>VXBI01001235.1:578064-783541 GCA_013397375.1 Toxostoma redivivum
AAAAAAAAAAAGGGCACAAATAATTTTGAATTTTTTTTAATCCATATTTCCTTGGCTCAGGTCAGGATCAGCAATTACAAGTAAGATTCTGCCAAATCATATTTCTCTCTAGCAGCTGCTGGTTGCTCAGAATAATCCATCTTTCCTGTGGCTGTTAGACCACATCACACTGAAAAAATGCAAGATGTGGCCTTGTATATAAAAGCAGCTTTTAAACAGTAGATGTACAATCTTTAACTAAGCATATGAGCTTGCCTAAAACTGGGCCTCAATTTCAATCTCAAGCAAAATGTATCTTGCACTTCCAGAAGCTGTTTTAAGAGAAGACAGAAAGTTACCAATTATATACAAAGAAAAGGCTAGCCTTGTGGAAAGAGGAAAAACTATTCAAAGTGAACCCATTCATTGATAAAAATGCAATTACTCCTGTTAGATGCAACTTGATCCAAAGTGCTAAGTGTGGGGTTAAATCCCTCATGTTCCTTGAAATACACGCTCTTCAATAAATCAGGGGCAGCAGCAAGGTTTTGACTTTTCCCATTACTGCCATAAGAATTTCTGTTAAATACATTAATTCAGGGCATAATAATGCAACACTGGACAACAACAAACTGGCAAAGTCGTGCAAGTACACCTAAATCTTCATGTTTTGTTAAAAAGGTTACTCACGAACAAACTAAAATGAATGACAGACTGGGGCAGATACCAGGAGTGTGCACATCTCCTCAGCTCCATCAGCATCACTGAACCTCAGCACACCCTCTTGCCAGCCTGCAGATGGGGCCTTCAGGGCTCTTAGAGACACACAACACATGTGCAGGCACATACACATCCATGTGGAAAGAAAAAATCCCACAGAGTGTGTATTTACATACATAATTCTCATGCTTTAATATTGAGTAAATTCCACCAACGTTTTTGAAATTAATTATGTTATCAAGACCAAAGCAGATTCTGAGTTGCTGAGAAAACCCAAACCCTGGAGCTAAAGCTACATCCCTTTTTGTTTAAATACACAAACCTTGTCCTGGTTCCCTTTCTGTGAAAAACTGAAATCCTGAAAGGCTTCCTGAGCTGGTTCACACTTTTGAAATTGTAGCTGAATCAGTACTCTGGTACCGGGTTCCTGCCATACTTAGAATGAGCATGAAGACCTTTCCCATGACAAACCAAAGCTCATTGCTACTGGAGAAATCATCAAATATTTTTTACTGTTTGACTCTTCCGAGGATGATTACTGCCAACATAATATGCAAATTGGAGTATCAGAAATATGCAGATTCTACATATTTAGACTCTAATGCAGGATTATATGAAAGCACTTATTACTGCCGTGTTTGCCATTGACACAACTTCATTGAGATAACTTGGCTGTAGCAACCAAGGACAACATATATACCGTGATGCCCAGTTTCACAGGAGGGGAGGAGAATGGACACAAGCAAAGCAAATTTGTGATTTAGTGCAAAGCTGAATGAACCGTTGTCCAGAACAAACACACACCACAAAACACAAAGACAGCAATTGGAGACCTCCCCAAATACACTGCAAATTACTCAAGGCAGGAATTGGAGGTGTCTGAAGTGGTTTGTGCAAGGGCTGTTAAACACCTTATTTGCACCTTTATGGTTAGCAATTAGATGTTGTAAATACCTATCTAATACTCCCACACATACCTCTACACAATTACAAGAATGCTCTTGTCCCTGGACCACACAATATCCTTTGGAAACAGATGCTTCAATGGAACAGAAGATAGCCCGCTGTTCAGGTTTCTAGAAAAGCAGAGGAAAGATTTGTTTTCAGCTCACAATAGATGGACTATTTGTAAAATGGCAAAGCAGGAGTTAATCTAATTCCTTTAAGCTCCTTATGAAATGACAGTCCTTAAAAGGGTTGTACCTACACTTTATAGCTAACGATGCAAGTTGCAAGGAAGTGGAGAATCAGGCCCACTTGATTCTAATCCTACTGAGTAAAATATATATTTGTACATTAATCAGAGTGTGCACAGAAATACCTATATAACAATACATAAGGAAATGAACGGATTAAAGCACAGAAAACTCCAGATGCTGGAAAAGATTTTGCGTCCTTATTTTTAGCAGTCAGCATCAGCAAGATTGTCTTTCAAAGGAAGGAGAGAAACTGACTTCACAAAGACACTTGCATTTCAGGTCAGCGGTACTTAGAGAGTATTTCTGTTCCCAGATGGCTTCCTGAGTATATTTATAAGATACAGAAAAAAAGGACCTGCAAATATTTCCGCACTCACTGCATTTTAATCTGGACAAGGGATTAAAGGGAGGTGCTTCCCATTGCTTGCATAACAGTCACCGATACACTTCACATGCCCATGCCTGTCTGAACAATTTCCATGCCAAAAGGACAGAAGATACTTGGCCCTTGAAGCCCTACTGCAGGAACCACAGAAAACCAAAGGATGCACATGCACATCAGTACCAAGGATCAGACACAAGTTATTGCCACTGTCTCTTATTTACTCCTGAAATTCTTTGCAGAAGCAACAACAATGTACAATAATCTGACAAATAGTACTGCTTTTTCTTTTTTTCCAAGGTCAGTTCCAAGAAACCCTTGCTAGAATCAGTTAATTAATTTCTGGCCTCTTTAACTACAGGGTATTTCAAGCCACGTGTTATGAATCATTTTCAGTTGAGATATTAAAATCAGATTACAACAGAAAAGCCTTGTAAATATTTACCTTCAAATGAGGCTAAGAATAAATATATATTCAGTAATTCATCCATATTTAGCAGATATTAAAGAGACAAAGCATAGCTTTAAATTCACTTATCATTTTATACAAAGAGGGGAAATATGAAACTTGGCTTGATTAGCTTGTTTCTTCCTATGCTTTGTAATACCTTACTAAAATTTGAACTTTGAAATAGATATTATCAGTCAAATAATGTCAGCAGAAATATTTAATCTGTGGTTAGAGCTTTATTAATAGAACTTTTATTTGAAGTGTTTTATGTCCAAAGAGGAAAAAAAAATAATAAAAAGAAAGCCTGAAATGGACTCAGAAGGTTGAATTGACTTCACTGATCTCATTTTGAAACTCTACATAATGTGCTGCTAAAGAAAAATCTCTAAATCTAGCTTCCCACATACACATACTTCAGACTTCCAAGACTAGAGAGCCCTCGCTGAGTAGCATGCTCCTTTTTGACTGGCAGGTTTTCAGGTCTTCATGCAACACAGGGTTCAACTGGCCTTCCATATCAGCGAACAAAGACTGTTGTGCTCACTGAAAAACACACATAAAAGACATTTTCTCTCTTCCTTCCCCCTCATAATATTTTAACCATTAAAGAATGTCCATACAGCAGAGAAGGGAAATAGGGAAATGATTGCTTCCTGTCTGGTTTTGACAAATGAGTAGTATTAACTTATAAAATAAATTTGTAGACCTCTGACAGACCAAACCCCAAAATTAAATATAATTAATCTGACAAAAATGAGAGTGACATTGCAGAGCCTCCAAGGGTGACATTAGAAATAAAAATCACTTCAGAATTTTGCTTATAGAGGAGCCACATTTATGGAAATCTGAGTGACTGTCATTCATAGTATTCCATTTTGTGCTATAGCAATGACATTGGAAATAGATTTCAGTTTCCCTGTAAAGTATCTTTTCATCTCCACTGACACATGCACCAAATACTGCAGAACGCAACCTATAAAGAAATATGTATGAGAAATAGAATCATGAAGTCTTGCTGTGTGTTCTTGTTTTTCCAGTAAATATTCTAGTTGTCAGCCCTGTCAGTTATAAATTTGCAAGGATGGGATTTATCTTGCAAAAGACAGAGGGACAGAGAGGAGAGGAAAAGATAGAAGCAAGAAGGGAAGAGGAAGGAATGATGAAGGCAATGAAAGGGAAAGGGGGGAAAGAAGGAAGGAAGGAAGGAAGGAAGGAAGGAAGGAAGGAAGGTGATGGGAAAGAAATAAGGCAAATGGAAAAAGTTAAGAGACAAAAAAAGAAATCTGTCTAACTTAAAAAATTTTAATGACTCCCAGTATTTCAGTGAGTATGGCAAGGAATAAAATGTTGATTTCACAGGGAATCTGATTTCAAAAGTGTTCAATAATCTTAAATTTATAATTTGAAAAATGCAATGCCTCTATTCCTTACTTTGTTACCACCAAAGTCTTCCTTATGTAAGGACAAAAAAGAAAAATTCTGCATCTCCACTAATCCACTAATTCTCCACTAATGTATCAGATTCTCCACTAATGTATCACGCGTACATAGGTCCAGATATTTGATTCATACAATTCTGCAGGTCACAGCTCTTTGGAACAAAGAAGGAAAAGATAATGCTCACCACTTCATCATGGTTTTATCAAGTCGAGTACAAAGCCTAAAATGTAGAGATACTTGCAAAGAGCTGATCATCCTTTGTCAAAACTAAAAACAAAACAAAAAGCCTTTCAGGTCTCTACCTCCCTGTTGATTTGCGAATGTGTGCCTTTGATAATGCTCCATTATACCAGCAGAGGTTATGGCATTATCCACTGTGAGCAGTTCATGAAGACAGGTACTAAAAAGAGGACTTTGAATTCTCTACTTGACGTTTTCTTTCATAACGAAATTTATGAAATATGTTAGAAATCACTCTACAGTAGCAGGGTGAAACACATTGTTTCACGCCTGAAAACTTGACTAAAATCACTCAACCACAGTTGAATTTCTGTACATAGCAAAGGACACTAAATAAATTGCTTTCTCAGGACTATGAAAGTAACAGTGAGAAGGGCGAAGAAGGATGCTTATTACAAGCATTAAGTATTAAAAAAAGTTATATGATCACCAAAGTTTTAACAGGGACTCCACTGCTGGTGCTGTTTTACAACCAGTTTGCAGAAAATCACCATGTCTAATGCTCTTCCTGGCTCTGCTCCTTTCACCCCTCAGCCCCATCCACAGGTACTGGGTGCCATTCAAGGCAGGAGGATCACATGCCATCTGTGGCAACCCTCAGGAGACCTCAGTAGATAATTGTAGAAATTCCTTGGATTTTTATTTCAAGCAGCATTAACCCTTAGTCCCCTTCCTAACATTCCCAATCAGTGAAAAAATCTTTATTCAGGTATAGGGAAAAGAATAATAATAAAAAAAAAAATAAAAACAACAACAACAACAAAAATACAGTTCCTACCAACCAAACACTGATCAGAGGCAGAAGCTTTAGGTCCAACTGTGCCTCAATTTACAGAGACAACTTTTCATGCCAAACAAGAAAATAATAGAAAATTCAGGAGTGAAAGTTTCTGCTTTGTGCCCCTTCAGCCCTGGTCTGTTCTCTTTTTGGTTTGGGGATTTTTTTTTTTCCTTTTTGTAGCAATATTGTTTGCAGGAAAATAGATGCTACTGTTTGTAGCTTTTATCCTGCAGAGTTTTCTTTGTCTAGACAATGACACTCACACTTTATTAACAGACCTTAGCCAGGTGACATCACTAGTATACTAATGCAAGCTTTGATAGTTTAGTACTTTTATAACTGAAAAAATTTGAGATTGGTCACAAACAAAAGGCCTGATAGCTGTTACATGAGATCAACTTTCTTTTAAAAGCATATATTACTAATGAATGTAGTTGAAGTATTTAGATATTATTTGGTTTATCATAATATTATCTTAATATTCGCAACTTACATTTTATTTGGATTTATATTCTCCTATTTATGTAGGAGAATTTGAAAACAACAGTAACATTAAATGGGAGATTGTCAGAGAGAACCATAGAATTTATGTCACTGGTCTGCAGAAGAAGTTCTTCCCTGAAGAGTAACGGGAATTTTTCAGAGTCCTGCATCAAATTGGCAATAATATTAAATGGCAAGTGTTGCATGATTATATCAGCACTTCTCGTATTTTCTCTCCAGCACCCCAGTATACTGAATTAATTCAATATTTCCCTTGGGTTGGAGGCAGAAAATAGCATGAAAAAATGCAAAATAACATGGCACTATTTTTAGAAGGGGACTTATTTGTGATGTTTTCTTTAGGACTGCAATCTCCTGAAGAGCCAAAGGGCACAGCTAGTTTAATAGGGTTTGTATGAGACAATGGATCCAGTATGCATCCTTTGGGCAAGTCAGCAGGACATAGCAACCAGCTGGGACAATCAAGCTGAAATGCACATGGCCATCTCCCCTGAAAAGTAGCTGTGGTCAGAAAAGCCCATTTTCTTAGGCACACAGGGTTGACTGAGAATCATTTACCACTGGCAGAGAAGCAGTAGCCTCATCATGGACCTGACCTCAGATTTACCTCCCTTCTCCTTCACTGAGCCCACGGCAGGAGCCAAAGCAGACACACAGAGAACATGGTGGGAGCTGGAGATTTGGAAATGTGTTAGGAATGGCAGGGAAAAATGGATTCTGAGGGAGACATGAGGCTGCTCAGGAACGGAGGGAGGAAGGCAACCAGGCTGAGCCTTCCGTGCTGCAGAAGAGGAGCAGAGGAGGCTGCGTGTGTCCTCTTCCAGGAGGTGTGCCAAGCATATGATTGCTGCTGATGGGGAAAGAGTTTCAGCGAACAAGCACATTCTTTGTGATGCAAAGGAGATGTTCCATTACACACGGGTTGAGGAGTGTTCCTCGGGCTCTGCGGGTGCGTGGAACGGAGAGGCAGCATCCCAGCCCAGATGGCGTGACCCAGCTGCCCGGGCACCTCGGCTGCACGGGCAGGAGCTGGCTTTCCGCGCAAAATACTGCACAGTCTGCGTCTAAGCTTTTGTATTTAAACCCTTGAATTTAAGTGTGTGGCCACTCTCAGAAGGAATATATCATACAGTTGCCCAGTGTGCAAGAATAGCTACGACCTCAGCATTTAAAACAATATCTGAAACACATTTTAGGCAAGAAAGTAGCAAAATCACTCACTTCAGTACATGGCTTAGACAAAAACACAGACTGGCTGGCGTCTTTTTGGCTTATAATACCACCTACATGGCCACAGTGTGAACTTGCCCTGGCAAAACCCTTCAATGCTCGGATTGGAAATGTTGTTGAGAAATCTTTAAGTCCCCTGAGGGGACTTTTGTTTTTAACCAGTTTAAAATATTTCTATCTGGCATTTCTGTCCAGTTCTGCAGTTTTCCCCTCTAATGACTGAAATCAATGCATGGGGCCCAACTTTTTTGCTGCTCTCCTACCATATGAAAATGATACTGGTGTGTGCTTTGTGCTGCCTTTCCCCATCACCCAGTGGGTGAATTTTGTAGCCTGCCTTGTTAGTGGCACAGCAGGCCGCCAAAAGGAAACCAAGTTGTTTGTATGAGATGAGATGTTGGGCTGCCAACTGTTATAAATCTTGTGCTACTTACAGCTTCAGCTTTTCTTCAAGTCTACTCCACCCCCTGCTGTGGTTTCGACTGTTGGAGCAACATTAGGAGGCACAACTGAAAGCAGTAATATTGGCATTTGTGGGGAAAATAAGAAAAAACGCGAGGCACAAATGTTTCATTGCAAGAACTATATGCATAAGACCTGTAGCTGCAGACTTTTGGGCTCTGTGACAGTGGAAAGGAGATTTGTCCCCTGCAATATTTACCTGTAGCTGTATACATTGCCACCAGCTTGTTTTATAAGTGTAGCTGCTTGTAACCTTGCACGTGCTTCCCCACTGTCATATCATATTAAATGAGCTATAATTGTAGTCTATTAGAGTGCAATAACCTAAAAGTGATAGTGCATGACAGCACCTGTCAACACGTCATGGAGGATTGTACAGAATGCTGAATTATACCCATTTTATACCACATTAATGAGGCAGCTCATTCTTATCCAGTCATAAATAAACAGGTTTCAATTTCTTTTTACACCATGAGAAGCTGGTTGGTTTGTTTTTTTTTTTTCTTTTGCACAGAGAGACACAGAAGTCATGATAGGGTGATCTACTGCCTTAAAAGAATATCAGAGTGTGGTCATTAATGACAGTGAGGATATTATTTTTATCATTATTAATTGTTTTATTAATCCATCTTGGTGTGACTGCTTATTTCCACTTTTTCTGGGAAAAAAATATAGAAACACATAACAAAAACCAATACTGGTCGTCCCTAATAAACTTTTAATGTAAAATAAATTGCTTCAGCAGCACCCAAAGGACAGAGTGATATGGGCAGAAACCTGATCCCCTTATGATCAGTGGCTGTTCTTGGGTCTGTCTCTCCCTTATAAACTCTTTAAGTCAGGTTTGAACTGGAAATGGGGAGAGAAAAAAGGAAAATGTCAGTAGGGAGAAGAGAGACAGAGAATGAGAGGCTTTCAGACAAATCAAAAGAAAAGCAAATGTATCAAAGCACATGTATAGTGCCCATTATTTTCCCTAACCTAACTAGATTCACGGTGCCTTCATTTCAGAGAGCTGCTTAGGCTTCAGAGCCATAAATAACTGCCTGTGCTCTTCTGCTGAGCCCACGTGAGGAGAGGTTGATCCAGTCCCTGTGAGTGAGAGAATATCTCACCCCTGGGCACCAAATACACCAGGTCAGTGATTCTGAGAGGTGGTTGTGAGAAGGGTGGTCATGTTAGACAGCTTCTTTCTTTTCTTGCTCAGTTACTCAGCTAATGTAAGAAGTGATCCACTCAGGAACCTTTAGTTGTATATATAAAGTATAATGTGCAGAAATAAAGCACACTTAAAGAGACACAACCAATAAAAAGTAGACAATATTTATAAGAGAGAAAATATTTTCAGTGCAATAAATAGTAAAGGGTTGGAAGAAACTGGCTACCAAACAAAATGAACACTAAATTCTGATCCTTTGCCAGGCATTTCCCACAGAGTCTGTGTGATGGGTGTCTTTTGGCTCCTGGGAAACAGCCTCTGCTCCTTCTTTGATCTTTGAACTGTTGCAGGAAGAAGAGCAAGCTTGAAAGCACAGCCCACAGGAGGCACGCCAGCTTTTCCTTAGGAAGTGAGAAAGAGAGATCCAGCCTTGGGAGCTGACACCTGGGCAGTCAGCGTGACCAGACAATGATCTCGCCCACCCTCGCTCCACACAGGACCCCCAAACCGCCCTCTGCTCCTCGGGTAAGCACCAGCTTGCCACTGGGATGCTGACTTTGGAACTGCAGGGAAAACCTGCAATGCTTATCTGAATACTCTGGCACCACAGGCTATTTGATTATTTTTTTTTTTTCCTCAGGACTGGTGATGGGTAATTTTGCCAGTAGTGGGTGTTACAGACTGCTTAAGTAAAGCTTCCATCATTTTTCAAGCCTTATTTATTTATTTATTTATTTATTACTTAAAAATAAAAAAAACTAAATTATTCCTTCACTTGAATATTTTCCCCTCTAATCTTAGCTTCATAACAGAGGACTAGATTTAGAATGATGTTGTTCGTGTCCAAAAAAAGTAAGTTTAAAATCCTCATTTGAAAATCAAGCCATCATTTCCCTCAGAATTTGTTTACAACATACCTTCCAACAAAAGCACTATCCTATGAAAGAAGAGTAGAAGGACAGAGGGAAGCAGTGTTTTTAGGTACTAGGCAAACAAGTCAGGTCAAAATTGTTTCTGAAATTGACTTGATTTGGCAAATAATTTTGACTGAAAATTATCATTATTTAAAAAAAAAAGAAATTATTTTCATATTCTCACAATATTTTTCACATATTTTCAAAAAATTATTTTTTTGTTCAAAAGTTATTTGTAAACTTCTCTAAATTTAAAATGCATTTAATGAGCATTTCAGTTCTTCCAAATAAATGAATCATTAGCTTTGACTTCAACCCCAAATCATTTTCCCTAACTTTTTTTTAAATTTTCCGAGAAAGCCAATAAAATTTTATGCTTCAGGTCAATCCAAAATGAATGGTTTTTTTCTTCAGTTTGACCAGTGAACTGAAAAATCAATTATTCACACAACTCCTCTTTAAAATGGCTTGGAACCCTCTAATTGTGCATGTAGGCAGTTACTTACTGTGTGATCTTATTACTGCTCTCCTAATTCTTGCTCTTTTCCCGCCTAGCTTTGTTGTGTTTTGTTCTATGTCAGACCATAGACTGTTGCAGTCAGACATTTTGCCTTCCTGACATCTGAGGTATGTGTGCAGGGCAATTATTCCTGTACCAGTGGTACATAAGCAGCACAAGGCTGTGTCTTTCACATGTCCATCCGTTCTCACTAGCATCTGGATGCCTTCCTGACAAGTGACATCCCCAGTACATGGGATTTCTGGTCTTTTATTTTCTTCTGGAATTAATAATTCCAAATTAACCATTGCAAATTAATCATTTAACCTTTCCTATCTGGCCTGTCCGCTGCCATTTGAACTGGAAGCCAACTCAAAGAAGAGAACACAACAGAAGTCTTTCAAATGTCCACAGCAGAGGGAGAGCTAAGTGTTTGATTTCCAAACTGGAAATCAGGTGAGAAGCAGCAAATGATGGAGAAGGTTGGAAGAGTTTGGTTTCTATCTGCTCAACAATGTCAGCAAAGCGAGAATAGATTAATGAACAAGTGTTTCTTGCTGTAGATATAACTACCAGATCATTCAAATATATCTTTATCTTTCACTGTCTTTTTCAGGTTTTTGCTGTTTGGTTTATTAGCTGATTTTTTATTTTCTTTTCTTTTGAAAGAAACATGTAGTAGTGTTTTCTGGTCTCTGCTTCAACCAGTCTGAGTTTATTTCAGGGACTTACATCTCATTTAAAGCATGGCAGTAGAGGTTTCTTTGCAACCTAAGAACAAAATTTTAACAGAGATGCCTTGTAAAAATGCCTGATCCCTCCTCAAAACAAAATGGATATTTCACCTTGACCCAGACAAATAGCAGACGATACCAAACACTTACTGTAGCAAGCAGAGACAGAGGAGAAAGCAAGGTTTGTTCATACACTGCCCTCAGATGACTATCAATCATTCATAAATTACTCCTATGTTGTTTTGATTTTGTTTTTTTCTTTAATCATTTTTAGTGTCCTTATAAAGCACAAGTGCATCGTTCTTCACCCCAAACTAACAAAGCAGTTGTAACAAATCTTCCTTCAAACATGATGCACAATCTGGAATACGTGTTTCTCTCTTAAAGGGGACTCTCTGGCAGCTTATAAAACAAGAACCTTTCTATTTTTAAAGTGTTTCCCATATATCTTCTGGACATGTAAGTCATAGCTCCCTGCCTCTGTGAACGACTGAAGCCAACTAAGAACCTCTGCATTAGGCTGCTGTTTGTCTCAGTGCTCTTAAAACCTCTGGTAGGGATGACAGTGAGTGATCAGCAGGAAGTTTTCACAGAAATCCTGATGCTAGCCTGTTTTCCAACAGCAGAGAACTACTATTTAGATCTTAGAGATCCTATCTTAGAAGAAAAAAATTTCAAAGATGGCCAAAGAAAAACCAACCAAAGTCCAGACTCCCCAGGAGTTTAGTCCTAAAGAAGACTTTCCATTTTAGGTGTTAGTCATGGCCTCGTGAACCCCGGGTGCAGGCCGGAGTCTGGCACAGAGCAGAGAGAAGGAATCAGCACCTGACAACAGGACCCCAAGGGATAGCTCTGGGAGCAACAACCTGTATCACCAGCAGAAAACCACACACCATTTCATTTGTAGGGAACACACCATGGAATAAATTGTACCTACTTAATTAACTGTACTTTGCAGTTCTGTATTATTAGCTGCTGGGGGCAACTGGTGCCTTGGCACTGCAGTCAGTGTGGCTTGCATCCACAGCCTGAACCTGCTAATTGAGCCTGGGCAAGGGACACAGCTCGGCTGGCTGATGGCCCAGGCTCTACCACACAGCGAGCACAGTGTCCCAGGGTCTTCTGCTGGACACCCAGGGCAATGATGTGTGCTAAAGCAGCACCACCTCTGTAACCTGTGCACCAGGAACAACTTGCCAAGCACTTGCTTGTTACACAATATCAGATTTGACACCTGGTTTGCAGAGGCTGTGCTGGGTACAGGAGGCTTCCTTCTCCTCGGCTGCATTTCTAAATGAATCTTTATCTGATACCCAAGTACCACCCACATTTACCAGCTGACACCCTGCGTCAGGCTAGGCTCCCAGTTTCGTAAATTCCATTAAGACCCCAGGGACAGCAAAACTGCAAGACCAAACAGATCTGGGGGCCTTGTTTTGGAGTTTGGAGGTGGTTTCTGTTACTCTTCTATGCCAGTGGAATTTAAAAAGATGAGTACAAATGATACAGACTTGTGTAATGCTTGACATCAATTTCTTCAACATCTGAGCTCTCTACAAAAGAAGTTTTCAGATTAATTAGAATGGCTTACGTCCAGCAACTGTATTCAGAATAAACAAAAATTAGAACATAGGGATATTTTCTTTCCTGGAAGTGTCTCAAATAGGGAGAGGGAAGAATTTATTTACATTCACACATTTTGAGTTTGTTTTAGAAGCATACTGCCAGGGCAGATACTTGTGGCTGGAGGCCAAGGGGAGATCCTGCAGGCTAAGTTAGATGAGGTCCTTGTTGTCCAATGTACTAGTGAGAATAGGAGAGGCGGATATGAGGCCTATGCTCAAAACCCCTTTTTATACTGTGTCCCAACAGGAAAAGGTATGTGATGTCTGATTGTCTTCATAGATGATTTCCTATCTTTTGAACTCTTCTTCTTGTTGAAGGTATCATGGGTAAATCACATTAGCTTTGATCTGCAACACCCCATAAAACACAGCTTTGCATACCAGAGCATGAACAACAGCAATAAAAGGGGTGCACTTAAGTGTAGGATTTTATGGATCCATCTGCCAAGCATTTCTTCACAAGAGGAGAAACACATTATGAGTCTAAGCAGATGCCAGGTCTCACCAAACTGTTCATCGACAGCAAAACATCAAGCCATAGCTATAATTGCCTGACCTGGTTGCTACATGTTGGAGATGAATCTGAATAAGTCACTGATGCACTGACTCTGAGGGAATGGAGATGTGAGGAGATGTTGCTGAGGGTACTCAAGTCTTTTCTCTGTTTATCCTTAACCAAATATGGTCCTCACCTCAGAGTTATCTGAGTTCCTCTGAGGATGCAGAAGAGAGAAAGATGTACACAATATTTATAATCAGTTGAGGAGATGTCACGTTCATCCTGATCACATTCCTGATCTCTGATCAGAAGAATAGGCATTGTTTCTGCACAAAACTGGTAAATGGATGCAGGAAAAATAAGGGCACGGTTCAAGGATATGGATAAGTAAATATGACCCCACATTAATAGAATTACAGAGTTATTTTAGATGGAAGGGACAATTGGAGGTCATCTGCTCTGATTACCTTCTCAGGACTGGTCTTGCTTTGATGTTAGCAAGTCAGACCTATCGCAGCAATGGAGTTCAACCAGTCATAAAGGACAATATGGATTTTAGAGCCCTGGCAGCATCTTCTGACACCCTCAGTCCCCCTGAACACACAGAAGTTGTCTGAGTCCCTGAGGAGGAGCCAGGGACGGACAAAGGGCCCATGTAGTGTTTGAGCTGCTGCATAGCACTTATTGAGCCTTCCCACTGGGATAAAACTCTTAAGAACTGGGTCTACCTCAGTTTTCCCAGCAAGTGAGGGGATCCAAGCCAGGCCCAATGTTCACATCACCAGTGTGTCCACAGTGTGCCTAAGAAGAACTTTCTGTGAGATGGCGAATTCCCCTCTGCCTCTTCACATAGTCTGTGTTTGCTGTCATAGAAGACATTCTGTACAAAGGTACACTGAGGTCAAGAAACATGTGAAATATCTCCAGATGAGCATCCTTCCCACTGTCTCACATTCATTCTTTTCTTCTCTTCTCTCTTCCCCCATTGCTTTTGCTCATGTATAGACTCTCAGTATTGCCTAGGAGAGATGGCCATATGACTTCTACCTTCTCAGGCCTCCAAACACCCTCCCAGCTGCAAACACAAGGGCAGAGCATGAGCAAGCACTTGTCAGAAGGGCCCATGCCCTTAGAGAGATTTATTTGCATGGACTAAAGCTCCCCCTGCACACCTAGGTGCTTGAAAAACCTGACCACCCAAATGTTTGTGCAAAGGGAATAAAAGGAGCATGAACGTGATCAGATGGAATCACTAGCTAGCTTTAGCAAACATGGGCTCTAATTAATTTTTCCCTCCCATTGTTTACCCAGCTTTGTATGTAACTGGGAGCTGAACCGGGCCTATCAGTAATTACCAACAGTTCTGGAAACTTTAAACGTTATTGTGCTGCATTACTACACAGGGTAGTGATCCATGAAGATGGGTGTCTCTGCATTCATTGCTAGCAATGCCTTTTAAAATACCAAAATCTCCCCCAACCCGCTATTATGGTTGCTGCGACGAAAGGGAAAAAAGGAGGGAAAGCAGAGGGTGGCAGCGCGTCTGCTTCAGATCTAATTATGAAAGTTTCCGGGACACAGTGGCATGCTACCTCGGCAGCAGTGTCAGAGGATGCTCCGCCTGCAGCCAGACTTCCTTCCCAGCCCTGGAATTGCATTTTCCCATTCCATAGTGACACCTGCTGGGAGCAACTGAGCGGAGACTCCCCTGCTGCTCTGCTTGGCAAGGGGCTGAGCAGTGCAAAATGAAGGGTCTATGGCAATCAGGGAGATTGATTCCCCTCCTTTCCTTACAGATTGAGCCAGGCTCTTATCAGAGGGAAAACGGATGTCTGCAGCATGATTAATGCTCAGAAACACCCTACATGAGCAGCCCCTGAGACAAGACACTGGAGCATCAGTTGTAGGCCTGCAGGAGAAAGGAGTGAAGAACATCAGAGGGCTGTTTGCATGCAGAGGGCCAAATTTAGCCCATATAGCAAGGAGGTGAAAGCAGGGTTGAATTTTTCCCCTTTGAAGGAGCTGAAAGGTCATATGAAAGGAAAGGTCATGCTCCACTTGCTGTTTGCTGACAGTCTTTCTGTAAATATTGAGCAGAGTAAGAAGAAAAGATTTTGGGCCAGTACCTTTGGTGTGATTCAATATGGTCATTGTGATGGCAGCCCAAACTGTGGCTTCTCTGTGCCTTCTATTCTCCTTTCCTCCTGAGGATTTCACTGCTCCTGCCCAACATTTAGATTCCGTCATGCCTGGCATGTGGGCTGCAATGAATGCATGCAATAACCAGGGAAATGGAAAAAACTTGCCCTAACCCTGCACCTTCCTTTCCCCCTCTCAAAGCTGAACAGAAAAGACAACTCAGGAGGAAAAGTGCCAAAATGTTTTAGAAATAAACGACAGACACCAAAGTCATCACACATTTTCCTAGGCAGGATAGTAATTTCTGTAATGTATTTTTAACCGTGATGGGAGGGAAGCCACTTAAATCTAATGCAAATGAAGGATTTGTCAGTTGCGCAGTTCGTATAATGTCATACGTAGAAAATGTTATAAAAGTGGAGGGATTATGGTGAGGAGAGACATTTCTAAAATTGGAGGCCTCCTTTTAGGGCTTTAGCCCCCTCACTCTTTCAGATCACTGGGAACACTTTCCTCCAAGGAAGGGCAGGAGTCTCTCTCAAAAACTGTGACAGCTCTCAAAGCTACATGTTACTTAAGAAACTTCAGTCTCCTCACTGCTACCTCTTCCAGTTTCTGCCAACTGCTGCTTCTCCTTATTTCAGTTCTTCAGTGATCCCCAACCACTTTAAGCACAGCAGGGCAGTTTCCAAATTCTTCCAGGCTATTTCCTTCCTTCCTTCAAGGCAATGGCAGCTTCTGTGACCAAAAACCTTATCTAATATGGAGGCTTTCCGCTGTTTTGGTTTTGATTCCAGATTGGATTAAAGGTGCTAGAAACAGGACCATTTGTCTGGCTGATGCCAAGTGACAGCATCATTTTATGCGCACATCTGGAATTTCTTCGCAGCAGTGGTTCAATAGGGTTAATTGCACTGACCTCATTTATAAAGCACTTTGAGATCTTATGAATGAATATAAGTGTTTAAAAAAAACCCCAATGTACTGTAGTTATTAATATGTATTACTCTCATGGATAATTGTTTAAGCAAGAAATTATTGAGGCACCCATTTACTGCGAAAAGTAGAGCAGCACCACAGTCACAGGAGCCTGGCAGGCTGGAAAGAGCTTTTAGCCCAGCATTTGGAGCCGTCCTGCCCTACTAATGGCCTTGGTTGTTATTAAGGCTTCCGCGAGGGGTAAAACGTGCTTAAGTGTATTAGCCTCTACTCGGTGGAGGCTGACAGACGTGAGACCCTCAAAATAAACAGGGAGGCCGAGATGCCTTTAAATGGCTAAACCGTGAGCTAACAGTAAACGCTGAGCCGCGGGAGCTGAACAGCCGGGCTCTCATTAGCGCTAACAAGCCGCTTTCCCGGGAAGCGGCTCCCGGCAGAGCTCCTTTCGAGGGGAAATGAAGCCCCCCCGTGGCCGCCGGGCGCCTTGCAGCCCCGCTCCCGGACCGCTCCCGGGACCCTGCTCTCCCGCCCCGCTCCCGGGACCCCGCGCCTCGGCCCCGCTGCCCCGTGGCTCTGATGGCCACCCCGCGGGCTCGCCCCGGCCCGGCTGGCCCCACGGCGCACACGGCAGCACGGCCCGGGCCGGCACATCACCTCGCCAAAACCTGGCCACCGTCCTTCCCCAGCCCGCCGTGATCAGCGGCCGAGTGAGAGCAAGCACCTCTGAGCCGAGGGGGTTCCGTGCTGTCTGCTGCAGGCTGCACAGCGGGACGTGAATGCCACCCATGTTCCCTCTTAGATAAACAAAAAATACAAATCTCAACAAACACGACGCAGATTCTCCCTTTCACAGAGGAAGAAATTGGCGGGTGTCCCAGTCTCATGAGGGGAGAGGTTGGTTTTGCCAACCATTTGTCTTGACGCTGGAGTAGTTCAGACGCTGATACAGTGCAAGTGTTCCTTCCAAATTTAAAAGCCACACCTTTGGCATTCTTCACTGGCAGGATCCAAGTGCACTGAAAAGCTGGTGTGGGCCAAATGTTTTTTGATAAATTGCTCTCTCAAAGCCCTATCTTTGCATCAACTGGTATTCCTGCATGTAGGCATACAGGCAACAACTGAGCAGGCAGTTTGTTTGTGCTAGAATAAGGATCTGACCAAATAACCCAAGCAAATGGCTGATCAAGGAGTTTCAGATACCAAGATGTAGGGCCTTAGCTTCTAACTGGGGCTTCTGCTTGGGACTCTAGGTCATGAGTTTCTTCCTACTCTGACTGCAGAAGCTCTCTATTAAATTAAAGAGCCCATAGCTGATTCATGCAGACTCTTCAAAGCATGTGTTCATTTCACTGGAGCAGTGGAGATATGGACACAGATTATCAAGGGCTAACTGAAGAGTATTTAATTGCCATTGAAATATGCATAGAGTTTGTTTGGGTTCTTTTCTGCAGAGAAAAAATGTCAGACATGCTTTTTTACAGCAATTCATAGTTGGAATATAATTACTTAATATTCCCATACATCTGAATTACAAGTAATGCTTCTTATTGCAGAAAGGTTATCAATTCACTGTGTGAATCACAGGTTAGACTTATAAAACAGTTTTATGCAATAGAACCAACTGTTACCATCCTGTCTTTAAGTGTGTATGTCATTGCCTTGTGACAGATTTCTATAGGATCATTTCTACAATAAGGTAATCCTAGGTTTTTATTAGAGCTAGAAAAACTAAGCTGATAGGAATTAGTTGGTTTTTTTTAATCAGGCTGGAACTTTTATTTTCTGATAGATACTAGAAGCAAGTGCTTCCCATGGATTGTATTCTCTGTAGATACAGAGAGTAGCCAGAAGAAAGGAAATTTTCTTCCAAGGAAATATGAAACTCTGCACAGCTTTTCTATAGTAGTGTATCAATCCAGCCAAAGAGCTACAACTTACACATACCACGTTCTCTTCTGAATCACACCAGTCTCATTTCCCAGGTACAACTAACACTGGGGAAACCCACAAAGCTACAGTGTATTGTGCAACTTCAAAAATACAACAGGCATTTGGAGCTACAGTGATGGACCACAGCACTGGTACACTGGGCCTTGTTTCTGTGGGGAAGGCAGAGAGCATAATCCAGGTTATTGTTCCCCCTCTCTCTTTGGCCCTCTCTTTGTCTTGTACAGGCACAGCCACCAACAGCTGGCAGAGTACCGTACTTAAGCTAACTTTTTCAAGCTAGTTTTCCACATGCACTGCCACATGTCTTGGGGCTGCATTCAAAGGTGTCCCACATGTGGGTCCTGGAGCAGCTCACAAAGCTCTTCAGGCTCACCTCAGCACCTTGCATGTGCGGTACTGTTGTGTGCATGGCACAGCACACCAGTGCCTCAAAGGATGAGGTGCTTCAAGGGAATCTTAACACTTCCCTCCCTGAAGCCTGCTGCTCAGGGAAGGCTGAAAGGGTGCTCTTGTACTGGATTATGTGATGTACATACCAAGGAATCAAGCTACTTAGTACTAGTACCAGAACATACAGGAATATGCTGTACATATTGCTTTGGCTAGCAACTTGTTATTTGAAGTTCAGGGCAAAGATTTAAACCCTGAAAAGGTTTTTTCATAATTGCAGGGGAGAGGGGAGGGGGAGGATGATGACGTACTAATGGGCAGGATGTCAGAAAACAGGAGTAAAAAAAGGATTACATAAAAAAATTCAGTTTCCTAATCAAGACTCACTGGAGCTTCTTTGAAAGCACTATCCCATACATCCTGTGAGAGGTTAAATGCAAGATGATCACTCCAGCTCCTGAATTTAATACATCTATCAGAGTTCACAATGAGCTGGGTATGGGATCAGTCACTTTGTTTTCCATGGAAAATTCTCCTGTTCTCCATTAGAAGAATAGCTAAATTCCCTACTAAATACAGCATAGGTATTGGCTAATTCTTCTTGGGACTAAATTTTCTTGACTTTGTTCAATGTTTTATAAAATTCAAGCTTTGTCTTATGATATTAAGAGCAGGTTTCAAATCTATTTCATATCTCATAAAGATATCTTCTCCTGATACAAAATCTCACTCTGGACCGAATATGAGAAGTCAAAATTAGTCCTTTTCAAGACAGGATCATCAAAGATCAATGACCATCAAAGAGCTTTACTTAGAGGAATAAAGAAAGAGGCCAAATTTCAAGATAACACAGAATCAGTGAGACTGGAGTGCTTGAAGCTGCTGGAATTTTTTTTAAGTCATTCACAAATACTATATCTACCCTTGACAGGTTATTTAATTCTATTTAGCACTTTTTATTCTCTGTGGTTTATAAGCTCTTAAGCAAATGTAAGAGGGAGGAAAAGCTAACGTGTATGATAATACACTATATCAGGCTGACAACCTAACTGAATTTCCCCTGTGGTGCTAGCAAAATGTTCCAAAAAGTAATAATGCATTAAAAAAAAAAAAAAGAGAGAGAGAAAAGAAGAAAGGGGGGGGCGGGGGGGAAGGAAAGGATCATAGAGATCATGCCGTCACATTTAATTTCAGAGAACAAAACCTGAAGCTGATTTCTCTTTAGATCAGTTGTATACCAGTTGGAACATGGGTGCCTAGCACTGCGGCAGAGTAATATGATCTGAGCTTTAAATAGCTGCCAAATAACCATGTGGTGGCTGGCAGCATTAAACGTGTTGCAACGAGAATGATCTGTTTCAAAGTAAAGCCACATAACAGAGGATTAGTCAATCTGATGTGGTATAGAAGAGGAGGGGGGAACGTTTTTCATTATCCTTCTGGGTTTCTTTCTGGTTTAAATGTGTTTCCAACTCAAAGATGCATTAATTTAAGCTCTTTCTCTTAACTGGTTTAAAACCTGAACCATGTCCAGGTCATTTCAGATAACATCTCCTAAGGTACCCGGGTACAAGGCGGGGAGTAACAGTGTGACAAATGTGAAGTAACACCACTGAGACTGTTCCCTCGATTTAACCTAGTACAGAGTGGCTGCCTCTCAGTGTGAAATGCACCTTCCCTGCGAAGAGCCACTCTCCACCTCCCACCCCACTACAATCCCCCCACCTCCCTAGTTTGTACCAAATGCATCCTTGCCAGATTTCAGGAACAGAGAAGGAACAGATCTACAGCAAGAAACGTGGGGTGATTTGTACTCCAAGCCCTCTCCTTATCCTCACAGCAAAATGTGGAGCCTTGTAGCACTCCATGAGGCCCTTCTGGGCTCTTTGGGACATAGGGGAAAAGCAGAAGTTTGGAGATGTCTAATATAGGAGTGGCTGCCAGCCCTCCATTCCTTCTTCAAGTCAAATGGCTTTCCTGACCACTAGTGTAAATGTCTCCTGGGTAGATAGTGCACATAAGGACTGGAAAGACAGACCAGTTTTGGTCTTTAACTGGTAATGTGAGTGAGAGACACAGAAGGAAAAGTGGTGCTGTATGTACTTGCGATTCTTCATCCCTTCTGTCACTTTTGATTATAGATGAGTGACTTCTGTTTTCAATTTCAGTGTCTCCACCAACTTCAGCTGCATCAGTTCAGACTTACTGTAAGTTAACAGCAGAATTTCATGTGAACATACTTTATCTAGCCTTCACTGGCTGGGAATCATACTGCCAAAAGGACAAATAGGAACAGGAGAGCCAGAAGAGAGCCAGCTGCCGCATCAGAAGGTAAATAGCTCATTTAAGATGCTCAATGTGACTTCTTAAAAGACAATAAGCACAACATGCTTTGCAGCCAGGATTTTGCAAGAATGAAGACAGCAATAGACACTACTTACAACTGTCCTACTAGCAGTTTACTAGCACACTACAGAGTACAGTCTTGGTGGCAGCAGGTAGGCACCTTGTGGAAAAATAAAGCAGGCCTTTTTTTTTTGCATTTCCTCAGAGGAGAACACTATTTTAGCTCATTAATGTAAATGCCAATAAACAGCCACAAATTTAATGAAGGTCAGCTCCAGTGAAACCTACAGCAGCCATCCAAATGAGTAAAAAGGATAAACTGGGGCAAATCCTTTTCTGATTGGTCTTGTCTGCAGCTGCCTTTGCCACATTGTGTTGGTGCATCCCCCAGGGATCAACAACAGCTGCACAGAGGGCTGGCAGATGGCATCAGCACAGGGACACTCACCTCTCTTTTCCTTCCTCCTTTCTCACCTCATTCTCCTCATTTTCACACTGCCTCCTTTGTGGGCAGTCATGGCCCTTGCCATGTTTGCACTGGACAAATGAATGATTTACAGATTGAAAGTAATCAGAAAATGCTTCTTATTTACTCTTCTTCCTCATTCTTCCAAACACATTCCTTAAAAAATAAATCTCTTTTCTTACAATATGATCACAGGCTATTAAGCCAGCTAGGATATTATTAAGGAAAAAAATCAACCAAACTCCCAAACTCCTATGGATTTGTGAGGAACACAGTTCTTTGACCAATTTCACAGAATATTTTGATTAGCGTATTTAATCCTCTTTACAATATTTTATTCAGCTCTCATGAAAATCCCTGCATCCCTGCCAAGGATTTTCTAGACAAAAGCATATCTGGAAGAATGCCATAAAGCAAGTCTCCTTAGCTGGCCTGTCTTCCCCAAGTTCTTACAAGCAAATTCCCCTGCACATAGCTTTTTAATGAAATCAGAAGAACAAGAGTTAAACTGTGCTTTAAGGCAATATCCATTCAGAAATGCCTCCCCACCACCCTTAACATCATTCCTTGGTCTGCAGCAACTACTTATTACATATCATGTGCTTTCTTTCATACATTTTTTGGAGGGAGCAAACACACTCCACCATTTCAGGAGGAACATGACTTTCAATTCTGCCACTAAGAGGGAATCCAATTAAAGAAAATTGACAGACCTACAGACTGCTGTCAAAGTATGAGTTTGAGTGAAAAATTTATGAGGACTCAAGAAATTTCTACTGATATTGGAAAGGCTTCCAGACATTTCTAAGGGAATCCTCAGAAACATCTTGGATCTCAACAGCCACTACATCCACAGTCTGACCCAAACGGTTGCCTCCAAGAGAGGATATCTTGCACACAAAAGTGTAACTAATTTAGCTGCATAATGGAGAGAGTTCTGAAGATGCACATGGGCTGAATTAAGGGCGCCACGGGAGCCTTTGGCTCAATCCTTGCAGAGTTTATTAGCTGCTGCTGCACACATGGTTGGGTTTGCTGGAAGAGGTCCAGCTCTGAGGCACGTCCCAGTTCCTCCAGCTTCCAAAACCTGCAAGAAAGTGGCTCAAGCATACTCCCTCCTCTAAGCTCTCGTGGAGAAGGACTCTCCCCTGCAGAGAAGCAGACAGGGTTTGGGAGGGGGGTACCTAGTCAGTAACTCTTGATTATTGCGTTTACCTTCACAATTACCAGTGAGTGTCCTAGACTGTAGAGAGGGCAAATTCCAACAGAATGTATATTTGAGAAACAGTATGTCATTGTGTAATTAAGGGCAGGAATAGAATACCATATGTACAACGAGCAGGGTTAATTTCAGCATTTCCTGACTAACCAACAGCATTATGGTGTAACCCTAATGTTCTCCGGATGGCTATCATTTATGTGGGGTTCATATATATATATGCTTATGAATATTTGGTTAAAATTCACTCATCATACTCTCTGCGGTAATTAAAAACACTGTGTTATTTGCCAATAAAAATATTTTTGTGAATTGGTAATTACTGTAAACCTCACAGTCCCAGCTTCCCTACCTCCCACTCTTGTTGTCTTCCTGTTCTATAATGTATAACACTAATCTTGATGAGGGAAAAATAAATAAGTAGCAGGAAAGGCTGGAAAGCTTCCAATCACAAAACTTCCCAAAATGGAAGTAACATCCAATCTGGCCCACCACATCTTCTCTGTGGGCATTCCTTTCCTGCCTTTTAGCAATGCTTTCAGTATTCATAACAGCTGTGGAATTAAGCATTATGAACAAGAACAAACCGACATGCAGACTTTACTTTTCCCCATCAGCCCCAAACTAATCTGCACTGAGTTACAAAGTGAAAACCAGCACACTCTCAGATGGATTTAATTTCTGTTTGGGCCCAATGCCAGACAAAGTTTTGCCATTGTCAAAACTCAACCCTATCTCTTCCATACCATGCATACAGTCTCATCCTTCCCCATCTTTCACACAGATGTGCACACACGCACACACACACACAGAACCAGCCACTCCTACAATGCAGAACCAAATCCATCTCCCCTGCTGTCTTCACTAGGCTCATTTCTTTCCCTATTAAGCCTAGTAGACGAGTTGATTTGGTCTATAATGCAGATTTTTAATATGTGGGAAAATGAAGGCTGCATAAGACACACATTTTCGTGTCCTAGATATTGTCTTGATAATAAACCTTTTTTAAGAAAAGATTAATTTTACACAACCATGAAAATATCTGTTAGAGGAGTCAATTGTTCCACAGAAAAATAAAAGGGTTAAAACTTAATTAAAATATTAATGCTATAATTCAAAATACAATTTTGGCATAACTTCAGATAACAATTGTACCATGGCATTTTGGCTTACAGAATCATGCAACACATGGATTTCAGAATACAGAAGTATACAGCTTTCAAATGCATACAGAAAAGAAATGGGTAATAGAACAGTTAAGCCTTTACACATTCATGGCGATTGTCTTCTCTCTTGTCCTCTTCCTATGGATGCTGCATGAACAACTGCACTCTATTTTTACAAAGTGCAGACATGCTTGCTGCCATTAAAGCTAAGGCAAGTAGTGGAAAACAGGAGAGGAGGTAGATTGTATTACTGTGTCTGAATGTTTGCCTTCTCCTCTACCTTGTGCCATTCTCCACAAACATAAGTGTAAATGCTAAAAAATAAATGTATAAAACATTGATTTGAGCCAATCCATGTTCATGTTTTACTTGCAGAAAATTTTTGTCTTCTGTTCATTAACCTACAAAAATGCTGCTAATAGTACAATGTGAAGAACAACAAGTGTACTTTCTAAAGAATTAAAAACAACTACTTGGGTCTAAAGGTGATTTCTTCCTGTATTGAGTTTTGTGTCCTTTATGCTTAAACAAGTAACAGAAGAAATTCCAGAAGTCTGCCTGCACACTTAGGATTGCCATAACGGTAATAATGTACAAAATTGTGTTCCAGTTTACACTTGTCACAAAGTTTCACAGGTATTGCTATATTCCCTTCAGCAGCATCTGGCTAGTCTGAGTGTAAATAAATGTGACGCCCTGCTAACAAGAACAGCATTCCTGCTAATAAAGAAAATAATACTCCTATAGGAGCCAACATAAATGACCAGCCATAACGTACATAAACAGCAAAGTCTGGGCAATCCATTTTTTTCATGTTTGTGTAGTTTTCCAGATCAGCCATGGCCTGGACCCAGATGACATACATCACGACTACCAGTGAAAACAAGACACCTGGAAAAGAAACATCAGGTTTTAACAACAGAGTGTGAGACAGATGCTCAGTGAATTTACTGTATTACCTAAAAATCCATCATTACCAAAAAATCCATGTATTACCTAAAAATGCCTGAGGTCCTGTCTCCATGGCACAGCCACCACTGAATAATTTTTGCCTTTGGCTTCCTCTATCTAGCACCACTTCCATCATGCTCCTGATTTTCACTAAAAGGCATACTCCCATGACAAAGGAGATATCTGGTTTTGGTAGGCAGACTTTGATGACAAAATTCATGCAGATACTTACTGTTTTGAATTCAGCAGTCAAGGTGGGGGAAGGAGAGGGAATGGAATGGGACAATCTGGGAAAAAAAATGTACTTTTGCTTCCCAAACTCTGGCATTGTTTCAATCAATCTTATGGATGAGATATAGAAAGGAGTGGGAAATTCTTCTATTGTCTTCACCTCTCTGCATTTGCTTCTTTACTCTTATGAAAAGGGCTGTGTTTGGAACACAAAACTTCAGCGTATTCTCAAATCTTTTGCATAGAAATTCAAATATATTTAATTCAAAATCACCCACATTTAGCAAAGAAGCTCTTGGTAGAGGAACAAAACCCAACAATAATTAAATAATAACTTTGAATCAGGCACTTAGTAATAACCTCAAATTGGATACAACAGTTTCCTGAAATTAATCCACCACATAATTCATAGCCTTTTCCCAACCACTCCTCTGAAAGGCCTTTGAATTGTTTATACATGATAGTAATAGGAGAACATGTCCTTACAAACTTTGATAATCTCCTTGTTACTATACACCAGAAGGCGATATAAGAAAGTGCTTTCCAAAGTATCAGTTGCATTCCTAATATTTCATTTCACTTTAGAGGAATGTGGACACTTGAGAAATGCAAGCCTGCAGAACAGATGCTCCAGAAGAAGATTTGCAGGAGGACCAAGGGCACGAGACTAAATTTTTTGCATGCTTCAGCCTGTACTGGTTTGCTCCCTGAGCCCCAGCTGTCATAGCAGGGTTAAAGCAGCAGGACTATCTATTCCAACATTAGCATATTTTAAGGACACCACCCCATCACATTTTTATCCCAGAATGTTTAGGTGCCTCATTAAAAAACAAGTCAGTGCACTGTCCTGGGAACACTTCACTGCCAAACTTGAGGCAACAGGCTATAAGTCAAAGTTATTTGTGGTCTTTTATCCATCCTGCTAAATACTTGCAATGCAACCTTGAACAAACATGACATTTGTGGCAAAACCCACAAGTGAACTTTGTAAGCACCCATGGCCAGGCATTTGCTTCCATCTCTACATGTCTTGGTAACCTTTGATGGTTACCTTTCCCCATCCCCAACCTGAGATGCTACCTCACAACCTCCTTTCCCCACCCTTTCTGCCCATTTACCAGGGAGAGGCTGTTGTCCTCACTCCCTCACTTGATGCAGACAAAACCAGGCAGGTTAGATGCAGCAGCTTAACTTGGTGATCTGGTGATCTTCCTGTTACTGCTTTATAGACAAAATGTAATATCTTTACATACATCCTGAACATCTGACAGGTGAGAGCTCATGGCTCAATCCTTATAAACACTGCTTTTTGAAGACAAACAAGAAAAGGGCTGAAGTAGTTAAGCTGAGGCATAATCAGAACATTCCCAAAGGATCTGCAATTTCTAGGAGGCTGAAATAATAGCAGAAAAACTAAATAAAGAAGGAGGCAGACACATTTCATATCTATGATATACACTTCCAGGATTACATTTTTTGCTAAGGTTCAAATTCCTAACAAAGTTTGAAAAAACCCAACACTCAACTCTAAGAGACATAAATTCAATTTTGAAAGTATTTTACCTAAGTAAAACTCAATTTTGATGGAATTTAGTACTGTGCTTGTATTAAACATAAAACCACTGAAACAATAAGAGAAAAGGATTGCCTTAGGGCCAGACATGAAGAATGAGAAATTAAATTGAAGACTCTTCAAATATAATTCAAATTGAGAAGAAGATTCCTAGAACAGAACATCTAATGATAACAGATAATGTAGGCAACACAGGGAAATTAGAACAAAACAGAGCTAGTAACTTTTGACTTAAAAAGTAGAAAGATTCAGGGACAAATTCATAAATTGAGTTATTAGATATATGAATTTTGTTCAAGATTTCAAAACTTGAACAAAAGAAATTATAGCCCTAAGATTTGGAAAGATACATTAATAATCTGGCAAAATCCCTAGGGACATTGGAATTTACCTCTTCAACTGGCTGTGCCTATGCATTTTCAAAGTAGTCCTCTATTTAACCTCTACTATGGAGAAAACTTAGTCCAAAACAACAATAATTACAAAAAAAGTAGTGATGTATATTCCCTTACTATAGCAGCAGGTAAGTATAACCAGGCCTTGCACATCTGGAAAGCCCTCTGGCATCCTGGGTAGAAGCAAAGTTATGTAGAGCAGTTAGTGAAAAACATCTGTCATTAAAACAGAACTGCATCAAGGGTGCTTTAATCTAGAAATGGGCACCCCTTGCTTTTCAGGCACTCTGAAGCAACACCTAGGTGGTTAAACTAGAATCAACACCACATAGGTGCAAAACAGCAAGGCACTGCTGCCAGTGGTAAAACAACTTCAGGGAATCTATCATCCATCGGGTGTGATTTCACAGCAAGCTGTTACACCTGTGAGTGGCAAATTGTCGGGTATGGAAATTTGTAGAAGAAATGTATGTCAAGCAGAGATAAATGTCCTTCCTTAAAAGGGAAGGAAAAGAAAGGAAGACTATGTAAACCCTCTTATTTAATTAAGGCACTAAAGAAGTATTTAAGGGTTCTCATCACCTGCGAATGGAGACTAATTAATAGGTGTATTATTTAGCATGTTCAGTAAATATCTTAAACAATAGAATCAGGCTAAGTAAAAACTGACCATGTCCCGTTGCCTCCATCAGTATTTCATTCATTAGCATTCCTTTTGTCTAATTTTCACAGAGTTATGATTTCACAGGAGTTAAGAGCTTAGACAGTTTACTGAATGTATATTTATCCTGAGAAATCTACTCCTACAGTCTTGTACTGACAATCTATTGTGAATGTCATGAACTCTCAAAGCCAAGCTCCAAGACAAAATTACTGAGATTGAAAAAAAATCCACAATTTCTTGAAGCAAATATTTTTAGGAACAGTGTGTGCTGTGATATATTTCTATGTTTTTGGCATTTAGACCTTTTTCATAGAGTGCAGGTGTCCTTTTGACTTTGCCTTTTAGTGAATAAAAAATAGAACAGCAGTTGCATGAATCAGGAATGATGGGTGAAATTATTCCTAGAATATGAAATATGTCTGAGAGAGATTAAGACAAATAAATACTTCCCTCTACTCCTTTTTCTTTCTTTTTCTTCCATTTTGCTTTTTTTTATAAACACACATGTTTGAAACACAGCTCTGTGCAGTGTGATAAGACATGGACTTCTCTGAGGTCACTGTTTTCTGTCTTTCACATTCATTCTTTTGAATTTATTTCAAACAAATACTTGTGCATATTGTAGAGGAGAAAGAATACAGAACCTTTAGAAATGTCTGTGAATTCAAGAAGCAGTTTGCTGGCCTTTAGTACTGATTCTTCCCACGTAGAAATGCCTTTCACTTGTCAATGGTGAATGGCTGTTTATGGCATGAATCTTTTAGTATGCAGACGCAAAGACAACAGGTGCTGGAAAGAATGATGTGAGCTTTTTACTTATGCCTGCAAGTTTAGAACTCTTTATCTCACTTGGGGAAAACTTCTATGTGTATGTGCATATTTTTTTATTAAATGCATTTTTCTGTTCCTGTCCTTATTTCAGATTCTACCATCTACCTTGGCCTCTTGTGACCTTTATTTAAAAATAATGGTTGGCATTCTCTGCTGAAGTGCATGCAGGGGATCCCATGCAAAAGTTATGGGAGTAGGTACATGCCTCTGAAAATAAATTTTTCTCCTCATCTAGGATCTTGAGTTAAAGTACCATCTTTTTTCACCCTTTTGGCAGGAGCAGCAGTCATGCTTCTAATCTTGCTTCTTTGCCAGGGTGTGATTTTGTAATGCTCTGTGCAGTTCCTGGTATATTGCTTATTAGCATCAGTACAAGAGGACAGTTTTCACCACCACTAGGCAGAAAGAGGCACAAGGTAATTATGGACTTTATTGAATGCTGCTCTAAGAGATCATTTTATGGCAGCTTTCCCTTCTTTTCCTATGACAGTACCATAGTTGCTCTTGGATCATCCTCTGAGGTTGCAGATGAGGCTGCAAAGTCACTGACTGTGGCATCATTCAACTGATGCTCACTTTTCCCCACAGGTATTGCAG
Organism: Toxostoma redivivum; assembly: GCA_013397375.1. Lineage (NCBI taxonomy): Eukaryota > Metazoa > Chordata > Aves > Passeriformes > Mimidae > Toxostoma > Toxostoma redivivum. Next base: position 606,740 of record VXBI01001235.1, read on the forward strand.
TGTAGTTTCACCTGTGTCCTCAGGTGGTTAATAAGGTTACAAAGTTTTGCTACTATCCCAATTAAGGAAAAATGGATCAGGAAAATGATGGCGATAATTGTAGTTATAATGGCCATGGAATGACAAAGGTTAATGTCCTAGGAGGAATACAGAAGGTAAGACCCAGAGCTTAAGAGAACACACTTCAATCTGAGCAGAGAACTGGTAGGCAAGATCCCAAGAGAGGATGCTGCCTTGAAGGGCAAAGGCTGCTTTAAAAGGCAAAGGGGCCCAGAAGAATCTGGTGTTGCTCATAGACAATTTCCTTAAAGTACAAGAATGGTCTCTTTATGTGCACAAGAATTCAAGCAGGTCTGGCAAAAATGAAAATTAACCTCATACAGATCTGCATTAGAAAGAACACCATCATCAGATTTGAAAATACTATTACCACCCTTTATCCAACACTTGTGATATCATATGTGGTAAGCTATGTCCAGTTTGGGGACAAAGACCACATGGGAAATAGAAATACTGATAAACTGAGGTGATGACCACCAAAATGGTGATGAGAATGGAGAACAAGTAGAGGCTGAGTGAGCTGGGGAATTTTAGTCTAGAGAAGAATAGTCTTCATTTTTCTAAATGAAGTTTATGGAGTTATAGAAAAGATGGGGATAGACTTTTCAGAGACCTACAGACTTGACAGGATGAGATGTAATAGTCACAAACTGCATCAAATGCAGTATCAGGAGAAAACAAGAAAAAAAGAAAACATTTCTCACAATGAAGTTGGTCAAACTGGGACAAGCATCCAAAGACACTGCGAAACATCAGTTATTGGAGATTTTAAAAACTTGATTGGAAAAGGCTCTGAGCTGCCTGATTTATATTTGAAGATAACCCTGCTCCAAATGGGGTGTCAGATTTGATTTCCACAAGAGGTCCTTTTCAACATAGATTTACTTGTGTCACTTGGGATCTCTGTTTAGGCTTCTTGAATGGGTCTCCCCAAAAGACAAGTCTGTCTGCCTTATCACAGAGAAGGTGAGCTGTCCATCTGAGTGTTTCTTACTGTTGACAATAGACATTTAAGCAGTTGGTTCATACAGCTTTCAGATGGCTGAACAGTTGGTATGAATCTCATTCCCAATAATATCTTCAGCTACTTCCTGAACCCTAAGACGTCACAGCAGACCATGCTACAAGCTGCACTCTTCAGCTGAGGGAGAGCTTTTATCTGCTGCTAATTTTTAAGTTAAGGTTGCAGAAGGCTAAAGATACTTCTAGTCCAATAATAGGTATTAAAATTATTTCATCTAACTTTTCTTTAAGATATGTAAGTAGGAAAATTACTGATCTCCCTATCATCTTCCTAACTTCCAAAGAAAAATCATCTTGTCTAACTTCCTTCTCAGAAGACTATTCTCTACAGTTTTACACATATTTGAATTTTGTGGTAAGACAACATGCAGACTGTTTTAAAACAATGTGTATAATTCCTTTTTTTTTCCTTCAAAACAACTTGCCAGTTTCTGTCTTAGAAGAACTCTAACTTCACCAAATCTAAGTCACATTGAATCTTTTCATTTTCCCTTTAGGTCTGTGTTTAAGTAGATGCTTACCCTGGCTGTATCCTGATCACATCTTTGAGAAGTGATAAATATGCACCACTTCTCATCACTCTCCCCATCCATATGCTGCTTTGATTTGGCAGACAGTAATGAACAGGCTCTCTAATCCTAAAGGAGATGGGCAGAGGAAGGGATCAGGGCAGCAGGAACACTATAGTGCACATTACCCTCTTCTGCATCAGATTCTATCTTATCTTGCTGTGTCTTGAGAAAGCTGAATGGATCCTATTTTCTTCTACCACCACTAACTAGTTTTTGACAAATCATAGCAGGATTTTGCTAAAGACCTTTGCTTTTCAACAACAGTAATGGTAATAGTAAAAATAACATAACTTTTTTCTAAAGCCCTTACTGAGAACAGTCCTGAAGTTGAAACATGCTACATACAAAGAGAGTAAAAAATCAGGATTTCCCTTGAAGAACATTGGCTCTATAGGGACAAAGGGTGAAAGGGGCAAATACATAGACCCAAGGTCACACACTGGGATAATAATGCTCACTTAACTTCACATACCTAAAGAAATAGTCTCTCTAGATTCTCTTAGTAAAGGAAAGAGAGTTGTAGGGTTCCTCCACAGCACATTCATCTGATCCAATTAGGTGCCTCTTTCAGTATTAAATGATTCCCCCGCTGGGGGGACTTCTTACATACCTACTGTTTTTACTACCAATGAATGTTATTGCCTCTTACAGACCTCCTAGGGAAGCCAAGGGAGGCTAGCACAGGCTTGGGGATCTAACTTTCCCTTACCTAAATGAGGGCAGATGAACTGACCCAGAGTGGAGAACACAAGCGTTGCTTTGCACCTCTGCCCATCAGTTCCACATCTTTCAAGTGCCCTTTTCCTCTCAAACAGCTTCTGCTACTTTCTAGTGACAGCTGAGGTTTTCATGCATTTCAAATGCAGAAAAAGAGAAAGACTCACATGGGCTCTTGCCCTGCAAATTAGTGACAAAAAGCATTGAAATATCTTAGAATCTCCGTCAGCCTATGAATATTTTTTGTATGTCTTTTAAAGTGCGGAGGAGTAATTCTCAAGAGATAAAATGTAAGTATGCAGAATTTTCTTCAACTAAAATATTATAAAATACTTCCCACACTTCACTGAGAGACCTTTGGAAGGGAATAATGATCACTAGCTGTGTATGAAGAGCTTAGAGTGCAGTGGGTGAGCAAGGTCAGGGGGTCAGTATGAGAAGGAAGAAGAGAGCCCAGCCCTTGTGGTCCTGACACTGGTGGCTCTGCCCTGTAACACAGTATGTTCTCACAGGGCTGCCTCTCACCAGGCTCTAAACCAAGGAGAACAGTGATGGAGCACATACTATCATTTACATCCTATATAACTGTATCTTACACACCAGTGTGACATCTTCACAGACTTCCCAAGGTTAAGCAAACAGCGTGCCAGTGAGCTGTCAGTATTAGCTGAATCCTGGGAGGGTGCATCCTCCACCCTACCAGTGGGTTATGAGGAAGGAGGGAGTTCAGTTATTTGTTATCTTTCATTCACAGAGGTTTAGAGCTCCTACTTACTCATATATGACAACTATTTTGTTTAGTCCTATCACATCCAAAGCATTTTCCTGTATTGGTCATGTAAATCTGTTCTGCCTCCCAACTTCTTCAGAATCCACTGTAATCATCTTTAGTATCACTGATAAAGGACAAAGGTAAAGTCTCTCCTTAGCTAAAGCCTTTGAGAATCCTATAAGGCATCAACCTTAAATATGCATTCTTTTTCCTGTTTAAAAAAAAAAAAAGTAGATTGAAATTGCAGTGTAATTCCATGATTTGTCCTGGATGTGGCTTTTTTTTTTTTAACTTTAACCCAAAAATAACTTTTATAATAGCTTCATGATTAAATAAGTGTTCAAAGAATTGTCTCCAAGAGAGGCACTCCACAAGCCAAAGGACAGAAGCATATGCTTTCTCTTTCTTTTAACCATGATTGATATAATTTTTGGTTAAGGAAAATGGAAGAAATAACTCATCCTTTCTGCTCTATAATTGACTGAGCAAACAGTATACCCACCAGCAATGATGAAAAAGCCTCCTCCTGCTTTGTATAGAATGTGACTGGCAAAAGGAGCTGCACAGATGATGAGGAAACTAGCCACTACAACAGTGAGCACTCCCAGGAGCATAAGAACTGTCCAGAAACCTCGATAAACTGGAAAAAAGGAAGAAGGAAGAAAAAGAATACAATGGTTTTTAGAATTTATCCAAGTTGGCTAACAAAGATTTTCCTTTCTCCTCCTCTTATCACTTGCCTTATTAACAAATGAAACATTAATTCTATTTTTGCATATATATCATGTGGATCAAATAGGTTTGACTACCAGTCTTTACCTGATGATCGTGGAAAACAGTGTGTAAGTTATTGAGAAGGAAATCCATCAGCTAAATATTTAGCAATACCTTGTAAGATAACAAGCGGACCAAACTGAAACTCTTTAGAAAATGGTACAGCAAAGATATAGCAGTGATTCTTTGGTATAAATGATTGGACTGATAGGATACAATTATTTTACCAAAATTGTGTGGAAGAAGCAGAGAGCTGCAGTATCTTGACACTCTTAGTACCCAGACTGTACCACCAATAACAACCTGTAAGTTCCTTACAATTTACGGCTGGATAATATTCCTTATATACAGCCACATTCAGCAGAAAGCAACTTAAGCTAGGAGCAGGGAGAAACTTAGAAAATGCAAACTGTATTTCTGAAAAACAGCTAAGTGTCTTAAACCAGCCTATTCCTACTCTAAAGCTCTTTGTATTTTATTAAATTTAAAATGTGATGTTTCAGAAGCCCCTGTTAGGCAGTGCCAAGCAGTGCTGAATTAATGGATGCAGCTGGTGATAAATGAGCTGAGAGTTTTGTGACATACTCTGGCCAAAAGAGTCTTTCTAACAATTAGTTTTAGCTGGTTAATTGCACATCCATTTAACAAAGTCATCATTTTACAAATGCTACAAGAGTGACATAAATTTCTCCCATGAATTTAAAAATTGGTACATTAACACAACCCATTAGTAAAATTATGAGTTGTAAAGATCTCCATCGTCAGATCTGAAAATCTTGAAGCACTGACAATTCAGTCAGTGAAAAACATTTCCACCCAACTGAGGGAAAGCATATAAGCCAGCTGGCAAGTCAGGAAAAGTGTATCACAAAAGAAACTGCCACTTATCATCTGACAGCACCTACTTACTGTTATGGAAAAACACAACCAAGCAACTATTATACTTGTTCATATCCTGAAAGATTCAAATTCATACAGCTTGTTAGAGACAGCTATTCAGTAATAATTCAGGTTTGCTCTCATCTGAAATCTGAAGGCGCACTAAGCATTAGCAGCTCGTGTTTCCAACTAATGTATTCCAAGTCTACAGTTTTTAACTTGACCAGCTTAACACAAGTGAAAGTATACATCATCAGCCTTGTAAATGTATTAGCTAGATCACGCTCGCCACATTACATTAGCCACACTTTTAAAATAACACCTTTTTTAATCCAGGCAAACATTCAGAGACATAATTTTCTGCCACACTGATCAGCAGATTTGGGCATAAAAAGGATGAATGTGTCTTAAAGTACCTGGCAGAAGGGTTAAAATTGTGGTTTGGTTCATATCCAAATCTCCACTTCACACAAACAAAAAAATATTGGAAGAGTAAGTAAGAAATAAGGCTATGGCTCAGCAAAGCAGTTAAATGTGTGTTTTGCTTTAAGTACTATACCTTTTATGGGATCTAGGCACCTGTTTAAAGTTAAACACATAGTTAAATGATTCACTTAATGCAAATGGACAGTGAATGGAGACCTAGAAAGGTAAATCTCTCAAGTCCTTCAGTCTTGGGTTTCCGAAGCAATTTCATATTATTTTACTCATGGGGCTACTTTGATAAGCTTCATTGCAGTCTCCAAGTCTATGGGACATTACTTCCTCATTTAAAGCCTAATACCACTAAATCAATCTATAACCACCCAACTCTTTTACATGGGTGGCCCAAGGTACTTCAAAGTCATACTACATAATAGGACACATTGGCCAAAATGGACCTTGAAAAAGCTTTCTTGTATATTATTATGGTCAGTTACCTAAGTCATGGAGCAGTGTGTCTATTTTCTGAATAGAAGAGGACACAAGATTCTCCCGCATTACAAAACCAACATCCATTTTCATTATCTGTTCTTCATACAGGAAGCTTTGAAGTCTGCTTTTAGTGAAATTTCATGAGAAAAGCTTGATTTGATGCTCAAATATTCTTAGAAACAGAGGACAAAAGAAGTACAATTGTAACTGATGAAAATTTGTTTCAACCTCTCTGTAACTATACAAGAGAAAAGCTGTTTCTCTGCTCCAACACTGTATTTTATGCATTATGCGTGAAATACTGATTTCACCTAGCTATCACCTGACAGAAGCTTCCATTCTATTTCTCCAAAAGAGTTTACTCTAAAGAATCATGGATAAAATCTGATTATCCTAATACATGTTTATTAAGCTAATTCAGTCATTAAACATCAACTGTCTAAAAAATAGAGTGCAACTGGAAGGTACAAAGTCTGCTCACAAATCTGTGACTTTTCAAGCAAAAGACTACCCCCTCTAATCTGCAAGGCAGAAAATCATTTGGTTCATTTGTGGCACAAGTCTGAGGAAACACCCTAGGATCACTTAGACTTTTACTTTTGTAAGGGAATTAAAAAGCCATCATTTTCCTGCAAAGATGGCTTCATTTATTTTATAATCTGACCATTTTTGCTTAGATCACATTTCCCATCTTCTCTGCCTAGATGGGCAAGATCAATTTCTACAGGGCTAGTCATTCAAAATTACAACTCAGGCCTACTGCTGTCATTTAGCTTAGCTGTCATCTATAGATGAACACAAAAGATCTGGATGAAATTAAATCTTCCTAAGAATGAAATTACTCTTCAAGTCAAAGACTTTGCTGCTTAGAGGCTGAGACACACAATGATAGATAAAATGCAACAGAAGATGCTGCTTTGAATTACTTTTCTTTACATCCCATGAAAAGGGCTGACACTGTGATCTGAACAGTCTGTTTCAAGAAACAATAGTTTGGTGAACCCATACAAAGTTTCTCTATACAAAATATTAACAGAAGTTTGCCCAGTTTCAAGTCTCACTGAGGTATTTCATAGGATAGCCCATGTTGTGGTCCAGATGACAAGGAGTACCCTTGTATCTTCCAGGAACTTCACACGTATGTTAGTTACCCACCTCAAATACATGCATTATTCCAAGTGTTTCCTACAACAGAAGAAATAAAGTACAAGCACTATTGCAGAGTGCAAAGTAAACATATCTGCAGTGTTTAAAATCCTAGATACCATTGCTCTGTGTTGCAGAGTGCTAAACAGAAGGTTTTGTAACTCCTCTTGGTGAGCTGCCCCTTGGTTGAGAACATTTGCCATGGAAATAACAGGCAGGCCTAAAAATAAAAAGACTTAGCAGAAAACGGGAGTACACATAACTGCACCATGGGGCCTGAATGGGAACATTCTATTCCTCCAAAACTGCATGACCTGTAGTTTTCTCCTGCTACTTGTTTTTCTCTCTAAAGATCCTAATTAAGATCCCCTCAGAGACTTTTGCATTATTTGAAAAGTAGAAGTACCTGGATTTGTGCAAGGGACCAGATTTTGGAGAATTGGGTGAAAATTACCAAAAGCCTTTTTTTCTAATATAGTAGATGCCAGCATTGATTACAAACTGAAGTTACAGATTCATATTTTAAGATGTTACTGATGCATGATATGAAAGAGAAGCAGTAATACATTTGAAATGCTATAGAGCTGTGTCACCTACAACACACACTTGTGTAGCAGTCCTGGACACCTCTGGAGTTCCATAATAGTTAGTCAGGAACAGCCTAGCTAGTGTCACAAAGCAACACCCTTCTACTATTGGAGATGTTAACATCAGCATCATGAAAGCATACCAAGTATTTCACTGCCCTTGCTCACTTAAAGTGTTTTCAAAACACAGCCATCAGTCCATACAAGTACTGTGGTCTACCATAAAAACCCCAGCCACTTAATCTTAAACTCTGTATCAATATTAAGTGCTATAGGAATGAAAAATCTTTTGACACATGTGTTAGTACAATGCCACATAAAAATTTCCAGGGGTAGGCAAAATGATTTGGAAAAATTTCCTTGAATTATCATGGACAAGCTCACATCTAAAAGGGGACATTTCCTGTGATCTGACAGTAGATTGTATTTTAGGATGTGTGGTTTTGTACCTCTCTGTTTAATATAAGAGATATTGCAATGCTTTTGACAAGAGTATTGCCACATACAGTGCCAATGCAGTGAAAGGTGAAGTGCCTGAACTGCGCTCAACCAAAAGTATCTTCTCTGCAGACAAACTGTAAATGAAATCACCTATCTCAGCAGCAGCATAGGAGACACACCTGGCAACACAGTAAACCTTGCAAGACTTTTCTCAGCTTCATTCAGCACCCTTTACTATCCCTTAGTAATTTTTTTTTTCAAAAAACAACTTGAACAGTAAAATAACTACAATGTACACAAGATGGATGCACTGCTTTTTAAAATGTTTCTTACATTATTGCTGCTTGGGGGACTGCAGAGATCACACTTAAAAATGTACTGTATTGCAATCTCTCATGGACAATTATATGACTATTACATAAGAGCATTTTTTTTCCCCTAGAAATAGACGACTGCTAATATTTCACTCACACAACCTCTATTTTCAGATTTCATTGCTGATATTTTCCAGATTACTTTTGGTAAATTTCAACCCATTAACAAACCTGCCAATAAATTTGATCTCACCATTTTAGATTTAACAGTTGCTGAATCAGATTTTTTCTTCAGTCCTATAAACATCGTGTATTATCCATTAGGCATTACTTCAAATGCTGGCAGTGTGCCCAGTACTGTACAAAACAGGATACTAATAGTCAGGAAAAAAAAAATCAGATATTAATCTAATGTTCCAGTGCTGCCCCATTAAAATGCTTCCACTTCAGCTTCAAAAGGTGTTGGGGTGATTTACAACAGTTAGGGAACTATTGTTGATTTCCAAATTAAGTTGAAAAAAATCCCATCAAAAATAAAATAATGAATTAGTGAGTAAGTGTCAGATTTTTCACTTCTTTTTCATAGGAATAATCTTATTACGGCCAATGGGATATTTCCATGAGTAAGAACTTTCCACAATTTTCAAAAACAGGCCTAGTATTGTCCTATAGTAAAAGAACTTTAGGAAAGTGTGATAACCCTTGAACATCAGTATTAAGTAATCTAATGACATGATATTATGCATGAATCTAGCAAGCAATGAATTCATATTAAAATACTATACTATTATGTTTTCAGAATAGCCTGATGGGGCAACTAACCTGCTTATGATTATGCAAATATATGTTTATTTTAAAATATATAGGTTGCTGCTGTGGTATTTCTACTGCATGGCCTAATTTTTTTTTTGTTTTTTTATTTTTAGGTTGTAGTTTTTTGCACTTATATATGTGAATCATAATAAAAATGAATCTGCTAGCAACACAGTGAGGTGCTAAGTCTACTTAAGAGCTGCACACTATAAAAGTTGTCATTCCAAACCTCTGCACCATTAGAGAAAGTCACTAGTCAGGCTTCCCCTGAGAACCTGCGAACATTTAGAAGCTGTTTCAGGTTAAGATAAATTACATGGCTACAAATTTCTTAAAGCATATTAACCATAAACAATGGATCACACAGCTTTTGACAATACCTTACACTACAGCTAGGGGAAGTCCTCCACACTCTGTCAAGACATTTAACAAAACCAATGAATGCAAAAAACATTATAACCATGATTAAAATATATAGCAAACTGCAATTTCAAAGCAGTGCTATCTAACCCTTTAGAGCTGATCATGCATCAATGATCAAAAGATAACTGATCCATTAAAGCATGCATGCAAAACTCCAATATAACCACCCCTGTAGGCTCTTCTGTATTTATATTTCCATCTAAGGCTATAGTCCTCGACAGCAAGAGCTTATAGTTTAGGTTTGTACATCAGAGTGAACCGAGCCTTTGTTCCAAAGCTTTGTAAGGCATACTGAAACACTAGAGTTCCCTGTCCTCAGTGCTTTAAGATTTTTGGGAACTGTTACATAAACACAAACCCAACATACAAAAAGATGTAAATAAATTAGGAGAGGATAGGTAAGCCTGTTTTGAATTCTGGCCCAGAAAAGCTCTGAGCCAAATTCCTACTAAAGCCAAAGGAGTTATGCCAACAGAGAACTTGGTCCAGACACTGCCCTCAAAAAGCATCAGAGATTTCATGTTCCTCAGGCAACTTATCTTTGTCTGAGCTCTTCTAGATGGATGGTGACATGGCACTCCAACAACCAACTACACTTGTGTCTGCACATAAGAGACTGCACAAGGGGCTAAAGTTAAATTCAAATTCCTCTGATAAGATCCAAAAGTCTCTTAAGCCAAGTAGTCTGTAAAAAAGTCACATACCTTTACCTGTTCAGAAATTAGTAGTGCTCTGAACAGAAAGTTAGAGATTTTTAGAAAATGTGTCGTATACACGTTAGATTTTTCTAACTAAGTTTAAAGCTCTTTATTCAGCTGGGAAGGAGATTTGGGCTTTTTATCATCCCCAAAAGAGAATATGTCAAAAAAGCTATGAGTCATGAAAATGGTAATGTTTTATCAAGAAACAGTAGCAGAACCAAAAAAGGGGACAATAACCTCAAATTTTGGGTAGTGCCCTTTTATTCTGTGCTTAGCTGATGCAAAGTATTAGATGCAGACAACTGGATATACAAATCATGGATGAAATCTTGTTCTTCATGAAACCAGACTGAAGCCTTTTGCCACTGGCTTTACAGAGAAGCACTTCCTGCACTGGGAGCCAAGAAGAAGAGGATAACCTTCTGGCATTCTTAATTTAGCAACTGCAGTTGAAGCAAGGTTTTTAAACCTTGTTTGCCAAATACTATGGGCAGGATTGTCAAGCTAGATTAAAGGAGAAACAAGTTTTGAACTAACAGAAGAGATGATGACATAACCTTCTTCATAAAAAGTTGTGAAAGACTCTTGAACAATCATATCTGTTCTAGTAAATAACTCAGCTTGGATGCTGAAAATGAAATGTAGGCATAAAAACCTCAAACCCTCTTCAGTTTTAATGAGCTCAAAAGCAATCCAACTGTATCTATTTATATAGCAGGAATGGCTCTGAATATACTCTACCTGGGCCAGCATCTATAGTACAGTTCTGCCTACTTTTAATCTCCTAATATGAAATATAGATAGGAAAATTATATTTGAGCAGTAGTTCTTTTGGCAAACATTAACTAAAATTAATTAAACTTTTGATGATATTCCTTCTCCTTTCCTTTTTCTTTGTTTGTCCACTTCTGTGTAATCATGCAATATAATTTGAGGAAACTTTGTGAATGTATGAGTGAATGGTAGAATACAAACTCTGTCTAGGCTATTAGGAGCTGATGGCTCTGTCACTTTCAAATGGAAAGATAAACTGTTCTAGATGTGCTATGAAGTTACAGATTAAATCTCTGAATAGTGAAGTCTGAATTCTTCCTGGACAAATAGTTCATAATATCTAAAGATTAACAGAACCATTTTAATTCTAGTTTATTTTATTTTTCATGTCTGCAGCATAAAAATTGGATTCTAAAGACACTTCAAGGTTAGCAAAAGCATAATTACAGATTCAGGAAAGGAAGGGATCCCTTAAGTCCCTTAGTCAGCAAGCTCAGAGACATGTAGAATCCACACATCACAGGTTGTTTAAAAAGTCATATGAAATAGATATCAGAAGTTATTTACTTCAAATATGTTTGCTTAAAGCTCTCAATCTGATTAAATGTACATGATGTTTTTAAGTAGTTTTTAAGTGTTGTAAAGACAGAGCATTCTAGGCTATTCAAACATAAAGTTTTCTATAAATGTTTATCTTTCACATATATATAAATATATACTTACATGTATCTCTGTTACAGTAAAAGAATTTCTCAGTGAAGTATACTTGAGTCAGTTAAATAAACTTAGCATCAAGACTCTGCTCCTCCTTCCTCATAAAGTAAAAATGTAATACATTTCCATATGTGATTATTTATTTAACACAAAAAAAAACCCCAAAACAAAACAAAACTAAAAAATCCAATCAAAACAAAAACCAGTTTTATTGAAATACATGACAAGAAGTACTTGTTTAATGCATTCAGCCCAAGGAAGATACTTACTATATTGGAGGAAAAAGGCACTGAAAATGAAATGTCTATTCTTTTTAATTTTTTTTCAGAAAATATCTCCATTTTGCCATTGTGCTTAAAGCTAAGCATTTATTTATGTGTTTTGTTAAACAGTGGCTTAAATATGGATGTTGTAAATTTATGAGAAGTATGAAATACCAAAATTCTGTTAATTAAACTGTGTGGAGCGATAAGGCTGTTTTATTTTGAAGCATCCAAATTGTTTTCTTGAAATGATAGGCATTGCATTCATTTGCACCAAACAATACTTACTGATTGCAGAATCATAGGAGGTAGAGTTGTGTTCATCTCGGAGAAGAGGAAATGGGGACAGGTAAGCATGTGTACAATTCTTAGAAGGTGACTGGTTGGCTAAAAGTTAAAGACAGCTAAAGATTAATATTTTACTGCCTTAACAAAATTGTGTGTCTGTTCTTCAAATGGGCAAACTGAGCTTCATAGGTCAAGATTTCAGGTCCTTTCCTAGGCAACAGCTTATAGTGAATTTGGTTTGGTAAGAGATACAAGCCTTCTTACCCAAACAAGAATATTCCTTAAAGAGCAACACATATTTGTACTATGGGACAGTAATGAACTCTGCTGAAAGCACACTGCAATTTATATGTGATGCATATGTATGTCTTTGTATGCATATGTACCTTTCTCATTTGAGGGTTAATTATATTCTTCTCATTATTACATGTGCAGAAAAAAAAATCAAGGCAATTACTTTTTCTTTTGTAAAAGAACAACGAAAATATCAAACATCTTTTTTTGTCAAATCTATGGAATTAATATCCTCTAGAAAAGGGTAATTTCACCCTTTATATCAAATTCTTCTAAAAATATCAACTTCTTCCTGGCAAAAGACAAAAGCTGTCTATAACTTAAACCCCATCTAAATTTCAGATTCCTGACCACATAATTTTCCAGATAAATAACATGGGGAAATTAAGTACTGTGAATATTATGCTTTCCATCCAAACCAAAGCAATATACTTAGCAAAATATGGGCTATTTAAGTCAAACTTGATTGATGACACTTTTTCACAAGGATTATGGAAATCTTGCAATAAGGTGAAGGAGCTCCCTACCTCAGAGGGAGTGTCAAAGACTGAAGAAATTTTGTGTGACTTCTTAATGGGAGATTTTGATTGTAAAACACTATCTGATCTTGGAATTCTATTTATCCTAGAATCCTGGATGTAGTGAAAGAAAGCAATGGGTCATCTGTGAATGTAATAAAGAAACTCTTCTGGAGATGGTGTGTCCTACACCATTTTCACTGTGGAGTTGCCCATTCCCTTCTTAACCCACTTGTAGTCTGTTAAGAGCAGATGGAGAAACTCTGCAAGCAAAAATTCATGGATCAGGCTAACCACTAAGCTCTTTTTCCCCTACTTAACAGAAGTAAACCAACTGTTTACCAGCAAGTGGTAAAAGATTGTGTAGCTAAGAATGGACTCAGGTTAACAGGGCATCCATAACAATCAGAGTGTAACCTGATAGCTAAACGTGTATCATTTTGTCCTGGGGTTTCCTATAGTACAGATTACAAAAGTGTTTGTTAAGAATTTATTTTAGGGTAGCTGCTGAAGAACCTGATCCCCAAAGAAGGCATATGAAATCTAATGATTCATAAGATAGCAGTAAAATCAAAAAACACACCAAGCCCCAACAATTCTGAGAACAAACTACCGTAGATAATGTAAAAGGAAAAAATTACTTACTATACCAAAAATTCCACATGCTGGCATTATTATCTCCTACATTTCCACTAAACCAGCACCTCCAGAAGAAACCTTCATGATGTAAAGTGGCCTTCTCTCCCTACAGAGGAAGGAAAAAAAAAAAAGAAAGCCATTATCAACAATTTTTGAATGGCTGAAAGAATTAAGTTCAATTAGATGTTGAGGCAAAAAACACCACCATCATAATGACACACAATCTGTCTGAATTTAGGTCAGCTACAGCATTTATAAACAGTCATTCTTTTTCGAAAGACTATCATATTGCAAAAGCAGTATCACAAAATAGAAATTCATTTTAGAGCTGATTACAAATGATTATAAGAGGTTTTGAGGCAGGCTTGTAAGCCTCCAAGAGGTCAAAATTAGTATATTCAAAAGTATATACAGAAATAAATTCTTAGTAAATAAACACAATTAGTATATTCAAAAGTTCATACAGAAGTAAATTCTTAGAAAATAAACACATCCAAGAATTCTACATATATAATTCTCATTATAAATCAGAAGTTCATACTAACCCCAGCACTTTCAGGTGCTTCTGAACAAGTTCCTATTTCTGTCGCCAGAAGCCAATAATCAGTTCCAAATGCCACTAAAAAAAGCAAAACCCCCAGAGCTGCAAAGAAGCCTCCAAAAAATATCCCCACACTCAGTTTCATTATTGAAGTTTAAAAAAAAAAAAAACACAAAAAACACAAAAAAACCCAACAAAAAATACACCAAAAAAAAATCCCTTAATTATTTCTAATAATAGAAGTAAAATTTTTAAAAAGTTATTGTAAAAGTAACTAAAAAACTGATTGGAGAATACAGCTCATATCTGAAGAAGTTTCTCTTCACTTGACTTTCTGCCTGTGCCCTTCTTTCCAATGCCCTGTGAGTCAATTTGTGTCTCCAAATTTGTGTTCCATGTGGCTGACTCAAGTCTGACAGATGAAAAGGGCCTTCTATTTTAGGACACTGATGGCAGAGCTTTGCTCTGTTTCTGTCTGGGTGAGGCCAGTCAGAAATAGCTGACCTTCCCCTAACTAATCAGGGATTGACTTGAAATATTATTGCAGCTGTTGCATCAACATCAGTGGAGATGGAGATGGAGTGGTAATGGCCCTGTCCATCTACGTGAGCAGTGTTACAGAGCACACAGTACTAGCAAGGACTTCCAAAGTTCAGGCCTGGTGGGGAACATTCCCCTAGCTGCTAACAGGAAAGGAAACTCCTTCAACACTTTGGAAGTTACTGTAAATCATGTTACAAAAAGAAGGCTGAGGATTTTTCTACATAATTTTAAAATATGGTAGCCAAAATGAAGAGATGCCTCTGAAAAATCCTATATAACAGAAATACACTTATCTTTAAATATTTACATCCTACCTTTAAAGTAATAACTTTAGCAACACTAAATACAAAAACACTTGAATGCTTTATTTATTCAGATTCATCTTTTTTGCATATATCAAAAATTTATGCAGTTAAAAACTCATTCAAGCACCTGATAAAAAACTTCACTCTTTTTAAAACAAGAAGACACTTTCCCAAACACATGCTTTGGCCATTTCGATAAGTGAAGAGGTAAAACAACTAAATTACACTGTACAAAAAAAAGGCTTTTTCAACACTTCATTTCATTCCAAGCAGGCCTTCCCAATCTCTCATGGCTTATAGGGCATGCTCCTCTAGAAATGTATAGAGTTTATAACATGCAGTAGATCCTACAGTCCTTACCAAATAAAATTCCATTGGAATTATTTATCACCCGAGTAGAAAATTTCCACTGATACCATGTAATATGAAGTTCTGGGCTCAAGAGAAGAAGTAAGCCAGTTTACTCCAGAAAACACCTGTTACATTCTATTGCAATAGGCTTAGGACTCTAGAGGGACTCCTACTTTCAATATGCCAGTATTGGCTTGGACAGTGCATCAGCATGCTTGAGGACAGCAAGGAAAACCTGCTTCTACCACTTCCTTTCCTTTCTACACAGATGAACTGGTGTTGTGTCCTCAGTGGTTTTGTACCACTACGCAATCTGCCCAACATCATATTCACATGTATTATGAATCATTTTATTAAAACCTGATACTATACTAATTTCATACACAAGCACATCTAATATTTTGTGATCTTTTTGCACTTCAGAGTTTCAGTGTATGCATAGCAGCAAATGAATATTCAAACAGACACTTTTTGTCATATTTGCTTTTCCTGACAGCCACTGATGCAGTTCATTTTGATACAGCAGAAGAGAGGTGTTTGGAAACCTAATTTTGGACTGTGACGTTTTATTGTTCATCATAAAAAAAAATCAGGAAAAAGAAGAACATATAGAATATGCTATAAAATAAAAGTGATCACTTGCAATTTGAAATAGTATTTTAACTTTTGGTCAGCCCTAAAGTAGTCAGGCAGGTGTATTATATAAGTATTGTAGGTCCCCTCCAGCAAATATTCTATTATATTCTATTCTGTTCTGTTCTGTTCAATTCTATTCTAATGTTAAAAAAAAAAAAAAAAAAAAAAAAGGAAGAGTTGGTTCAAACNTAAATGTAAAAAAAAAAAAAAAAAAAAAAAAGGTAGGATTCAGGTCAGCACTAACATGCCCAAATTTAAACAATTTCATATAAGCTAAATGTCTTTCCATCCTTATCAATAGTGATGACATACAGTGGAGCCAGAGAGGAGTTCATCTCACCCTAGATTAGACTCCTGTCTCAGCCACTGAACCACAATTAATAAAACAAACAACCAAAAAATATCAAATGGCCAGTACATCAGTACTCTGTGAGCCTGTTTCTGCATGAGAATAACTTACTCTTGTGAGTAGCTTCACTAAAATCAGTTTGCATGGAAAGTTTCACTGAATTCAAATGACAACTGAATTACAGCCTGTGCAGTGCAAGTATTTATTTTTAATATACTGTACATGCACTCTGGTCCCAGTTTAGCATGTTCATCCTGAGAGGATCTAATTTAATTATTCTCTTTTATATTTATGGCACATTCTCTGGCAGTGTTATCTTCCAAATACTCTAACATCGCCAGCATTATGCCCGTCTATGTCAAGAATGAATCAGAAGCCATGTTAAGACTTGTTATGTCAGCTTAAAAATTCATGTTATCCACCACTTGAATACTCAAAGAAAGTCTCAGAGCACTTCTTCTTTAATTAAATTAAATTCTGAAGGTTCCTCACTAGAAGAAAGTTTTAAGGCAGAGAAAACAGGGCCAAGCTTATCAAGGCAAAACAATCATTATTCTGAATCTTAAACAAAGTCAATCCCCAACTCCTTTCAAAACTCCTAAATTTCTGCAGAAATACTGTAATTTTAAACCAAAAGGACTTAGTCAAATTTATCCCTACTATAATGGCAATGAAGTAATTAAATCAGCTTTAGTATTCAATCAGTTTGGCTAATTAAGCCCAACATTCATTGATTTGGTTGACTCATAGTGTGAAGATTGAAGAACCCATATATTTGATGGATTTAAGTCTTATTTAACAAAGCTGCAAAATTTTTTTGATTTCATTTCTGTTTATTCACCAGATAGGGCTAAACTTAGTCCCAAATCTGCATATTTTATTTATGCATATAATAGCTCCAGTTTCAACACAGTATCTGAGCCCCTCCTTGTACTTAAAATAGAAAAGAAAAAGAAATTTAAAAAACAATAGCAGGCTGTTTTTTTTTTTCCTTTTCCATCTGAAGGGGAAAAAATATACTTATGGGAAGTGGATGTTGTTTATTTGCTAGTTTATGTTTGTGTGTGACTGAGTAAGTGTCGGGTGCGTATGTTTGGAATTGGCAGGCAGCTCCTTATCTGTGCTGGCAGATATGTCCATATCTAAAAACAGCCTTTTAGAACCGGCTGCATGTCTCACTACATACCAAGAAACAATTTCAGCAAACGCCTCAGAGCTGAGTCCTTCTGAGACCTCAATGCTCATTTACTGTTCTGAACAGTAATGGGAATATCTCACCCACTGATTCTGATCCTCATTCTGTCCATCCTCCCCAGCTGGGCACGTTACATATTGCACCAACACAATCACTTGTCAGCAGAGTACTAGGCAAACAGCGTGACACCTTACACAGCATACCTGCACACATCTTGTCCATTAAATGTGTGCCTGGAGTTCATCTTTAGGCTGGTCACTTCAGGTTTCCTCTACAGTCATACGTCACTTTTACGGCACAGTCCCTCTGACCTTTTATTGGATGACCACCTCAATGTGCAAGGAACAGTGCCCTAAAAGTACAATTACTTTGGTTCGTTGTTTGCTGGTTTCATTTGGTTTTCTTACTGACAAAGAGAAGGTCTGGAATAATTAGTTTGAGATATAACCACTTTATTCTTAATACTACAGTAAATCATACCACAAACCACACCATCACAGAGCGACTGAGGTTGGAAGGGATCCCTAGAGGTTGTCTTGTCTAACCTCCCTGCTCAAGCAGGACCACCTGGAACTGATTGCCCAGGATTGTCCAGTGGCTTTTGAGTATCTCTGAGGCTGGATACTCCAGAACCTCCTGCTGGTGTTTGGTCACCTTTACAATAAAAAGCTTTTCCTGATGTTCAAAGCGACCCTCTGTGCTCCAGCTTGTCCCCACTGTCTCTGGTCCTGTCAGTGGGCATCACTGAAAAGAGCCTAGCTCCATCAGTTATTTATATAAAACTCCCTCTGAGCCTTCTCTTCCCCATGCAGATCAGTCCCAGTTTTCTCACCTTTTTCTCACAGGAGAGATACTCCAGTCCCTACAGCACCTTAGTTGTCCATCATTTGAATCCCTCCAGAGTGTTCACGTGTCTCTTATACTGCGAAGCCCAGAACAGGACACAGCACTCCAAGTGTGGCCTTACCAGTGCTGAGTAGAGAAGGAGTGTGGCCTCACCAGTGCTGAGTAGAGAAGAAGGAACACCTCCCTCAACTTGCCAGCAATGCTTTGCCTAATGTGGACCAGGACACCATCTACCTTTGAAGAGAGGGTACATGGCTGGGTCAGATGAAAACTGAGTGGAGATTGTAGAAATGTGCTGAAGTCCCCCACAAAAGGAGGAAATCAAGCCATTCTGAACACAGGTATCACCGAGTCATTCATTCTGCATGAGCTATAATAAGGTCACAGAGATGACAGTAAGAACAAAAGGGACATAAGCAGCCCATATGTCAGCAAAAGCTTCAACAGGAATTCTAAAACTACAAGAAAAATCTTCTTTATGAGGCATTACTTCTACACATCACTGTGTATCCAGGATGCACTGTTAGGCACCTGCAGGAATATATCATAGACTTGCAATCACCCTGATGAACAAAGATGCAGGCTGTATATCCCATTTGAACCTTGCCTCATACCCTCTCTGTGTTCAGGACTTTGACACTACAAAGCATCACAGATTTATCCAGCTACAGAAAGAAAGACAAAACTTTAGTATGACTGAGTGGATCACTGTTTCATATATCCCATTCTATATTATGTCTTGCATTAAATCTACATTAGATAAGAGGTAAAAAGACAGCAAAGCATAATTTCTTTTTTAATTGTGTCATAACACTGATTCAAGTAGTGATGAATCCACATCCCTGCAAGTTGGGCAAGAATCACTAGAAGTACAAGCACATGGATCTGAGTTCCTCTATTACATCACCAGTGAGTGCTCTAAGGTTTTCATGCAAGGCCAATGCCATTAATGTTTCCTGCAGTACTTTAAATTCATGACACATCACATGTTCAATTTTCACAGAAATAAGTTGCCTAATTCCAGGAAATTTCCTATGAAAGTAGTTATGCATAAATAGTTAGAAATTAAAGCTGGAGTCTTCGTCACCATTCTTGTTGCTGCCTTACACAGGTCCTTACATAGCAGGATGTTAATATGAATCTCACCGAGGCTGTAACACCTTCCATTTACTGCATAGACACTTTCTGATATATATATATATATATTTGGATTTATTGAGGAAGCCTGAAGAACCAGCCTTTAGGTCTTTTTGTGCCCTTCCAGCTTCTACAGAGCTACTGACCTTAAAATAAATAATTAAATAAATAAAATCATAGACTTGGTAAGGGACTGGGGGGAGTTGGGGTCCAGCACAGAGACTGGGGACTGACGTGTGTGATGTAAGGGTACTCTAATACATCAGAAAAGAGACTGAGGTCAACAGGAGTCATCCCAGCCACCTTCTGCTCCAGAGAAGGATCAACAGTATCTAAACCATTCCCAACATATTTATTTTATCTCTTAAACATTAATTAAAAGAAACACAAAAAGCCATGTGGCCTTAGTTATGCTGCCATGAAAAACTCCAGAAGTGAAGAAGTAGATCCAATGTCTGATATAATTCCTTCCTTTAACAAGCTGTTTTATAAATGCTTTCTAAGCCTCTCTGACATACCAACCTGATTAATATACAGTTTTGAGGGTGGCATCAATTAAAATGTTTCTTTCCATATTCCTTAAATTTGCAGATCTTTTCAGACAGATTACACTTTAAATGTCTTTAAGATTAACAGCAGATTCCAAACTCAAGTTCATTTACAAGTACCTCTTAAAATGTTCTGGACCACTGGATTGTAACTTTTTCTACTTCATTCAATTTGTATATGGAAAGTTGAAATGACTATTGAAGTTATCCTAATGATCTGAAGCAGTAAACCAGAATGAAATAAGTCATTGTTAGATTCACTATATTTGATGACAAATTGCACATTTGGGGGTCTTGACCTTACCTATTTGTAATGCAGGAACTCAAGAATATATTCCATTTACTGGAATAAATCAGTGTAGTTGTCTTAGATCTGTCTCACAGAAGTATTTTACAAATTTTATTTAAGAATTTATAAGGTTTAAAAATTTCTCCACTATTGAAGTAATGTGACTATCTTTTTAAAAAGAATTTTATTAGATTTCAGATGACTTCCATCAGTGCTTTCATTATGTCAGGGCTTGGAGCACACATAGCCACAGAGCTGGCTGAGTGAGGGCAGCTGCAGACTGCCTCAACCCCTTGCTTGGCAGGTGACACCAAATATTTACACTAGATATTTTCACTAAAAGGCTGAAGATTCCTCACCCAGTCCCTCATGAGCAAACTGAATCTCAGACATTCTCCCACATACTGGCTCTCCTCCCATTCATAATTCGAGGCAAGAATTGCCCAACAAGGCTACAGATAATCTGATTTCCGGCAGCTCAACACTGGAAGAAATGTTCCTTTTGCCATTAAAATCTCTCTATTTTTTTTTCACCCTCTCTATTTATGCAAAATGGATCTTCCACTAGGACAGCAGACCTAGATACAATGTTGCATTAGTATACAAACTGAAAAACTGATACAAACGTAATAAATGTAATAAAATGCTTTTTTACTTCTGGTTCCTCCATGTCTTACCAAAAGATGAGCACTTTTTTGGGAATCCAGAAAATAGCAATAAAAACTTGCAGTTGCTGGCTGAGTACTGACTACCAGGTTCACCTCAATCACAGTCACAACAGAGAGATGCACCTCCTCATGCTTTGTTTCTAGCATGATGCACTTCACACTTGCATTACTTACATAAAATGGAAACAGAGTACTCTGATTGTGTAGTGACAGTAGTCTGCATATTCTTCCGGGTTCTAGCATTATCCATTAAACCAATAATTTTCATTCAATTGCTTCCACCTAGTCACAGAAAAAAAAGATAGAAAGAGGATCATCTAGGCATTTCTGAACACACATGCTGCTGGCCGCTTCTGAGTATCTATTGTGTTCCTGTTTTTAAGAATCATCCAGTAAAAAGTCAAAAATCTTAAAGTAATGTAAGTGTACTATATTGATAATATCATTTTAATCAACCAGCTATGTAATTCTGCTCCCAAAGATATTAGACTAGGTCTGTTTTCCTTAGGACTCTGATAAATGGTCTTCATTGTATTTCATTCCCTTAATTGCTAGTCAATTCCCTTATCAGTCATAAAACCACTTTATTTGAGAACATTTATCTTAAGATTTCTGTATTTGGGAGCCTTTATCTTAAATTTTGTAATTGCAATTACAGAACATGAGTGGGAACCTTGAGGCAGATGATTGCAGTTTCAGTTCAGAAGTAACAGAGACAGTCGTCCATTACAATATATTAATGCCTTTTTCTTATATATTATGTAAATTATGTAAGCATGTAAGATGCACAATTTAACAATATGATTAAGTTCACCAGGAAAAAAAAACCAGTAAGAGATCTGTTAAAGGAAGAGACACCTATGTGTTTTCTAAATGCTTGTATTTCTTTCCATTAATAGTTTGCACTGATGTCATAAAGTTTGCTTATTCTCTGCTTTAAAAGTCATGGTGCATGGAGATAGCTTGAAATAACATACAAAACCTAAGGATTTTCATTGTCAGGGAATTCAATACTCCTGCCTGAAATACTTTGTCCCCATAATATTCTATCATTCTGATCTTCAGAACCTGAGAAAAATACAGAATAGCTAACTGGTTTCAGAGACTTATGGCAGAGACTAACAAATAAAACCTTAAAAATTTCAGCTGGGCTGTGTTTGCATAGAAGTCAATGTCCCTTAGACCCCAGGAAAAGTACCTAAACTCTTGCAAGATCTTTTAATCATCCACCTCTTTAATACTTTCTTCTAATAGATTTTCAAGCATTTTCCATTTCTTCTATGAGTTAAAATGACCAAGGATAAAATTAGCACAATATTGAGCAGACAATGTAGCAGCAATTCCCAGGATGCTCTAATATTTCAGCATCTTGTCACCATTTTGTCGATTTCAGAGAAATTGTGTGCAACTGATCTCTGGTAGTGTAGTATGCAGAATTTTAAAAACTTCACTGAGAGAATATGTTATTCAAAGTGGCCTCAAAAAGATAAATTAATAGGATATATTAGTTAAACCAACATGAAAACATCACAGCCACCGGGATATTAAACAACTGAGTTATTCTTGTCTGAACTCTGATAACATCTTTGTCCCTATGCAGATACTAAGATAAGTTTTGCCTTGGTATCTTATAAATAAGCTGCATATCTAGATATATGTCTTTCTTTACATTTTTGGTGTTTTGGGGGTTTTTTAGCTTAATTTTTAATAATCATAAGGAAAACCACATCCCCCTCTCCTTTTCTTTTTTGTGACCTAAATCAGTAAAAGGTCCTCATCCCTGTGGTATTTATTTCTTCTGAAAACATGAAGATAGAACTGAAGTTATGGCATTGAATGATCCTTCTCAAACTTTATAACTCATGCTAACTTTTAAAACATAGGAGACATCAACATTTTTCAAAAGTTTCTTCTTACTGATAACTAAAAACAAGTTAAAGCATCTCCTATCCCCTTGTGCATTTTTAAAAGTATTTAAAACTGCAGCAGTTTTACTTATCCCTGGCCAAGCAACTGTATAAAAGAGCACTTCTGATTCCAACATAAAGTTGGTGGTCACATTTTGCATGTGACAATCGTTTCCACCAATGCATCTGAGAGATTTTGAAGTTTCAGTGCTTTGGATGCAAATGCATTATAACATACTAGCCATCAACAATTCCAGCCGTCCCTGACTTTTAACAAAAACACAGAACAGCGGTGAACGTGCTAAGCAGAAGGAGGGATGCCTTTCTTCTTTGGCTCAGTGCCACGTAACAAGGCAGGAAAACACCTTGCTGCCAGAACTGATGGATGCAGGCACCGGGCTGAGCCCGAGAGATGGCCGAGGGACAGCAGCCGCGCTGGGACACGGCCGCTTTCCACATGGACGGGTAGGATCGGAGCTGTAAGGGCCAAAAAACCATCTTTATACAGCAACCACGAGAACTGTGCAGGAGACCCATTACCATGCTCCTATGGCATATTTGTTTCCAAAGCCCCTCGGCTCCACCCTGTTCTTCCTGCCTTCCCCAGAGCCTCAGGCCCGGAGAGGACGGGTTGCAAAATTCTTCTTGCGTACAAACACGCAAGAGGCAGGAAGGGCAAAGTCCTACAGAGGTGCGTGTGGGAGGGTGGAGGCAGGAAACCTGACGGCTCCCGAGGCCGGCAGGGAGCCTTACTCTTGCTCATCTTCGCCCGAAGAAGGGGGCACACGAAGCCAAAGGAAGCAGCAGCCGAGGCTGTCCCCGCCGCCCCGAGGCTCGGTTTCCGCCGCACCGCGGGCACTGCGCAGGCCCGGCGCCGCCGGCCGCATGGACGAGGACGAGGAGGAGGAGGGCGGCGCAGGCCGCGGGGCCGCGGCGAGCTCGGCCGCGTCCGCCCGCTTCGTGCGGTGCCTCTACGCGGTGGGATTCCTGGTAAGCGGCGACCATGGGGCCCGCCCCGCGCGGCCTGCGCCCGGGAACGGGAATCGCTCCTTTCCAGGCCCAGGCTGCCGCGTTCCGGGTGCATCGCTGCAGCTGCTCCTGAGGAGCGCCTGTGCTCGGAGCGCTGGTGGTGTGCGGCGGCTGTGCTGCTGTACCGTGCAAAGAGCCACGCAGCTTGGTACGCAGGCTGGATTTTTATCCTGTGAATGCCATGGAATAGCGCAGCACCCGAAAGGCTGAGCCTTGCCTTGGTGCTTACAAGAGAGCTGCTCCTAGTTTCCTTGAAATACCCGTGCTTCCTGTAAATTTACGACCCGCCCTCCCGGAAAAAAAAGTTCATATTCTGTTCATAAAGGTTAATCCCTGAGCCTCGGGAAAGTGCCGTTTAATTAATTTGAAATTAAAAGCGACGATTTGGACAATTAATTCAAAATGAGTACGAGTTTGCACTGTGAAATGTTAAGATACTGTCTTACTACTTTTAGGTTGGGCAATAGAACCAACCCCGTTGGTTTGTGTCCTGGAGCAAATATCCCAGGGAAACGTGTATTAGAACTTTGCTCCTTTTAACTGATTTTTAAACGCTGTGGCTCTCCAGGCCTGAAATAGCTTGTTGACACTGAGCTGGAGCACACAAGAAAATCAACCAAGTGAGTGTCGTTTTAAGAGGATGTGGTGATGCAAATTTCCTGTTGGCTGACAAATAAATACAGCATAACTATCACTCCACAAACTGAATTGAACGGGGAATGAGACGGAACTCCCCATCAGAGGATAGTGGTTAATAGGTCTTGCTCTACCTGCATGCCTGTGATAGACTGGTACTGACAGAGTATAGCCTGAGACTTGTACTTTTTAATGTCTCCGTTGATGACCTGGACGAGGTCACTGAACTTCTCTTCAGGTTCACAGATGACACCTAAGATTGTATTACTGAAGATGTTTGTAATTGCTGTGCTGTGTTTGTTCATGCTAATGTATTTAATGATTCTAACCTTGTAAGCCTCAATTTCAGCCATCAAAAAATAATTAATGACAGACTGTGAGCATTCACTTAGTGACACACATTGTTACAGTTAATCAGTCTTTGAGGTAGTCTAGTTCAGTTCAAGCAGTCAAAGATGAAAGGTGATCTTGTTCCAATAGATCTCCAAGGGACACTGGATGCTGTGCCAGATTGTAGTAGTACTGAAAGAACTACTGGGTCAATGTGGTGAGCTTAACAAAAAGTAACAGAGCAAAAGGAACAAGTAGGTGATCATTGTACTTCTCAGGATGGGCAGTGTCCTTTACCCTCCTCTTACAAAATGTTTTTCAATTATGCTTTGCCTTTTTTTTTTTCCAAGTTTCTGTTTTGTCACATTTCTTAAGCTATACACAAAGGCAGTCTGTAAGTAGGTTTAGATCTATTGTAGCTTCTTCCCCATTGTGGTTGGGTTAAAATACCATTTTTTAAAATACATGTTCTTTGTGCAAATAAAAAGTATTTTTAAGTGATTGAAATTAGACCACTTTGAATTTAAAGCACTGTTTTCTTGTTAAACAGATAAAGTTTAATATATATTAAGAGAGTATTTAATGTTTAAATATATATCTTCAGAAGGATTGTATGTAGAGTGGGGGAAGAGAATTGATGTTTTCATAGGTTTAACTCCTCTTTGGGACAATCCTTTATCTTTAAGCTTGTGTGTTTTGTAATATGAAAAATTTTCTTTTGACCTTGTGTTGATATGGAGATAATTTACTTTTTTAAAATTTATTTTTCTAATGTTGACTGTTATTAAGCCAGGTTGTTACTGTCTTTGTGAAAGTTACTAAAACTTTTCCTGCCTTCTTTTCAGGACTTATTTGGGGTGAGCATGGTTGTTCCTTTAATGAATCTTCATATCAAATCTCTAGGAGCAAGTCATACGGTTGCTGGAATCATAGGTGAGTTGCAGTACTTGATTTACGAAAGAGTGAGATAAGGCCTGGCTTTTGCCTTACTGCAAATTGGCCATTGTAACAAAATTCTTCCTTGCCAATAGCATAATAAAAAATAAAGGCAATTTCCAAATAAAGCTGTAAGGGCAGGTATACTGTGTTAGACCCAGAGACTTGTCCAAACTCCTGCACTGGCAGTAGCCAAAAGCATGTGCTTGAGAAAGAGCACAGTTGGAAAGAACAAGAAAGCAGTAGCCTTTGTACAGCTGCTTTTCCAGCATCCAAGAATTCACAGCTTAGCAATTTAGGGAGCTAGAGGTGTTGCTTGTAGTTTTATTGTTATTTACACTTCATAAACAGTACTTCTGCAGCTGGTTCTCCGAAGCTTTCCAATGTCCATGATTGCTCCCAGTTTGATTAAAACCCTTACAGCTGTCTTGGCAAAGTATTTATTCACTTTCAGGAGTATTTACAAATAAATGCTAAAGATCTGGAATTTTATCTTTTAAGTATTTAGTGCTAAGATAAGTTCTGTGGTTTTAAAGTATCTTTTATGGCATTGTTTATGGTTTGGAGTGATACAATATATTCTTTATTCCCAGACATGGGAGCTGTTATTCAGTTTTATTATTTTGCTTTTTTATTAACACTTTATATGAAATAATACTGCTTCTGCACTGAGTTGACAGTATTATTTTAAGCAGCAACTAGTCAGAAATATGTTTTCATTTCAACAGTCTGCTTTGATTTTTAACATTAGAAAAAAATTATATTTGAGGCGTATTCTTATAAATGAAAGAGTCTGGCAGATGTTTCACTCTGCTTCTCTCTGTTCCTACTCTTCTGTTACTAAATGCTGTTAAACTCCTAGCCTCCAAAATGAGAAAATAGGGTCCATGCTTTCTTCAGAGCTTCTGTGGTGCCTTGTAGTAGACTGAAGCACCAAGTGGAAAGCTGTTTCCAGTAGGGAAATTCTCTCCTGATTCTGAGAAAGCAGAATGCCAAAATATGTTTCATTAATATATCATACAAAGCAACATCATTTTACCTTACATAGTTTTACAACTATTCAGCACTTTTTTTTTTTTTTGTCATTCCCTGGAACTATTTGCTTTATTAAATGCTAAACTCCACCCTTGGTTTGTCCTCCTCCCTCTTCCCATTCTTCTAGTAAACTATTTCCATGATTTCCCATTTTTCATAATTTAAAATTTTGTGCAGTTTTCGTTAAAAAAAACCTTAATTTTAAACACTGCTATTTTGTTTGTTTTAGGATCTCTTTATGGTGTAATGCAGCTATTTTCCAGCACATTTGTGGTGAGTTCTAACACTTCACTCCAGAGCATATTGGTATTTCTATGGATTGTAGAGGGAAAAAGGGTGGGATTAATAATAGCATTTCTTGGCATTTTGAAAATGAATAAAGTGTTCATATAAGCATTTTGGTTGAAGGAACCAATTTTCATTTTGCAAGAAAAATGGTGGCTTTGTTTATGGGGAATTGCCAGGTTTTTCAGACCCAAACAATACAGTTTTTAGACAAAAACTGGAATACAGATTTGGGCTCAGATACATTTCTGAGCAGGTCACAGTTATGCAGAGTTGTCTCCTCTAGTGTTGGTGCTAGTAGAACAGTTTGCTCCAGTGCAATAGCATATCCAAAAAGCAGTCTCATGAGTCAGCTTTTCATAGCCTGTGATCTAGTTTGCTTTCTCTGCTTAATGAGCAGTGCCTTGTAATTCACTTATGGTCTAAATTAATCACTGCATCTTTGCTGTTTGTTTGGTTTTTCTTTCTATTAGCTATTGATTTTTTTTATATCCTAATATTACCCTACAACTAGTTTTCTAGTTTTGAAGAGAACAGATTATGATAATGTCTCATAAAATAACTGTTTCAGGATTTGTTATGCAGGACACGTGGGGTAATTTCCTGCTATAGTTTTGTGGCATTTTCTTGGAAGTGCAAGACCACTGTCTACTTTCTTAAGAAGCTATTTCCTCATAGGAATCAATCTGATTTATAAGCATGATAAATACAAGTTTTCTGTTTTCCCTCTGCAAACTACTTCTTACCTGTCCACGCTCAGATGACAGACTCTTCATAGCCAAGTTCATTGCTTTTAGGGTGTTCAGCAAGTGTCTAATACATAGCAGCCTGAGTGATGCAAGCAAATATTTGTGGTTGGTTACGGTAAGATTTTCAGAAGGCTTCTACTGGTAATATTTTGTGGTATTTATTGCAGGACTGTCTTTTTTAAAGGGAGATTTTTTTGCTCTATACACAGCATTAAACGGAATCATAATTTTGGCAGGTAGCCTGCTAGCAGGGAAGAACTCTGCTTGCGACTTCCAGATTTTGAGCACTTAGGAATATTGTGTAATAAGCCTATTAGGCTTTCATTTAAAGTCCTTTGATCTCTTTTCTCAATTTAATTTAGAAGTGCTGATTGATCATTGCACATAGCTTAGTGTTATAAAAAGCTAATCTTTCTTTCCTGCTATGTGAAAGGGCTGCTGGAGTGACATAGTAGGAAGACGGTATTCCCTGCTCGCTTGTATTCTTCTCAGTGCACTGGGTTACTTCCTTCTTGGAAATTCCACCACAGTGTTCCTGTTTGTCCTTTCTAGAGTCCCTGTAGGTGAGTAAACACTTGGCATTTTGCAGTTTAAATTCTGTGTAGTCTCAGTTTGAGAATTACTATGGCAGAAATCATGGTGTATGGATGGCTGCAAAGCACCATCACCTAGTAACTGAACCTTAGGATTGGAAAAGTCTCTACAAATCAAGAATTCTTAGTATTTTTTTCCTGAAAATAATCTGAAATGTTGAGGCTTAACCCACTAGACATCTAAACCCCGCAAAGCTGCTTACTCTAGCACTGAAGAATTTGTGATTAATGGAATTTTAAAAATATAAATCATACAAATTTGAACAATTGGTACTTGAGATAGCTTGTCTTTTTTTTTTTTTTGTCTGTTTTTTTGGACAGAGAAATACATGTTTATTGATTTGTTTCTATTTTGTTGCAGGTATTTTCAAACACACACTTTCCATCTCTAAAGCCCTGCTGTCTGACCTGGTTTCAGAGAGGGATCGCCCTTTAGTAATGGGGCGCTTCAATGCAGCCTCCAGTGTGGGCTTCATTCTGGGACCTGTTGTTGGTGGCTACCTTGCAGAGTTCGAAGGTGGCTTTTACCAAACGTCCTTCATCTGTGCCTCTATTTTCCTACTGAATGGTGGTAAGTTGTATGTCACATTTTGCATCTTGGGTCCCTTCATTCCTCGTTTTGTCCTTTTAAGCCATCTGTAATACCTTGAATTCATAGTGTATTTATCATCTATGGCATGAATATTTAGTATGCCAGTACTACTGTTTGAATTTGAGCTTGTGTGGAAAGCTGGGAATTTTGAAACTGTTACCCTCCAAGTGCCTTTGTTTTGCCTATATCTCTTACATTCAGAAACAAATGGAAGTTTTTGATGTGCCCAAAGATGAAGACTAGAAATGAGAATTCTGGCTTTAGCCATTGGATTTGTTTATATAGGCATTTCAGTGCTTTCCTTTCTGGCTTTCACTGCATTTAAAATTGAAGTGATACTATGAACAACACTAGACTTAATATTTGCAAATTTTTTAAGGACAAGTATTGTTGAAGTATTTTTTTAAATTGTCACAATCAAATTAATGTCTTCCATGTAAAGCTGATGCAATTGAATGAAATCAACTAATTTCTTGATCTATATAGGTCTTGTCTGGATGTTACCCTGGAGTGAAGAAAACACTAGCGAAAGGGACCATTACCAAGACAAAGGAACAAACAACTGCTCTGCAAAATCAAATCATGACCTTCACTTGAAATCAGCAAGCAGTAGAACTGTGACAAATAGTAACTTTTTCCAGTCTCCATGGATCCAAGTTGCAACAGTGCTGAAGAAGATTAAAGGAATTGCGTGCTCTAATTTGTGGGATGTATTTTTAGTGCGGTTCCTGATGTCTGTTGCTATATTGCTGTACTATAGTAATTTTACTCTGGCCTTGGAGGAGAGGTTTGAGGTGAAACCCTTGTTTGCTGGATACTTAATGAGCTATAGCAGTGCACTTGGAGTCCTGGCTGGCTGTCTGCTTGGACCAATAACGAGACTCTATGGGCACAACACTTACAGACTTCTGTTGCACTCCAGCACTTTTACCTGCACGCTGATTCTTCTGTATGCATCAGCATCAAGCATATGGATGGTCATTTTGTCCTCCACGTTCTTGGCCTTCTCCACTACCATAGGCCGTACCTGTATCGTTGATCTGGAGCTGACTGTTGGTGGGAATGAGGCCAGCGGTACCCTCCTAGGAGTTGGACAGTCAGTGACATCAGTGGGACGTATTATTGCCCCACTCCTTTCTGGAATTGCTCAAGAGTTCAGTCCTTGTGGCCCTCCAAGTCTGGCTGTGGGACTAGCATTACTTGCTATTGTGATAATGAATGCAAACAAACAAAAATACCGTAGTCATGGAAGTGTGAAGTTAAAAAATCAGTAGTCAAAATTTTGGATTGCAGATGTATCTTCACCTGCCAGGCTTGTACAGTAATTACGTGATTTTTAAAGAGAGCACATTATGTTCCCATGGAAGCAAGTATATATATGTATTTCTGCTGCAGGGATGTTAAGTCTAGACAGATGTTATTCTAACAGGTACCACTAGGACATTTCTAAGAGCGGCAGATGTTCTGATATTGCACTGACTGTGATTTCTTAAATGGATTTTTAACCTTTTCAGAGGGGAAAAGAATGTCGGGAAACGCACAAATCCTGCTTGTAGCTCATTTTTGAAACAGTATTTAGACTTGTTTAAAAAGGATGAATCAAAGGTGAATTTTTGTTACTTAATCAGGAGAATTTGCAATATGTTTGGCCTTAATTTCTTATGTGGTCTATTTCCTTTTGTCTGTTATGACAGTAGCTTATATAACAGGATGTTTGCTTATGTGATTTTTGTGTAGCATATTTTGTCCACAGAACTTTCTGCACACCATGATTAGGCACTTTGGTGTAATCATGCAACCCCTGTTGATTCCTGGTCTTTCCCAAGTAACAGAATTGGGTATATGTTAACTTAATGTACTAGAAGACCTAATCTTAGAATAATAGAAGGCCATTCAGAGTGAAACTGAGGCTGAATTTAAGTTTTATTGATATTTCAACTGGTGGCTTCTGCTTAGTAATAATTTCTACTGAGGAACTTCATCATAATTTCTTTATTTATATTTCCTGTGCAATTTTTCTACATTATAAGAATAAATTTCTTCTTAATTCTCTCAAATTACTGTAAAGGTGTGAGCATCTAGCAGTAGTTCATGGATCTGGATTAATGCATCCTGTCTCATCTAAGGCAAAAGTGACATTTCAGTGACAAGAGAAATATGGTTTTGTTGGTATTTTAATCCTCATTTGTGTGCATGGCTTAAGCGAAGAGAGGTTACTCTCAGAGCTGCACTGTCACTCTCAGAGTGGTAGCACTCCTGTGCTATTTACTGTTTAGCTCATTATATGCCTGTCACCATTATTTGTATTTCATATTAAACATGGAAAAATGTATTTTGCTCTGATAATGTTCTCTATGATCATCATTATATTACTTGATGAAAGTATAAAGTCAACTATGTAAGTGTTTG
This sequence comes from Toxostoma redivivum, assembly GCA_013397375.1. Lineage (NCBI taxonomy): Eukaryota > Metazoa > Chordata > Aves > Passeriformes > Mimidae > Toxostoma > Toxostoma redivivum. Next base: position 638,276 of record VXBI01001235.1, read on the forward strand.
GTTGGGGAGTTTTTATGCAGTTTAGTCATCTCCTTGAACACATCAGTGCAAACACTCTTCCTGCTTCAGGTGAGTCATGGATGGTGTTTGCATTTTTTATTTTCGTTTTCTTCTTTACCTTTTCCACTGCCTAGTAGCATTCAAATATTTTTGAAACCTCAGTGATTCCAGTGGCAGCACCATAGGAATTCATATATGGAACTCCAGATTGTTTTAATTTTATTTATTGACATAATCAGTGTACTATTCCTACTGTGATTTCAGTACATATCCTCAGAGTTCTTCATTGCAGTAATATATGTTTCATTTCTCCCAAGGAACTTGAGGCATTTTCAAGTCTCTTATCTTCTCTTGCCTTTCATGGTAGATGCCCAAAACATTATTGCTCTAAACTTCATATTTTCTTTCTTTCCATCTTTTAATGTTTTTTTCTTTACCTAAAACCACCCTTCTGTAAATAAGGGAATTCTCTTATGTATCTCTAGCAAGGGATTAAGGAAAAGGGTTGGAAAAAAGCATCAAAAATTAATATATATTAATAATTTTGTAATTTTTCCATTACTTTTTGATTATATGATGTAACATAGCATTTACCCTTCTAAATTGCTGCACTGATTTAATCTGACTTCTGTGAACATCTATCCTAATACATATCCTACTGCATATTAGTTATAGAAGCTTCACAGTTGAGAAATCTGTGGAAGCCTGTGGTCTTGGGGACATGTTGTAACACATTTTACAGAAGCTTTTTACTTGTAGGCCAAAATGATGCCTGAAATGCCACAGAAACATTTCGTTTCTGTACAGGTACAGAAAAATTGCACTATATATTTTTTTCTTTAAGGACTAGAAATAAAATGAAGTGACATTCCACTTGTATCATTATGTCACTGTGGTTTTTTTCCCATCTTCCTCTGCTGAAGCTACAGCACAAAATAGAAGTGTTCAGGTCAATATGAAGTGTGGATGCTTTATTTTTTTCCTCAAGCTGTGGTTAAAATCATTTTGACCTGTTTGCATTTCTCATAAAGGGCACAGGAACCAAGGATTCAATGAAGAAGTGGCTTGGCAGTGATTAAAAAAGAGGAAATAAAATAAAATTGAGAACTCTGCAATTTTGAGATGAAGTCCTTAAAGCTACTTTTGCTTGTGCCTGGAGCCCACATTTGCACCCCTTGTGTTGCATCATAGTTGTGATAACCATGCTAGTCAGAGAGTGAAGATATGTGCACATTCCTGCAGAGATGTGATTCCCCATTTTAAGTTGAGGGAGGAGCACTTGCAGCTAATTTTGGCTGCAGTCTAGTGGGCAAACTACTGAATTACTCAGCTGTTTCTTGAATACAGTTGTAGTGTTTTCTGTAGAAGACTAACAAACCAGATCTGAATATGGACTAAAGGAAAACAGTTTCCGCCACCAAATCACTGCAAATTAAGACTTTTCCCTTGCTTGCTGTTAATTTATTTTGGGTCAGTTTTCTTGGGCCTGTAGAAGGGGTTGGGTTTAAGTTTGGTTTGTTGGGTTTTTTTGGTCTTTGCCCTTCAAAATTTTCCCTTTGGTAAATGACTTTTCTGACAATTTTGATCAGCCCATGTTGAAGAGGCTATGTATACATACTGATTGTGTACTGATTTTTTTTTAAGCAAAGGTAAGTTTTTTTTTTCCCCTGTTGGGGTAGGCTGTGTGCTTTTGAAGAGATCCTTTATAAACATACCATTTGTGGGGGGTTGACCCTGGCTGAACACCAGGTACCCACCAAAGCCACTCCCCTCTGGAACTGGATGGGGAGAGGAGAAAAAATACAATAAAAGAGTCATGACCTAAGGACAGGGAGAGATCACTCACTGATTACTGTCATGAGAAAAATAGACTCAACTTGGGGAGATAATTGAATTTATTACCAGTCAAAATTAGAGCAGGATAATGAAAAGTAAAATAAGTCTTAAAAACACCTTCATGCCACCCCTCCCTCCTTCCCAGGCTCTACCTCCTCCCCTGCTGCAGCTCAGGGAGATGAGGAGTGAGATGGTCGGTTCATCACACTTTGTTTCTGATGCTGCTCAGAGTCCTTCCCCTGCTCCAGCGTGGCACCCCTCCCACAGGAGACAGTCCTCCACAGACTTCTGCAATGTGAGTCCTTCCCATGGGCTACAGTTCACTACTAACTACTCCAGCGTGGGTCCCTTTTCCACAGGGTGCAGTCCTTGTCCCTTCTCCACAGGGTGCAGTCCTTCAGGAACAGACTGCTCCAGTGTGAGTTCCCCACAGACCCACAAGTCCTGCCAGCAAACCTGCTCTGCTGTGGGCTCCTCTCTCCATGTGTCCACAGGTCCTGCCAGGAGCCTGCTCTCATGTAGGCTTCCCATGGGGTCACAGCCTCTTTTGGCATCCACCTGCTGTGACATGGGTCCTTCACAGGCTGCAGGTGGATCTCTGCTCCCTGTGGACCCCCAAGGGGCACAGCTGTCTTACTATGGTCTTCAGCACAGCCTGCAGGGGCATCTCTGCTCCAGAGCCTGGAGCACCTCCTCCTCTCCTGAACTGACCTTGGTGTCTGCAGGATTATTTCTCTCATTCCTCTCTTCTCTGGCCACAACTGCTTCTACAAAAAAACTTCATTTTTCCTTTTTTAATATGTTCCTAGACACTGATTGTCTTGGCCTTGGCCAGCGGTGGATCCACCTTGGAGCCAGCTGGCATTGGCTCAGTCAGACAAAGGGAAAGCTTCTGGCAGCTTCTATACCCCTCCTGCTACCAAAACCTTGCCATGCAAACCCAATACACCAGTTCTGCAGACTTCCATTTCCTGTCCAGTTTTCTTTCTTCTGAATTTACTCACTGCAGCACCATCAAAGATGTCAGTACCATTCTCATCTTCTGAGAACAAGTTGATTACTGAGCAGATAATGCAGCAACAAAATAGAACAAGTGCTGTTTATGATCTGGCTTGCTCATTACTCCAGGTTCTCTGTAGTGCCATTACATTCCTGCTGCTGGGAACTTCTGTGGGTGCTGCCAGTGCCAATCTGGTTATAGGTGTTGTGGGATACCCATGGGTAAATGATCCTTTGTAGCCTGGCACTTCAGCATTTGAAAACCCAAGACTTGGCTGTGCTGTTAGTGCTATAATATTGAAGACTAATTCACAAAGAGCTGATCACGAATCGTGTAAGATCATGAATCCTGTAAGGATGTACCGGAGTCTGAACTTTGAGAATCAAATGATTGTAAATGGAGGTCAGACTGCTTTTAGAAATTAAAGAGTATACAGCTTATTTTAAAGGGAAGTCTTGAAAAAAATCTGGTTTAATTTACAAAGGGAAATTAATAGAAAATTTTTTATTATTTTAAATCTCAGCACCAAATAATTATTTTTTGAGATGTGCTACACTGTAAGAACCAGTCATCCATTCTGTCAAATATCTAATGGAGGTCTCAGAGAGGAAAAATTAAGCAAGCTGATTTTTTTTTTCCTTTTTGTGGCAAAAAATTACTTTTTGATACAAAACCTGTGGCAATTAGGGTGCCATATTTATGCACATTTACACGGATATTTTTATTGGATCAGAGCTCTTGTGGTACAAAAAGCATTCCAACATTCAATTTCAAAATCTTTCATCTTTTCTTCAGGGGTTCGGGGATGTTGACAGAACTTGGACAATTTTGGAAATGGTGACCAGCTAAAGCATTTCTTGGAGTGTCAGCTGATGTTTGGAATTGGTGGACTTGGCAGCTCTTGAAAAAGTTGGTGCAGGGTGCAGTGTGTTTGCTTCCAGAGTGCCCAAGATACCCTTCATAACAGCAGGCATGTTATTTTGGCAAAAATTTTAACTTGGTTTTTCCATGTGATTTCTATGTGGCTTTAGTAAAGAAGGATATTCTCAAATTTTAAAATTGTTATGCATCAAGGTTTTCTTTTGTTCAACTGGTTTCAGTGGAATTTGCATTATACTTTAGTACAAAGTAGGACTGCCCTTAAAATTTTAGCTCTTTGGGCAGAAGTTTCTTGGGGTTTTTTTCAAGTATCTGCCTAAAAAATGTAACTGGGTGTCTATCTCCTCTAGGCCTTGTTATACCTACTTTCTTATCCTATTTCAATTTATAGACCTCTCAGGAGCTGAAGGGGAAATCCTGAAAACCCTAATTCAGAGTGGAACTGTATTTTCCCACTGTCCCTAAAACTGAACTTTCTTCATCAAAAATGCATTAAAATACCTATACTACAAAGTGTACTGGGGAGTCCATCTGGAAACAAAATATTTGTATGTGGCTTTGGCAAGTTTCCCAGTCACTGCTGAAGATCTGGTTTCCTTGAAAAAGCAAGGAACGTTGTCCTCAGTCAATACATTACTTTCCCCATCAGATGGTGCTCGAGGACAGATTTATTGGGCATTTCATTCTCCAGCAGACAAACTGATATGACATGAAGGATGTGTCTCCTCTGCAGGTTCAAAAGAGTGCTCACATTTTTCTTTTGTAGGAAAGGGAAAAAAAAAAGTACAAAGGTAAACCTCTGACCCAAACCAAAGCAAGAGCTGAATGATAAGGGCTAACTGGAACAATGCCTGTGTCACCTGCTACTGTCATTGCTACTGAAAAGGAGAGCTTCTGGAAATCAGTTTCCAGACATGGCAAGGGTCTGATTCAGCAGTAGTGGAAAAGAGCCTGAAAAGGGTGGGAAGAGCAGACGTGAGGAAGGTAGAGGGTACTCACAAGGACACAGAGTCCCAGGGGTTTTCCAATTGTGCTTCACAGTGTGACCATGCTGGAGATGTGCCTTGATGCTTGTATTCTGTAGATTTCTAAGAGCTTTGGAAAGGTAAAAACATGCTACCATGTTTTGGAGCACCAAAGACCATACTTATAAAAATGACCTTCAATTTGATGTGCTTGTACTATGGGGCACCACTTTAAGCACAAATAATGTGAGCATGCCCTGCATTAATGGGCAGCCAGCACAGCAGTAAAGTTCCTGAAACCTGCATTCATTATTTAAAATTGTGCCATAAAAAATAACAACTGTTTGGAAAAAAAAATGAAAGGCAGCTCTCCCCAGATAGAAGCCAAGTGCTTGGTCATTACCAGCACACGAAGAAGAAAACTCCATGGAGACGAAACTAAATGTTGATGTGCAACATTTCACATTTATTTATTTGGTCAGATTTCAGATTGGTCTAATATAAAACAACTAATCTAAACAGTCTGATCTGTAAGGAGGATGTTGTCTCAAAACTGAAATCAAGGCTCAAGGCTTTTTTCTTATTCAAACATGATCCAAATAATGCAGACATAGCATTCCCTAACAATTTTACAGATGAAAATACTTTCCTGTTGAAAGACAACTTTAAATTTGTTTCTAAAACTTGCTGGCTTTGAACCCAATTTTATTTCCAAACAGGAGATGATCATTAGAGGACAGCTAAGTATTGATTTCCACAGTAATCATTTGTTGAGACTAGCCATGAACATTTGACTGAGATTTATAGAGTTCACTCAGCCATTCCTCTGCAGCTTAGACTTTGAATTTGTCACACAGCAGAATTTTCCATAGCTAGAACAGAGGAAAAAGACTAAAGGACTTGTGCTAAGGAAAGAGTTTAGGAAGGTTTGATATTTCAAATTCATACATGAAATAAATATTTTATAAATGCTTTTAAAAGAAGCAAAGTCTTACAGTCACATTTATCAACTCCCATCCATGTACATTTGAAAGAAATCTACATTGTGGTTTTAAAAGGAAACTCTGATTTTTAATAGTTCTTTCAAAACAAACTTAAATTAAAAAAATTAATCTTATTGCCCACAGATTTAAAAATGTGCTAATGAAAGAGAAAAGTTATGATTTCACAGTGTACATTCTTCAATGAAAGTTATCAATTTTGTAACAAGTAGAAAGAAAATTATTTCTGCATTGTACTGAAATGTGTATCTGTGCTAAAGCAAGCTCAGTACTTAGATTAAGTGGGACAGAAAGTGCAAATTCCTGAGAGCTACAGTTAAGTATCATTTATTGTAATGCACCCTCCCTTCCCATACGCCCTCAAATGGCAGCCATTGATGCTAGGATCAAGAAGTCCATGTTATTAAGGTGCACAGCTTCAGCTGATTCCAGGGCCCCACTACTTTTCTGTAAAAACAAATTAGATGGAACATTTTTGTTCCTTGGAGTGCATAGCTCAGGCAAAGAAAAGATTATCTTTCCCCTTTTACAGATGAGGAAACAAAAAGTAAAGCAAATTAACCAGGGTCACAAGCATGAGTTGAATGAGCTTTCTTGAGTCTCAGTGGTCCCTGACTCAAACAGGAGACTGCTCGCTTTGTCTACGTGCAGTACTCTGCAACTGTTCTACTGCTATGTTTGCATTACATTGCAACCAAGTACCTAAGGTGCAAAAAAGCAATTTTGATTCACGACATTATTTATCCACTTGAAGTTTTCTGGTTTTAGGCCTTTTGGTTTCCTGTTAAGTGCTCTCAGTTCTTGCTGACATAAGTGAAAGCCAAAGTAATTCAGTTTTTCTTTGGTGATCCTTAGTACCTTTCAAAGGTAACATATTGCCAAAAATTCAGAAAGTAATTCAAGCTATTCAGGTCTTTGTTGCAAGTCCTTTTTATAAGCCGTATTTGCAATTCTGCCCCTACAGCTTGTTTCTTCTTCCTCTTTTTCTGCATCAGAGGTCTTCGAACAACCTAGGCTTCAGGAATATATTTATTCTTCTTTAGAAGTCTATATGATAGGTGCATTGTGCAATTTTCAGTGTTATTCATGTTGAAGCTCTGGTTAAAACAAGTACTCTTGATTATAAATAAACTCTGAAACTATACACAATTTTGGGGTATTTTTTAAAAATCCATTCGTTCAGCGAGGATTTAAATGGAAAACTGGGTATTGAACCTTTGTGACTTGGTTCCATGAGAGGTGATGTGATAAGGCACATTTCCATACTATTTTAACAGTGGAAATAATTAAATTAAAGCATTGCCATAAGTTATTTTAAAAATAGATACATTTTTTATGTCTTTAACTTTGCAATTGCTCCAGTATTCCTTTCACTTAGTTAATGGAGTTGACTTAACTCAAATGGAAGTGGTTAGACCCAGACTGAGGCTTGTTTTGTTATTTTAATGGATCCCATAGTCTGATCAGATAGTTTAGAATCCTAATTCAATATGTCCATGGTTTATTATCAATAGTTCTCCTTTGGCTATGTTTAGTACGGCTGGTTCTCAGGTTTATTTCTCTGCCTGTCCCCTTGCGATGCCTGTCTAACTAACCGTGGTGGTGGCATAGGTCTGGCTGACCCGTGGTCTGCAGTCAAATCTTCCCTGCTCAAGGTGCCAAATCTTGGTCTTGTCAGCAGTGGCTGCCTGAACCCAATGGATGGCTGAGGCAAGGTGCTTGGGTCCTGCTGCTCTCCTCGTCTGTCCTGGCTCCCGTCAACTTCGTTCTTCCACTCCACCCTAAACTCAGGCAGTGGCCTCTGTTGTCTCAGCCTCTGGTCTCTCAAGATTTTCCCTGCTCTCGGCCTTAGATTGAGCACTGTGGTAGCAGCATCCAACTCAGAGTCACTGCTGTCACCCACTGTTAATTGAGAACAAAAGTATAGGTTTAGGTGTAGAATATAAATGTTTCAGGAATATTTCAGTAACAGCACACTGAGCTCTTGCAGCATAGAATAAGTCTCCCCATGATTTTCTATATTCAGTGCTTTGATTTGACACAGTAACAGCCTCTTAACTCTGTCAAAATAGGGGATAGATTTGTCTTTAAAACATCCTTACCCCCAACAGTGTGATTTTTAGAAAGGCCTCACTCAGCTGCTCCTTGATTGCCAAGTGCTTCCTTGATTGAAGTGACATTTCCTCAGTTCCGGGAAATTTCCTGTTCTCTGGACAGAAAAAAACCTGCTTCTCTGAGCTTAGGGTCGAGTCCCTGCTTGCATCCAAGCAGGATATCAAAATTAGATTTCTCAGCCTCACATTTCAGAAAATCTAAACCGAGAGGCATTTGCAGAGGACAACATGTACAGGGGCTCTAGAAACTTTACTTTGGAAAAGGAGTATCAATACTCTACCAGGCAAAGGATCTCTCAAGGTCAATGTACAGATGGGTGGAAATATCCCATCCTTATAAGGCTGAATGGAAGACATGAAACAGAATCAACAAGGCAAATCTTATAGGTTGCAAGTGCTGCAGACTTCCTCCCTCTCACAGCAGTGTAGAATGTGCTCTGGGGAAAGCTGGTATAATTGTTTAAGGAATGTCCTTAAATGATCATTGCCAGGTAAACCAAGCTGGAGATTGTCTGGATGTGCATATATGCATATATTTTTTCCCCAGCAGACTTCTTTTTAAAGAGTTCATCAAAACTTGCACACTTGAATAATTTGATAATAATTTTAACAATAGTTTATGAATGCCTCAGATTTATTCTTAGACTTAAATCAGATATTATGTTTTAAATATATCAAAGTAAACAACTGAGTATAGTGCAACTGTCATAAGAACTACATAGATTAGTAGTCTTCATGTTATTTCTCTTACAAAGGTGAGGAAGGGGTCAACAAAATATATCACCATGTAATTGTCCATTCACCCAGATAATTATATATCAAGGAAGGCCTTCATCAGATTGTGTTTTCAGGCTTTTTCCCTTCTAAATATGTCAAATAATATATTTTTTGACAATTGAATAATCTGGAGGCATATTTTCTCTTTAATTCTAGGTGACAGTAGGTGACCTCTGCAGACTAACTACGGAATAAAAGGCATCCTACACTCAGGAGAGCAAAGATAGCATTATTAACAGACAAAAACAGTCTGTTGTTAAATTAATTGGGAATAGTGGAAAAGTAACTGGGGTGGAGATCAGGAAATTTTTGCAACTCTGCAGAGATTTTGTCTTCCCAGCAAGAGACCTTGATGACAGCTTGTCATGAAAGAAAATGCTTCCAAGTATGATATAAATATGGTAATGAAACCATTAGCAATCAAAAGTAATGTACAGAATTGGGCAAAGTTTTCACATCAAATATTTGTGCTCCAACAGATTTTTAAATATTTTTTTTTGTTAGAATTCAAGAACTACAATATAAAACATTTGTGAGCTTAGGCAGGGGAAAAAATTAACAATTTGGTTGTACACCACAGCATTTTGAGTTCTTCATGAGAACAATAAACTACTAGATCTCATTACCCTCTCTGGTTTGGTTCTCAGAGCAATGTCCTCTACCCTGACCCAGAGAGAAAAGAACCAAATAGGTTCATAATCATAATCCAGGAGGGATATCTGGATTATGGAATAAAGAGAATGAGCCATAGCAGTGTTCCCAGTGCAAAAGTGCAGCAGGCTGCTGCTTGCTGACATGAGGAGATGTGCTGGGAGGACTAGGCCAGTATAGAATAAGAAGTGAGAAAGCCCAACAAAACCCTGCTGTCCAGGCATTTCTCTACATTCACATTTCTGCTTTAGGACACACTGCTTTAAATGCTCTAATTCACTGATTTCTCTACATCATCCCTGGAAAAACCTTCCTTCTATGTAAGCAAAATTACTGCAGCACAGTCAGAGAAAAGCAGAAAAATTTCATTACCTCTGGAAGATGTTTTATTTCTCACTCGTAGCTTCTCTGGGAGTTTAGTGTTTTTAGGAAGTGAAAGAAATCTTTTTGTATTTGCTGCAACCTGCATGCAAAGAAAAAAACATTTTAAGCCACTGCAGCCTAGTGCACCTGCATAATGCATGTTAAGATACACAACTGAGGCTTGAACAGATTTATGTAGCTAAAAGGGCTGGAGAGTAGTTTCAGATTAGATAATATGTGATCTTTTACCACACACTCAGTGCTGATTGCTGGCTGAAGTCTGTGCTAACTAAGGTAAAGATTGAATAATCTCAAGCAGTTTAATCAAATGAAAAGCTAGTGATATGCCCTCTAAGATCACAGTTAATAAATGTATGGTCTCTAACTTCAACCTTGCCTGCACAGGTTTTCCTAAGGAAGGCAAATGCTGCGAGCATGGCACTTCATGCAGCTCCATGTTTAAAACTTGTTTAAAACGTTTTATTAGTCAACTGCAAAAATTTGAGACTGAAGCTTGGGCTCAAGAACTAATCTGTATTCTGATCCTGCAAGTGCTCTATACATATAAATGACTTTATACAGTTGACTAGTCACACTGAAGTTGATGAGGAAGTTAGGCACCAGCATGATCATTTACCAGTTTAGGGCATAAAATTCTTGTTTTCCCCAGACTAACATTTAAAGGCTCTAGGAGCCTTTAAACATGAGAGGTACTTTCCAGGACAAGTTGCATTTTTTTAAATTCAGAAGTTTTTCAAGGACATCCTTTCTTACATTTGCTACAAAGATTTAAAAGTCTTTACAGTCTACTAGCTCTCCTCTGCTCATATCATTACTTGTGGCAGACCCAAAGGGAACCTGAAAGGAAATTTATTTTCCCTTAAAGATTTTTCCTCTTTGGATTTTTATTTTTTTCCTCTTTCTCCTCTTCCCTCTGTGGAGGATTTATCCAAGGATAATTATTCTTAAAATTATAGCCAGTGTGTTTTAAAAAGTTATCAGACATGCTTTTTCTCTCCCTGCCCCAAAAGTCCTGCTGAGTCTCCTCACTCTTCCACACAGTAAATAATTTAATTGTATGAAAAAGATAAGATATGTAACTGTGGTTGAGAGGAAAAAAAATTCATTCAGGAACAGTCTTATTGTCATAATTAACACCACAGTAGCTCTGGTAATGATCATCTATGAGGCCCAGCCCTTTTGGAGACATTATTCCAGCCTCAACTGCTGAAGGACAACTGTGTCAATGAAGACAATAGTCACTAAGTATTCCTGTAACATGAAAATACATATTCACAGGATGGCTAATCTCCTTGATACCTGATATGACCCAAAGGATCAGTTTGCCTGTCTAATTAGTGTACTCCATTCCAATATGTCTGGAAGGTTACAATTGCAGGATTGCCTCAGAGAGCCAGATATTATCATGCCACAGCAATCCTTGTAAGTGGAAGAAGTTTTCCTAACCAGTGTCAAAATCTGAAGGCCTGGCTACATTTTATGAATACTAAAAAGCATGCAATATTTTTCAAGGGAAGAGCTTACTCTGACTGATGTGGTAAAAAGTCCTCTCCTATATTTTGGAGCTTATCCTAAGTAGCTTTTCTATCTCAAAGTCATTTTTAACCTTTAATAATCCACACTTCATCAAAATAGAATAGATAGAGAATACTGATCATACCTACATTGTGTACAGAGCCTGTCCAGATTCTCTGAGGTAAAATTATGGCAGCAGATCCCACTCCCATCACATGAGGTAAAATTATGGCACAGATCACATTCCTATCACATTCTATAAGACTGAAGCTGAAGGTGTCAACACAAATTAAGGGCTCATGTGTTCAACTCAAGGTTTAAGTGTGATATTACATGTGCAGTTGTCTTCCAAATTCAGGATTTTTTCCTGCATGTCAGAAGATTGTTTTTTCTGCATGACAGTTAGCTACAAAGAGCTGCCTTCAATAAAAATTAAAATTAAAAAAACAAACAACCAGACAAAAAAACCAAACAAAAACCACCAGAAAATGCAAGTACCGGTCTGTCCCTTGACAGGCTGTTTGTTTTCCTCAGGCTCTCCCTAAGGCTGTGTCGGCGACGGATCAGGATTTCTTTGGCCTGCTTTTCACCTGCATCTGCAGCCAGGCTGTGTCGGTTGTAGGACATTGTCTGAAATGCAAAAGCAGCGATTACAGCCTGGAAAGCATGACGTCAAATGTGTTGGACTATATGAACAGGGAAAACCAGGCTTTTTGCTTTAATAAGCATCATAAATCCTTGTGAACAAGATCATATTGCAGATGATTAAGAACAAGAATTATGCCGAGAATGTTTTTATTCATTTGCTTCACAACCACCTGGGTTTTTTGTTGGTTTTGGTTCATTTTTTTTAACCTGCTGATATTTATAATGAAAGACAAAATGGAAGAAGCTGGCTTAATACTGTGTTTACCCCCACACTGAAGTAGTTTGGTCAGTATGTCAGTAGAGGACACATATTTGAAAGTGATGAGTCCCCTAGAGGGAAGTAATTTTTTCCTCCAGCAACCTGAAGCTTGCTCAATTTTTGAATGTTTTCCAAGGGCTCAGGCATTTAAACTACTTAGCCACAGGAGGAAAAATTTGAACTGTCCTTTTGCTTTTATTTCACTGTTTTTCCAGTTCATCATCTCTGCTCTTAATGCAAACAACTTTACAACTGGAGGCAAATCTAATCCCATATCATAAAGTGACCAATATACTGATACAAGTAGACAATGTTGGGTTGAACTGGCACCTGTGATCCTGCTTTAATACTGTAGGTACATCAGAGGTAATAAGACAAAAACATTAAGCCTTATCAATAGTATAAGATCAAGTAAGTATTTACACAAAGGAATGTGAATGTGCTACTGTACATATGACAGGATATGGATTCAAGGCAACAGAGGTAAATAAGAACATTACTTGTTATTATATGATAGAGGAGATGTACTAGCTCAAAGATGTGTTAGGAAGATAATCAGTATATTACAGAGCAGTGGGATATTTATGTAGGCAAAAGTTCATCCTTACTCGATGTCGTATTTGGTAGAGATTCTTTGTTAATATTTCTCGCATGTTTTCCATTTCAGTGGGAGAAAGGGGCTTTATCTTTCCTTCATGATAGTCACTGTGGCAGAATGAAAAAAAAGGAAAATATAAGGGAGGGGGGAGAGGGAGGTAGTGTTTTTATTTTTATGGCGAGAAATGACATTTGAATTATTTCCGTTGTTAGAGATGGAAAAAATATTTCAAAACAACCAAGAATTGGTGAAAATGTAACAGGTAGAAATGAAACCTTGATTTCATTTGAACCTGTGGTAAGACACAAAATGTGATAAAAATTACAGTAATTTGTCCACTGTATTTAGGTACTATTTAAAATGCCCTCAGGCTTCCCTTGTAGCTATTCTCAGCAGGCAGGCAGGCAGGCACATGTTCAAATCCACCTGCACTCTGCATGGCAGATCAATGCTCCAGAGAGCAGCTGTCCCACTAAAACTACACACCCCAGAAGAACACAGCACTCCACAAGAAGCTACAGCCAAAAGGCTCTTGTTTCACATACTCTTACTTTTCTGGTGACATTAAGACATAAAGTATCCTAAGTCAAAGTGATTATCCTGCCTGCAGCCCAGGCTGTGAAATAAATTAAGTGACCCAGCTGAGATGCTTGGCCATGCTGGCATCGCTTGCTTACCTGAGAGACACCGATGATGGGACCTTGCTTATCATTCCACTCTCTGCCATCTCAATGGCATGCTTGATTTCTAGCTTCTTGTATAAAGAAACAATGCTGGATTTGGGCTGGTTCTCACGGATTAGAAGTCTTCGCAGGTATTTATTGTCAAACTTTTTAAACCTGTACATGAGGCAAACCAGCCCAACCAGTTAATTTTTACTTTGCATAGTTAAGGAAAGCCAATATATTGCAGTTAATGAAATTTTAAAGGACTTTGTTGTCTGGGAATGTGTCTGTTCATGTTAACAACCTAATGTTGAGTAACCTAAGAAAGGGTCAATTTCAACTTTACTTCAGATAGATAGTCTTAACCTGTGTTTTGGTTAATCTGTTAACAGGCAGTCTCCCTGGAAGCAAATTTAAACTTTTAGGTATTCTATGTTATTAGAAAATATTATTTTTAATTCTCTGTTTTCATCAAGACAAAGAGAACATTAAATATTTACTGTAATAACAAATAAAAGGCCAAAATTTGCATCAACTGCTTTTTCTTTGAAATTTTAGCCTGTTTTTGTAAAACTTTAGAAGTTCTTCCTTTCTCTAAAGCAACTGCACCCTCTTGGATGCTTAGTGAAAAAATATTGATTGCAGCTGGTATTGATTTTGTTTGCCAGAAAATATTTTGCCCTCCAGACATTCTAAAGTTATTCTTGAATTTGGGTGTGAAGGTCATGAAGAGGTGGAACTCTCCTTTGCTCTGCAATATTTTCATTAAAGATCTCACATAGGCTAGAGGAGAATCAGGCTGAGTAAAGAAAAGTTGTACCCATGTCACACATCTGTCAGGAAAATGCCCTCACTGTGTTGCCCCCAAGTCATTTGGAGAGGGCTCTCCTCAGCCAATCCTGCTACTGCTATTCTCTCTTTACATAAAACACTTAAATTCTTCTTGGAGCAGAGACTAGAGGGTGGTGAACAGTGCCCATGCTTTGGGTCTAAAGAATTTGGGTGTAAAAGGAATTAGATCCAATCTAATGATGATGATGATTCAGCAGATAAAGTAAAAATATTAATTATTCAGGTATTGCCGGGGTAATCTTCCTAACTGATACTAAGTCTTAAGTAACACCATCTAGAGCTGTGGAGCTGCCTGCCATTAGGATCTCTCATGTATCTCATGCCAGCTGCTGCCTTGATCTTTCTAGAGGAAATCAAATAGCTTTTGTATGTTTACCATCAAATAGGAAACTAACCCATCACTTAACTGCCCTACGAAGTACAGTTTGCAGGAAGACAGCTGGGTGGGATGAAAGGCTCAGCAGACATACAGGAAATGCTCTGCAACAGTCAGAAACATGCACTCTCAGAAGGTACCATCCTTCACCCTGGGATCAGAGGGCTGCCTTTCTTCCCAGCTGGAGATTCTGTTCTACTTGCTTGTGGTTTAGTGAAAAACATTGTTTTGCTACTTTTCCTTTGAAACCCACATGTTCTAAAAACAACCATATGCTTTCAAGAATGAATGCTGAAAATGAAATATGATGCCCAACAGCCTTTGTTGCTGCAGAGCCATTTCAGCCTCTCCTGTATAACAAAGAGTTTCAAGTGCAACTCTTACTTATCTCTCCAAAAGTTGTGACCCCAGTGTCCGCACACATCTTCAATTCCAGTCTTCACGTGGTCAAAGAACTAAAGGAAAACATTGGCTCATTACATAAACTTACAGACATCACTCAGCTTGTCACTTAGACCTTATTAGTTTCCAACTTACTTTGAAACAGAAACATCTAGTTGCGGCTCAGGACAATGTTTCAGTTTTACCAAAAGCAGTGCAAACCAAGCTCAAAGACAGAATCTGTTCCTTTCACCCTGAATCTTCTTTAGCTCACAGCCACAAAAGGACAGAAGTTAGTTGCTAATTTCCTCAATGTCAATCTTGCTCAGCTCCTGCCTGAAACTAAAGGTTTTTCCCATATTTTCACTTATTTGAAATTCCCTAACCGCTTGCTGCTATGCCTGGAACTTCACCAGGACTGACAGTGAGGCAAGGATGACATTGTGGGGAAGAGAATATCAGTGGAGAGAAGCTTCCTACATCAGCACCATCCCCTCAGGATGCACAGACACAACTGAGAGCCAGCATTAGGTGCTGAGCTCCCATTTTAGGAATTCGTATCATCCTAAAGCATCATGTCTACCTAATAATAGAAACACGCTCTTCCTGAGTCTGTTATCAATTATGAAAAACTGAATTGTTTCAGCTAAGGTCTCACTTGATCCCAGAGGCAGCATGCTTGCTTTTAATTCAGGAAGTATCACAGGGGTCTCTCAGTCTCAGAGAAAAACCCTGACATGTCCAAAGGATAAGCTCTAAAAGGAGACAGATTTTAGATGCCTAGATTGGCTTCTTTCCCAAATGTGGCCCTTACTATTCCTCACTTTTGAAATCTCAAACCACTTGCCTCAGGTATGCTGCAAGGAGAAATAGGTTCAAGAAGATGCATCGCTAATAATCTGCAACAATTGGTACAAAACAAATGTACCAAACATATATCCATAAAAAGGCTGATGATATAAGAGTTAAGTAAGTTTAAGAGTGTATTTAAGAGAAGTTTGCACTTGTTTAATTAGATGAAACCAAATGCAGTATAATGTAATTAAATAAGGCCAAAGGATTCCTGATATAGCCAAATTATAAAATAACATGTATCTCATGTGCGAAATAAACAACAGAAAGTTAATTTACTTCTAGATCTGAACAATTAAGAAAGTGAGAGATTCCAAAATAATGATACATAACAATAATTTCGGTAATTGCCAAAAGTTAAATATAAGCTTTATAATTATTGTGCTTATTACAGCTATCAAAAAGAAATCTAGTGCAACCTCTCCATAATACTGATGCTGAATGCTTGTCTGTCTGAACGTGACCAGGATTTCATCTATACAAGGGTTTCACCTATGATACTGAGGCTGCAACATACCCTGTTATAAATCTCTTCACTGACAGCAGGCTGCTTTTTATTTGACCTCTTTACATCAAGAAACTCAACAAGTGGGCGAATTGTTATTCCCTGTGAAGAAAAAAAGAACACAAAATTATAAAAGTGAATTCATTCTTCTGATTGGCAGGTTTGGCATGAAGTCCTTGTCAGCTCAGACTCCATTAATGCAGCAGGAGGAAGAAAGGGGCACCCTAGAACTGAGAGGTCCAAGAGGGTCAACCTAACAGTACCTATCAGGAATACATCACCTATCCCTTCCATAGTAGTTTTAAACTTTTTCAGTTTTGTTATGTGTTAGAAAAACATGAATTAATAAACTGATTGCCGGTTCAAAATTTCAAAATAAACATGTAAAGTCCTCTTTTTAGTGATTACTTCCAAAATAGGTATTCAAAGATATGTAAACAGTACTATTATTGATATCTAAAATCATGAAATTAAGGTTTTTTGTAAATATGTATCCTTGCCTGACTCTTCTCAGTGAAAGAACGAAAAGTTTTGGCTATCCCTGAATGATATATTGGTTTTCAACAATTATTTGTGGAATAATTAAGATAATTTGTTTACATGTACACTGGCACAGGGGAGAGGAATGAATCTCCTGTGGTGTTGAGATCAGTCCCTACTATCCCAGACACCCAGGTCACATTTCTTTTCATAAATGAATCAAGCTTTATCTTAAAAGTAGTTAGGTTTCTTTGCCCCATTGCTCATAATGGAACACTCATCTTGAACCTTATTGTTCTGATAATTAGAAAGCTGCTTCTTAATTGCATCATGGTCAGTGTGTACCACTTTGTTCTTGTGCCAACATTGGTCTTTTTAGTTTAAACAGTGTTCACTCCCTCATATAAGCAGTAATTATCTCTTCTCTTCTCCTTCATCTTGCTAAGGCCAAGGCAGCCTGGTCTCCTTTCACATGACAGGCTTACCAGTCCCTGATCACTCCAGAATGTGCCACTGTGCTCTAATGGAAATACCTGTCCCAGTGTGTCCTAAGATCAGATTTGCCTTTCTTCTGTCCCCACTGCACTGCACTGTTGACTTAAAATCTACCCCATTACCAACTAGTCTCCCTGCATCTTTTTCCCTTTCCATTTTTTTTCCAAATCAAAGGTTCCCCATATCACAAGAGAAATTCCTGGTAATAAAGTTCTTGCAAGAACATGTTTGCACACGTTACTGTTCAATTTCATTCTGTTCCTTTCATACTGACCCTCAGTTCTTTCTACAGGGTACTTTATCTCACTGTCACCCTGAGAACACTTTTCAAAATCTGTCTTCAAGAAACATCAGCAATAAAAACTCCTAAATTTATGTTCCATGGTCAACTAACAAAAGTATTAACTTATCCCTGAGGAATTCCTTTAATAATACCTCATCAACCTATTATCTGACCAGGGCAAGTGAGCAAGTGCCCAGAGAGGCTGGGATATCTCCATCCATCAACACATTCAGAACTCAGCTCGATGTGGCCCTGAGTAACACGATCTAAGGTGGCCTTTCTTTCAGCACAGGCTTAGACTAGAGACCCTCAGACATCCTTCCTGACCCAAAGGACAATTTGCTTCTATTTCTATTTAAAGGAGAAACTTTCAGCTCCTTCCTGATTCATTTTACAGCCATCCTAATGTCAGTCTAAACCTCAGTTTAATCAGTAGTAACACCAACAATCTCCTCCATAGCCCCTCCCCAAAGATTTTACCATATTCCAGTTAAATGAGATTACTCTAGAAAATAAAATACTCTTGCCTTATGAAAGAATGATGCCAGGTTTTTCTTCGATAAATCAAGTTGCATCTCATAGCGCATTCCATTTATCTCCATATTTTAAATTATTAAATTAGTTTTCACAGCTGAAATCAACTAACTGACTTCGACCTTGCCCCTCTTCCCAAGCATGAGCACAGATACTTGCTTCCAAGGCACCTTTTTCCATGGAAAAGGCAGAGTAACAAAATTCTACTTTTTTTTCCACAGCTCTGAAATTTCATTATTAGCAACTCACAGATCTCTCACTGCTCTGGATAATGAGTAGTCTGATATGTTTGTTTGATGGACTTGGCTTCCTCTACATTTTGCAGGTTTCAGTCTCCACAGCCAGGTGGTCACTGGAGACAAGTTCTGTGTGTCCTTCCTGGTGCTTTTTTTAGGGATGTCCAGCTGGTTTGCAGCATCACTTACTACCACCCAGACTCCAGCTCTCCTCTCTGTGCCCTCAGTGTCTTTAGCTCACTGTGCACTATATCCAAAACTGAACTCCTGAGTAAACACACAAATTTAAACATTCCAAAAAAAGGAATTAGTACTGAAGCTGTACCCAGATTATCTTTTGTCTCTACTTCAACCTCTCTGGTCTTAAATACTTAATACTACTTATATGTAAGCATAAGTACTTAATATCTGGCATACTTTTGCTACCTGCCTGTGGCATGCATAGCATTTTTCATACTATGACTATGGCGAGTACCTTCAAGTATTTTCCTTACAGTAAGTTAGAACATTTGTTTTTCTACCCATGGCTTATTTACAATCTGTCTGAGACAGAAGAAGTCCAGGAGAAGAAAGGTACTACCTGAATGAAAACGGTAAAGAATATCACCACGATAACTGCAGTGATGAACAATTTCTTCCTGGGAAACACAGCAGGAGGAAGCAGAAATACAAGTGAAAAACAAATTGCTCCTCGAAGACCTCCATAGGCAATAATAAATTGGTCCTTAAAAGTGAGAGGTATTGTCCGGAATACATTAATGATCTGAGTCAGAACAAAAACACCTGAAGGAAAAAAAACAGAAATAGAGAGGAGGGGGGAAAAAAGGAACTTAAATTACACAGAACTAGTCCATGATGTTAATATTTGTTTAAAACCACTTCTATTTGCTTCTTACCTTTTATTTGCTTCTTCAGTATTTATTATTGAAGAAATGAAACATTACTCAGCAGCTTAAAATACTATAATATTAAATTAAAAAGCCTTAGGAACATAATTTTGAACAAATTTAGTGAGCTAAAAACCTCGGGTCAGCTGGACTTAGGACCTGAAGCAGCTCCACAAGACAGCTATTTGCTAGACTATACCTCTAGAACGGCAGTAATTCTCTGTGTCAGTATAGACCAAGACTTCTAATTGCTTTTTAACAGATTTTGAGATGATTTTGAAAACTGGTTTGTCCCCTCCATCAATCTGTGCTTTGAACCCCGCAGACTCCAGTTCACTTAATTTTACTCACATAGACAGGAAGGATGCAGGACTGGGGATGGAGGGAGAAGATGCCAGCGCATGCTGATGCACCTCGGAAAAAGGTTTCAGGGATGTGGCAGTTTGGAGTAAAGATATAAAAGCAGGTGAAGGGAGCAAGCACAGGAGGCAAGAGCTGGGTGGCAATCAGGCTGTTTGGCTGCTTTTCAGCATAAAGTATTGATTGTGGGGTTGCAGGTGCAGTAGGAAAATAGTCCAGGTTTCTGCTCTGGAAGGAGACTTGGGAGCTGGACATAGAGTTGCAGATTAGAGCATGACCCACCTTTACACATGAAGGGACTGAATCATTAGAGATTAAGCTGGGGAGAGGAGCAGATTTAAGACCTACCAGCCTGCCCTGCATTTAGGTCTCTGGGTAAAAAAGAGCTAGTACTGTAAATTCAGGAGGGATCAGGTTCTTACAGGAGTTTTTCTTTACACTTCAGTTACAGCATTTCCTGGTTTGATACTATTTATGTCAATGACTGTGAAAATCCCAAAGCTAGTAAAAACAAATTTAAAAAAAAAACAAAACAAACAAAAAAACCACAAACAAACAAACAAGAACCCCCCCACAACCTTTTAAAATGCTGTATGACTGCTAATTCTTTTTACCAAAATTTGCTTATTTGTAAATAAATGTTTACTTAAATACATGTATTGTGATTAAGAAGCAGACTGCATCTCACTTTAAGTGAGCAGGATCAGGGCAAAACTGATTTCTAGGTTCCATTTTGGGGAAAGGTGAAAGCTGACCCTGTGATATAGGGCAAGCTACTAGCACAAAAACCAGTCTATAAATTGATGGGTCTCTGTCTAAGTTTTGGCATTTTCTACTTGACAAGAGATAAAACATTTCACTTGCAAAGAATACTGACCCATAGTCTAAGGCTTGCTTACCCAGTGCCCTCCAGATTAAACAGAAGAGGAGGGTGAAGCTAACAAAGGCCCAGTTCCACTCGTGGTTCTTCCCAACTGTAGACACACCCATGAAGATGAAGATTAAAGTCTCACTGACACTGCTCAGCATCTTCATGAAATATTTTATCGTTGTGTAGGACTTCTGAGAAACATTTTCCTCCACATATTTATTCATGGTCATGGCACAAGCTGTAATCCTGAAAGGTAAGCATTATCCCATATTTCATTGGCTTTATTTTTTTTAGCCTCTCTTATATCTATGTAATATTATTCATTTTCCATAGTTTTCTTTAAAATGCAAAGCCTAACTTATTCCATAGCCAATCTCAAATTTAAGGGCTTGGTGAACCTACAATTTTGGGCAATTTTTTTTTTTTCTGCAATGGGAAGTTTTCTATGAAGACATCAGTGTACTGAGAGTTTTTTCACGTACTAAATGTACATGATCTGTCCAGGGGTGACTCCAACTCTGCTTTGAAAGGGGCAGAGATGAGGAGAGACGGGGACAGCCTGGGAAAACAGGAGTTGCTGCATCTCTTGCTGCTGAGGGACATCAGACAGGGTGGAAACTGCATATCCTGGGGCAGGGCAGGACTTCCCTCCTTCCCTACCAGCAGCTATCTCACCTCAATGGCAGTGACAGTAGCCAGCTTCTCTTTCCAAGCAAAGTAATTAGCAAGGCTACAGACAATTTGTCATCCATCACCAGTTAGGCCTGCTCTGCCTGCACATAGGGCTGGAAAAACACCACCAGAAATCACACTGAGGCTGCTGCACATCTACAAATGAATAAAATGGGCATCTCAGCTAATACATGAGAGAAAAGGAAGGGCTTACCATAAATGCATCTACAAGTCAATTTTCTGTGTTAGCAAACAGAGTTTGCTAACAGGAAAAGCAATGAATGGCCTTGCTGGTTGTACATCACTTGCTCAGTATGGCTGTCCACAGTACAGGGATGGCTGAGGACCACTCAGCTACACATTTACAAGTTTAAGGGTAGTTAGCAGAGCTGGCTGGAGGATAACATCAAGGTGGTGTCTCAGTGTAGGGAAGGACAGTCTGAGCTGACTAATAATTATCAGGAAGGACAACTAAGGCAAGATACATTGTGAAACAGATGTCCTTCCTGGTTCTACTGTCTAGGGCAACAACATCTGCTCTGATTTCCCAGTTAAAAACATTATACACATCCATGTATGGGCTCTCAGTCAAACCATGCACACAAATCTAAACAAAGAAAGTGAGATGTATTTCCATTGTCTTTCTGAATACAGCCAACTTGTCTATGTTATTTATTTCATTTACACCAGGTTTTCAGATATAATTATTTGCTAACATAGGGCATATTTCTTCATGCTGAAATCTCTACACTTCTCTCTCTCATGAAGGAGGAGGGCAGGTTTGCTAGCATCTCTGAAAATTTCTCTTGAAATCTCCCAAGTTTTGTGGAGATTTCACTGCAGAAACTCTTCTGCTAAGTATGTCCTGCCTCTAAGCCAAGAGCCCCATCTCTGAACCACTCTGAACCAAACATCCCTGAATGTGAATGTAAAGGGAAAGGCAGACTGGGGCAGAGCTCAGAAAAACCTCACTGACATTATGAACACACATGCTTGCATTCTTTCCTCTAAATAAAGGATTTTAAAAAAATTTGCAAAGCAGAAGGAATCACAGAAGGATCAGTAACTTCAAAAGGACCTTCATGCACTGAACTTTCTTTGCATTTTGCAAGAGGGAGTCCATAGCAGCAGCTCAGGTTGTAGTCACTGGCAGACTCTGAACACGTTTCTTTTGATTAATTAAAGTTAGTTTTGTCCAGAAGTTTTGTTCTCTTACATGGAGCCATATTTACATCCCCAAAGTGGCTGGGGAACAGTACTTGTGAGGAACAAGTCTGGGAGGACATGTGGACACTGGGAGAGGACACAGTGTATTCTGTTGACCTTTCCCAAGCAGCAGAGGCCCTGATTGCACATCAGAGGGAATAAAACCCAAGGAAGAGGATGTGATATAGGGATAGATGCAGTCTGATGGGGCATGTAGTGGCTTACAAATACAGGCAGAATAGTGCACCTAACCTGGCCTTCACCCTGCATTTTTGTCCACCTATACTTGGTGATGGAAAAGGATCTAGTCAGCACAAAATAAAATGTCCATTGATATGCAAAGACTAGCTCCAACCCTAAGCAAACTACAAGTCTAAGAAGGAGGAAAGCCTCACTAAGACTATCCCAGACCCCCATCTGGATTCAATAGTGATATAATTGTCAGCCCTCTCCTCCAGGGTCCTGAACAGAAAGATCCTATGTAGTCCACAAGTAGCATGCTGCCTGGGAAGCAGAGCTCATCCTGGTTACACTGTGGAAGATATAATGTAGATTTCATAAGCATGCACCTTTCTCCCTGGGACATTCAGTAGTTAAGGTAACATTTCTAGTCTGAGCACCTGGTTAGGATAACAGAGATCCTGAATTTTTTGCCAATACTAACAAACTGATGATGCTTTTCACAGCTTTCCTCCCTGTTCTGATCTTACAGATGCCCAGACTGGGGACTTACAACAGATCCCACATTATGTGCCTGAGCAAGAAAGTGGTATTAGACCTGGCACACGCATGGATTTTGTCCTGACAAGAAGCAGCAACTTGGTCAGGAAATACCCTCAAGGTCAGAAGCTGTCAAACACTCTCAGGTTCCTCAGCTGGCATGCAGTTCTGGTGATCAAACACAAAAGTACATGCACAAATCTTCTCAAATCTACTTAACTCTCTGACCCTCCAAAAGTCTCATTCTCAGTGGCAAACCAGCTCTTCACTGCATTGACACATTTAAAAAGATCTCAGGCTATGCCATGGGTTGTGACAGCACTCCTGTGGGTACCCTGCTTATCTGCACAAGAGTAACATGCAGCCTGGCTACTCCAATGGCACACTCAGTGGAGCTGGCAAGTGCAGGGCCAGCAAATGCAAAAGAGCAAGAAGGCAGTGGCTGGGCTGGAAAAAAGCCATTTCTAGGCCCACAGTCATCTAGCGTCCCAAAGCATCAGCTTAGTGCCCTGAACCATTAGGACTGTCAGGTCTGCATCAAAGGCACAAAGAAACACGCAGTACTATTTATTACCTTCTTAAAATAAATAGTTTTCACGATTATAGTAATTTAGGAAAGCCCTGCAGCATGGGGAGCAGGGAGTCATGCTCTGGACATAGTTTGTTTTTGGAACCTGAGGTAATGGAGACACTGTAAATAGATGTCTGATAAGAATCTGTCACCAGATTAATCAGAATCCTTGCAAGCTGTAACTTAAAACACCTACCATGCTTAACCACTAGAATTTAAAGGGACAACACTCTTATTTTCATTCAAATAGTGTCAAGCAATTGAGGAGTTGGTTCAATGCTATAAGAAATAGAGCTGCATATGATTTGTTACTCTTCAGGTAGGTAAT
The DNA here is from genome assembly GCA_013397375.1 of Toxostoma redivivum. NCBI lineage: Eukaryota > Metazoa > Chordata > Aves > Passeriformes > Mimidae > Toxostoma > Toxostoma redivivum. The sequence goes on from VXBI01001235.1 coordinate 662,177, forward strand.
ATTCCACAGCTAATCACTGCTCACTTTGAATCAGGTATCTCTTAAGAGTATTTATATACATTGGAAAAAAATGTTGAAGTCTCCTTCATTTGAAAATTGTGTGGGGATATAGTGTTAGAATTTATTATAAAATCAATGTCTTTATGCAAAATTTTATGTACATTATTATAATAAGTTCTTCACAAACTTAAATTTTTACTGTCACAATAATCAAAGCCAAAGCTCAGATGTGTTTTATTTCATATTTCTTATCCACATACATTAATTCTGGCTTCCAATTCTGTGACCTGAGTAGTTGCCTTGGTCAAGAAGGGGAAGGGAAAAGCACTTCATTGCAATTAACCTGCAACATTCTGTACTTCTGAAGAATAAAAGTCACACTGTATAAACAGTACATTTCTGTCAGGACTGCAATAAACTAGGCCACTGGGCTCAAACCTCAAGTTTCCTTGACCTACTAAATTTACAGTAGTTTCAATGTTTGCTCCTTTCAGCCGGCTAATTCATTGTTGCAAAAAAAAAAAAAAAAAAAAAAAAAGACATCTATATTAGAAGTTCTGCTGCTTCACAGCCTTTACAAGAAGTTAGTAATCAGAAAATGCAGCATTATAATTAGAAATGGAAGCAAGCAAATAAAGTCCAGATTCACATCTGAAAATTTTAATCTGTGATCCTCATTCATGCCCAGGTCTAGTTACCGTAGGAACTCTTTCCTCTCCTTCTGAAGAGGACTTTCTCACTACAGCTCACAGGGACATGGTTCCGTCCCTTCACTATTTCAGCCAAGTAATGTGCTGCAGAGGTTATATACGGACATTTCAAAAATCGTTTGTCCTTAGAATGAGTACACAAACTTATCAGAAGAGGGACAAGTGCCTTCCATTCCCTTCTATTCCTCTGCCAGTGAATTCTTACTTGTCCAGGAATGAGGCAATCTGTGTAAGTATCTTATTTATTTGGTAGCACTGTACGTTGCTGCTCATGTCCTTCCCCTGAAGTATGGTACTGCATGTAACCACAAGGTCTCACTGAGTGTCTGTATAAACCTGGTCATGAAAAAAGTGGGAATCAGTAGTTTAACAGGCTCATGTGGATATGGGTGAAAATGGGGAGACCAGGCAATTATTCCTCATAGGCTGAACTATAAATGGCCACAGAAGCAAATAATAAATAAACAATCTCTGGGTTGTAAGGGACATTCCAAGGTCATTTGCTTCATCTACCTGCTCAAAGGAGGGCTGACTTTTAAATCAGACCCAAGCAATCCTTACATCAGTCAGTTGCTGCAGAAAACAACAGGGAACTCAACACTGATGTGTGTTTTTGCACTGTGACACAGAGCAAATTACTTTCTGTAGTTCAAAGGACAAAGAAATGTGACAAGAACAAGGTGGATTTACTCCAAGGGGATGCAGAGATTGCAGGAGCTCCAAGGCTGTCAGCAGCACTGCTGAGGGGACAAGGTTTATGGCTTATAGCAGCTGAGACCCTACATGGCAGCAGAGAGCCCTTCCATCTCAGCCAGGATGTTACTGCTGTACTATTATAAAATATGCTTAGAGATAAAAACAGACAGAACTTTTTAAAGATAACTCATTTGCTATCATACTGTTTGAGGGCGAAATACTTTCCGTTTTCTCTTCTGTTCTATGCCCATTCAGGGGCCACTGCACAAACGAAAATGAGTAGGTTGTTAGAGTTGTTAGTGCTGTGGGAAGCACTGGTTTGCTGGTGGGCCAGTGGACCCACCACATGCCAGTGCCTGCCACCAGCACACCCACCATACCCTTTCCATTGTGTCCTGGATGCAGCAGGTCCAAATCAGTATTTTCACAAACACTTCCAGAATTTTTTCCATGTACAGTTTAGCCACACGTTTTTGGTTTCAAAACCCTTTAAGTATTTGATCATAGGATGTCAAGGACATTTGGCTTCAGAGGTGGAGGAAACTAGAAACCACACAAATGCTATGAATAGAAGCTACGAAAAGAGATGGCACATTTATGAACTCGGTCAAAGTGGATGCATATGCTGCTTTATTTAGGTTCATATCAGAGAAAGAAACCCATGCAATCTTTAGCTCTTTACTTACATTAAAGTTCCAACCCCTGCTGTTTCAAGGCATATTCCTATTTTTATACTACTGAAATCATCACCCATAAATTTCCTTGTAAATTGCTTCCCAGCCCCAGAAAACCTCATACTGGCATGACTATGATATTAAACCTATCTTCACTTGCCTGAGAGATAATAATCAGGTGAGGTATTATCAAGGATTAGTGACACTCAGCAGTAACATCTGAGCTTACACAAAAAGCTCTGCTCCTCATGCCTGAATGGCTCATATTTTCCACTAGAACAATGAAAAGTCATTAAAGAAAGTTGACTTTAAAAATATTGCTTGGAACCAGAGAAAAACATTTAATTATATCAAATGTCATAAAGGCTCTTTTTAATGTTGAGGTTGTTACAGTATAAACAAAGTGAAGAGAGAGGCTGTGCTCTTTTTTTACTGAAGACAAGGAGTGGAAAACCAGAAGTGAAAATATTTCTATCTGTTGGAAGTGGGAAGAAAAATATTATTTTATACATAATGATGTATACAGAGAACATTGTAACACACAGGCACACGTATCAAGATACTAAATTATAGGATTATATTACCATTGGACTGCAAATTTTACATTCACCCAATCCTAATTGTGCCTTAAGCAAAGTTTGTCTTAATGATATATACATTGCCTTCATTGAATGGTACTTACTGGCTGCTCACATGACTAACTGTTAAACACAGTTTCACAATATATTGGCATCGAAAGTGAAGGCAGCTGATGAAGTTCCCTGCTGCCACTGCCATTCCCTCCCTGCCACCATTGCCCCTACATCACTCTGGACCACTCCTTAGCCATGCCCTTATGACTAGTTGAAGGGTCACATTAGGACACAGGTCACCAAAGTGACCTGGGTTAAAAATAAGCCACTGAAAATACAAGTGAATATTTTTAACTTGGAACATTTCAAAGATATGGCTTATGATGTGATGCCATGAGCAGTTTTAGTGACACAGCTGGTGTGGTGGCAAGCTGAGAGAATGGGGTGGAAGCGGGAGGAAAGAGGCCGGAAATCCTCAAGCCAGCAACTCTGCCATGCACTGTGGAACCATGCCACATGGGCAAGGTTTGCAAAATCTGATCCTCTCTCCAATTTCCTTTGGCATTCTTACTTGGATGCTATGATTACTGAAGGTTGGGGTACTTACGCCATGATGCCCGAGAGATGAAACATTTCAGCTGTTATGTATGACAAGTAACTGTACAGGAAGACAAAGAGTGGCTCAATCACTCGGATTTTATGGGTGAAACGGGTGGTAAAGGCTGCTACAAATCCCAAAAGGATTCCAATCAATACTCCACCGATCCCCACTATAAAGAAGTTAGCAATCCCAGCGAATATGTCAATAACCTTAATTGTGCGCATCTGGCAGAAAGACTTGAACAAATTGTACAGGACCTATGAGGAAAAAGAAAGCACATTATCTTTTTGAACTATTCTTAATTTTCCTTCATGTCATTATGTTCTTCAGCTTAAATGTTGAACTTTTAATTTCTCTATCTACCTTGAATTTGCTTTTTAGATATGCTGTTATATCTGGCATATTATTTGTCATCCATATATACCAGGAGATAAACCAAGACAGGTAAATATAATTACTCCCATTTTCGCAAATGGGACAGATTTCTTAACCTGTGCTGCTCTTGGGGCCAGGAGCATAAATCTATCTAATTCTTCTTTAAAACCATTTATCTATAGAGCTCCTAATTTCTCCACAAATGTCCATTTCAGATTTTCCTCAGATTAAAAGAAATAAGACAGAAGGAAAAAAAAAACAAACAACAGTTTCATAACCAGTGAAAAATCAGATTTTTTTCAAATTTGTTTGATCTACATGACACTGAGAGGTAGAGTACTGAACTAGACCACAAATTCATTGAAATTGCTGGGGTAGGAGGGGATGTAAAGGTGGCTGGGGATGGACAGTGACCTCCTCAAGCAATAAAGGAAACATGGTATTCATTAAGCCAGTGCTCTTTCTCAAAACTACTGGCCATTAGGAATCCAATGGTTTAAAGACTGTTCAAAATACTGAGTATTTCTAGAGATTTGGATTTCATTGCCATTAAAAAACCTGTTGCCATATGTTTGCCCAATTTAACTTTCAAAGCATTTATAACCATCCTCCAAAACAAACTAGTCAATGGCATTATTGCATTTTCTTAGCCAGAGACCCTTTTTGTTTTATACAGGAAACAGAACAACCTAAAGTCCACATTTCTCTAATATCCAGTATTTTAGTTTCTCCAAAACAGAAACCAATAGAATCAGTTACTCTTAAAGAAACTTTAAAGGGTTTCCCCATCTGCAGATCCACTTGGGAGATTTAACCATTCCCTGGTGTTGCATGTATGTTCCCAGCCCTGCAGTACCAGGGTGGCCATACTGTCCCCTTGTACAGAGCTGACTTTGGTCACAGGCACCTGTTCCTATCACACTGGGTGCACTGTGAGTGAGCCAGTGAAGACTAGTCATCTTGGACAGCTTGCAGGACTTAAATCTCTGCTTTCTCTCTGGACTTAGTACAACAAACAGGTTTCTCTATCAGGAATGCTATTTGAGAGAACAATGTTTTATCAGTACTTGCATTGTGCCAACAAAGTAGGTGTTTGAGTGGTGGCAGTGGAAGGACTTCTCATGTTTGCAGTCTTGTTCTCTCTCACAGGACAGCATATAAGCTGTTCAGCCCTTATTAGTCAAAACCAAGTAAGCCTTACAGAACTAAAAGTTTAATGCAAAGACATGGCTTATTATGGGTCCTTTGGGCTAAGTGAAAGGAAAAAACTGAAACAGAAAAAAGAAAATATATTCCAGAGCAAGCATGAAAATAGAAGGTCAAATCAGACCTAGAATGGTCACCAGTAATTTTCATTACAAAGCAGCAAATACAATAAGAGCAGGATAATTAACTATTTATTGGGTAACAATGAAGCTCTCAGGATGAGTCCACTTGAGAGAAGCGTCCTTTTTCATCTGGACAAACCTTTTGCTGCTCTGAGGCAGACTCCCAGCCTTTTTTCCCCATTCCTTGTTGCTATGTACTGTGCAGGATAGGAAAGCAATGTCACAGGCTCCACAGTTTTTCCACCTGTTTTGATTTGTGGACCTTATGGATTTGCATGGAGAGACTTATACCAGAATTAAACCTACTGACAGTAGGAGTGCCTTTGCTGGTCACTTTACAAGGACCTCTCATTCCACAGACTCCCAGGACTCCATTAATCACAGACTGAAAAATACTGTTGTGTTGTGTGCAAAGAGTTTCCCTGAGTCACTTGTTGAAACTTGGGGCAATCCCAGAGTTGTGTTTTTCTCTAAGAAACCAACAGAATCTGACTTGGCAGAATACTCTCTTTGTACATATTAGGGAAACTGATTATTTTACTTAATTGGAGTTTTAAATATTTTTTTTTATCTTTTAAAAAGGAATTATATAAATATATACAGGGCTCATCTCTTAAGTAAGAGAACTGCAAGGTTCTTGTAAAGAAGCAGATAATTTTAATCTATCCAAGCCTTTCCATAATGTTCCTTTCACTTCATCTTCACAGCAAAGTATTCACTCTGCAAATAGAATGGAGCCTGCTGCTCCACATGGAGACATCCTCATAAATCTCAAGTCTAATGCCATAAATTATTTGAAAGAAGAAAATAAATTTTCTCTTTTGTACCTCAGCCGTGGTTAAAGCAGCAGCTACAACTATGGAATGTGGATTTTAACCTCATTCCTATTGTCTTTTATTTACAGTGTTGCAAATGAGATCAAAATCAGGTTTGCTTCCCTTTTACTCTACAGCAGTTCAGTTTTACTGAGCTTTCTCTAAACTTCCAGGTGCATCGAACACCAACTCTGGTCACATTTTTAATGCATTTAGTGTGAGAACGAGGATTTTTTGAAGTTCAAGATTTTCATTTATTCAGTAACCTTCAGCTGAACTCACTGAAGGTCACACCAAGCAATATTATTCACTGATCACTTTTTAATCTTGTCTCAGAGTATCTCTGAAACATTATTTATTTTCATCAGTTCACAGTTATTAAGTTTTTATTTCTAAAATTATTTAAAGCACTCTAAAATAATGTTGTCAGCAGATGCAAAGTACAAAGTGCTGCTGTAATGTTTTCTATCACAGGAATAATATTATTCTAATAACACTGGCTCCTTCTTTCTGATTTTAAGCCCAGAATTGGAGTTTGAGCTGCTAACACTCAGCTGTGATCTTATCATTTATTATCATCTTGCTCATTATGGACTCAGTTTTTTGGTAAAGCACCAACTCTGATCAAAAATGCAACTGTCAAACATTGTCCTCTTCCAAACTCGAATTCCAAAATTCCACCAGTGGGGGAAAAAGAACATGCAAATGCACAGACATATCACAAAAAGTATTAGGCGTGGAAGACCACTTGAAAAATGCAGCAGAATTGATACTCCTGAGAAAACACACCTCTCTTTGTATACAAAATGAAGGCACGGGAACATATTTTCTGGAAAGAAAAGCACAGATCACACTGCTATTCTATTAAAAGCACATATAATAAAGCCACTCTGTTTTGCACTGCCTATTGCATAGCTGGTTATTTGATATTGCAGTGGCCATAGGAATTAGGCAGCTTCCATGGACGGCCAACCTGCATTCAGGTCCTTTCCTACTTCATCCCCACATCCCACTGCAGGCCCCTGCCAGGGCAGGTGGGACTCCAGGGCTCCAGAAGATGAAAGCTGAAAGGTTCTGAGCTCTGCTGCTTGCTGGTCTTGTCAGCTCCCTGTAAAACGGGGGCAGAGGAAGGGAGAGTACAAAACATCACCTCCTCCAAGCACAGGGCTGAGTGGCCCAGCAAGGGCTGCTCCAGCAGCATCTGCTGTGGGCAGGGAAGGCAAGGTCTTCTAAGGACAACCCCAGGAATCTGTGATGGCCTGGGTCACATTTTAGGTATAATCACATGATTGCAGGTGTGCAAAAACATAAGAAGGAACCATTAGCAGACCAATTCTGTGTACATGGAAACAACTTGATCTCTGTCCAAGTACTACCTTTAAGCGATAGGAAGTAAGTCCAAAGGTACTCTACATTCCTTTTCACTCCTTCATAAATATATGTAAGGCCAGCTCATTACTGGACAGTCCCTACAGACTCCTCAGATTATCTTCCCTCTGTTAGGGCATCTGGGGAGGCAGGCCATAAGGAAACCTCCAGAGAAGGCAATAATGATGCCTACAGGAAAGCTACATATTAAATTGCCATGCCAGGCCCTATAAAAAATAGTGGTTTAGAGAAATTTGCCTTTGGGAAATAGCACATATGAATATCCCAGTGATCAGGATGCAGAGCTTTCCTAGCAAATCATGCTGTATTAACTGCTGCCCCAGTGGCTGACTTTGTCATTGAAAAAAAATTATTTCGGTTGGAAAAATCCACCTGAAAACAAGTTTTAAATAACCAGATCCTTTTCTCCCAGAAAAAAAATGATTGTTATGAATAGACATCCATCATACAAGTGGACATTAGAGTGACTAGAGACAGACCCAGTCATGGCTGAACTGCTAAGCCTTTTGAAACTCTGTATGTACACCTATTTATTTACAGGACTGGCTTAAAGTACCAGTTTAGCATTGGCAGCCAACTGTAAGCTAATGAGAAAATTTAGGCTTTCAGGCAAGCCTGTAAGAGGAGATGTGATTCAGCTGACTGGATAGCAACAGATTCAGGTAAAGCATGCAGTGTGAGTGAAAAAAATAATATAGTATTCCCACAGACACACAAGAATTTATCAATACCAAGGCTCAGAATAAATTATGATATATACATCTGTTAAGCAGGAAGGGAAAGTCCAAGAAAAGAGAAAAACAGGAAAGGCAAAGTCCAAGAAAAGGGGAAAACAGGACAATTTTGCACAGAATGGGACTGGAATAAGAAGCCATGGACAGAGACAGGAAAGTGCAGAACCAATTAATGAATCTTTCTGATCTTTCCAGCATATGAAAAACTGTACTTCTATGTCTCACAAAACAGAAAGCATGCTAGGACATAGTTGGCATGGGCAGGACTTCAAGGCATGGATAAACAGGACTAATACCCCAGACAGTGTCATCAGGTACAAATGAGGGACACTGGGAGGGATAATGGAATTTGCAGATTGCTGTCCTCAGGTCAGCACCACAACCCCAGTTCAGCTAGTTAATGATTAGAAATTACTACCTCCAGGTGGCTGTCTTATCTCACCTGTAGCCTGGGATACATGTATTGGAGATTTCAGGGCAGTTCCAAGTGGATGGGCATATGTAAAAAGTTAACCTCAGCAAGGTCCTGTGCCATCTCCATGATTTGCCATTCTCCCCATTAACACACTGCAACACCCCACACTGGCCCTTTCCCTTTCCTGTCCAACAACATTTCTGCAGGTGAGGAAAACCTACAGTTTCAGATTACAGAACTAATAGAATTACAAAGACACAGAAGCTAGAGTGATCAGTAGTAAAATCCCTACAGTAAATAAGCTACCATTACTCTCATGTAGTAAGACTACTGTGGTTTCTAAACCTAAAGTTTAAAGAATTAGATAGACAAACTAGCACTCCTTGACTTCCATCTAGTAGCAAACCGTAATAACCAGATACAAAGAGATACAATGAAATGGCATGTAAACAGTCATACATCAGCTTCATCAATTAATCATTTATCAAGTCACTTACCACAGTTATAGCATCATTCAGCAAAGACTCTCCAAACACCAGGATATAAAGCTGCTCATTGACATGGATATTTTCAAAGACAGCTAGCACCGCCACAGGATCCACAGCTGAAATGAGGCTGCCAAAGAGCAAATTCTGCAGCAAAGTGATATCAGTCAAACCAAATGCACTGATCTGGCAAATTCCATACAGGGAAATTCCAATGCCGATGGCATTCCAGAGTGTGCCCACCACAGCATACCAGAATATAGTACCAAAGTTCTCAAAGAACAGACGAGTTGGCATAAAATATCCAGCGTCGAGTACAATAGGTGGTAACAGATACAAGAAAAACACATCACTGTTCATTACAGGTGGGGACTTCTCCTCTGCTCCAAAAATAATCCCACCAAGAAGCAATCCAACCAGAATAAGGAGACAGCTTTCAGGCACTATTGAGGGCAACTTGTGATAGAGATGAAAGCCTTCAAAGGAAATTCAAACACAAGAAAGGGAAATGGTTACTTGCACAGAATCCATATGATTATTCTGGATTCTGTTATTGTCATTTCTATACTAAACAAACAGCGATTGCAGGGAAATTTCATTTTCATTGCAAAGACTGAACTGGACATCCACAATGAGTCAAGGCAAATATGTTGGCTAACACAGGTAATTCAATTGATTTGGCACAGAGACAAATTAACAGCTAGACATTCCACCTCACAGCTAGGCTGGATGGAACAACTGTGTGCAAGGGTTCTCTCCGTGAAACTGTGGGGTTTTTTTAAAATGTGGAATCCTCCAGAAACACAATCCAAACACTTCTCTAGGGTAAATTACATCGAGATAGAAAAAAAAAACACATCATATGAACCACTGCTTCCTCTCTGGAAAGCTTCACAAAGGAGTTTAAAGAGTACTTTAATTTCATTTTTACTTTTAGAGTCTCAAAGCTAGTGGAGGGAACTAGCACATGTGACCTCCACCCAGTCACCCATGATCACTTCCCCTACCATTAGAAGGAAGCATTTACAGATAGAATTATTATTATTATTTAGTGGAGCCTCCAAATTAATTTCATAAAATCAGTATGTTTTTCCATAAAGTGACAATAAGTTGCAGCCTGTATTAATATGTCCATTCTTCTGTATCATATGAATTGAAGTAGAGTCAGTATTCTCTCATAAAAATCTGCGCAAAGTACTGAAGAAATTAATTTTAAAAGGTTCTGAATGAGGACTTAGTGGTTGAATGTTACTTAGCCTTCTAAAACTCTCAATGCCTTGCAGTTTTGATTTAAAGATTCCAATTACTTATAGAAGTTGGCTACTCCTGGATAATTCTGGTAATGAATGGGAAAAGTTTTGAAGGAACTTACTCTGGCCAATCTAATGGAATGATCAACCTTATGCACCAAGGTCACATTCCAGGTCCCAGTTATGCCAATCTTTTCCAGACTCCTCCTTATCTATATTTGGCCCACATAATTATATAGAAATTGATCCACACCCACAAGATCCCACAATCCCTGCCTAACTAAAAAGCATTTAAATTATTTTAAATGAGAGCTGCATGGAAACATTGGGTGTGGTAATAACGGGCGTCTATTTCAGTAAAACTATTTCAGTAAAAATCACACCTGTAGTTGAAACAGTTAAATTACTGCAATCTTGGTATAGTTTGCATCCAGTTTCCCAGTTTCAGGGTTATGAAACTTGTAACATCTACTTTGTTAATTCTCCTTTCACCATGGATCTTTTTTTTCCCAGTTAAAAGAAAGCCTGAACTTATAACTTGGAAAAACAAATGGTTAAGAAGGAGCAAGAGGAAAATTATTTTAATCTATGGACTTTTTACTTATATATTCTGTAACTACTAAAGATATTTTTAAAAGAAAAAAGCTCAAGCTGCATTTTTTTTTCCTTTTTGAATAAACACAGACTACTTTAAATAATTAGAAACATAGCCTCTGTGACTCATTAGAAGGACCACCAAATTCATTGACATTCTTCAAAACCAGAATCACCAATGTCCTATATTGGCAGAACAGGTAATGATCTTGGAAAAATCAAGAATTTGCAGTTGGAGACTTGCCTCTTCACCTTTCAGCTGCTTCCATAGAAACATTTTATGTTTCATCTTAGTTTCTGCAGTGGCAGAAATACAATTCCAATACAATGGGCAGGAAGTTTCCCCTGAGTAAGTGGGTTTTGCCAAAAGTTTTTTCAAAAGTAAATTTTAAATAATTTCCTCACTCAAAATTAAAGAGAAGGGAAATTTTGTAAATGCAACTTTTGACAAAAGCAAAAAAATCTCAAGCAGTTGTAATACAACAGCAATGAAATGTTTACTGTGAATAAAAATATTAAGATCCTTTCTTCTTTACAAATCACTCTGGAAAGTTCATAGCCTCTGAGAGATTTGGGATTCCACCTCATTCTTAAAGGTAATGGAAAGCCTCCCACAAAGTTAAATATGCTTTTTTTTTTTATGTAAACAGCATAAAAACTCCTGGAAGACTTCCTGACTACATGAAAAGTATTCAAGGGTGATTAGGGAGAGGTTATGGCTCCTAATTTGAAGGAGCAGAGCAAGGATTTAGAATCCAGTGCATGTCAAGTCAGTAGCAGATGCCCTGCCCAATGAGGGACATCTTCTCTGTTCTGATGGATTCACAGCCACAGGGTCAGGATCACCCTGGGAGCAGACCCTCTGCAGTACTGAAATATTCAGACTTTCATGATGAATGCAAAACTACAGCTACTTTCTTCTCCTCTGACCCTGTCCTTGGGCTTCAGGTTATGCAGTGACTCAGCTTCAACAGCATGGAAGATGTTTATAGAGTAAGCCTCCTTCATATATCATGGCAAAAATGGCAGCAGAACACTTATCTAAAGTCAAGTTCAGTATGTTTCAAGATAAAAGTCCTTAGAATCTCTGTTTCCTTCTTTTTTGGGAGGGGGGGGTGAATTCCAGTGCTTTCTGATGCTGGAAATGCCACTGAGAAGAGTACCTCTGAACAGCTTAAACCTTCTTGCAGGAGAGCAGGATTGGAAGGGTATTGACTCAATTGCCAGAAGAAACTCTTCTCATTGTGCATTTGTGATTAAACATAGAAATTAAGGGAATCTGGATAGGTAACACAATATTTTGTAGGTTTAGTAGCATAAAAATTAAGCAAAACTGAGGATTATGTAGACTAGTCTCACTGCTCAGAGACTCCAGGATATTCAGGTGCAATGGTCCCATCTAATATACTTATGGAGTCCATCAGCATGTGAGTAACACACTTCTAGTATCAACACACAAAATAAGAAATAAGTAGAGGTAGTAATAAAATAATTCCATTCAAGGTAATTTATTAGATTTCAAATTGTGCTCATTTACTGGAATAAAAAGCACCATGTTCCTAAAGTCCCTGTGAAAACACACATTGTCAAAATGTTCCAGTTCTGCTTGATAGCCTCAGGCTTTCCTTTCTTATGCTGCCTTTCTTGCTCCCTCTAAACCAAGCTTACAGCGACATGATCACAGGCAGGATCAGACAAACCTTTCAGGTAAATTCCCTACAAAAGTTAGCAAATGCTAGAACACATCAGCTCTGGTGACACTGCACTTCTGTGAAAACATATTTGTTAAAAGATTTATAACCAGGTGCTGCAGTTGAGTATTCTTTGGGATCTTTCACAGACTGAGAGAGCTGTTATTACACAGGACCCAATCTTCTGAGCTCCTCACAGCTGAGAAGACCTTAGGGATCTGTTCATAAAGGTTTGATATTCGGCAGTGCCAAGTGTAAGCATTCAGTGCCTAGCCCCAGAAAGGAATTTCTGATGCCAGATTAAGCACCGAAGTTTCCTGGGCAGTGCGGGAGTCTTGAGGTGGATTTCATACTGTCTGGCATGCCAGGGGTAAGATGCTGTGCTGCCCAGCAGGAAGTGATGAGGAGAGGAATGCATCAGAGAGCCTCCTCTCTCAGAGGGCCCCTTTTAGGGCCACAGGCAGTGAGATGGGCTGGGAAATCCATCTTCATCCTTTTGAATTGAGACACGTGGCTCACTCCTGGTAACCAGCAGGACTTGGCAGAGCATCATTTAGGTATCTTGGTGGTTAAAAACTGCCTATCTGGGCTACCTTCAATAGAAAAGAAGGCATAAACCAGGAAAATCTGATGTGGAATGTGATTTAGGAGCAATGGGAGCCTGACCTGGGAAGGTTTACCTGATGCACTCACGGGATAAGGATGCAGAGACAGAGCTCCAGGAGCAAGAACTGGATGTTCTTAATTCCAGTCCTGGAGTCAGGGCGCCTGCAGATAGGTGTGGTGAAGCTGAGCACTGCCACACCTAGGGCCACTCCTGGATCTGGCCCTCATTGCTCCGCACACATGCACTGACAACAGCATGCCCTAGATTAGCCACACTTGCCTTCATCTGGTGTAACTGAAAGGATCTTAAAATTATATGTGTTTTTCTTCACTTATGCTGTTTGCTTGCTCACTTACTAGAATCAGACTGGAAAATTAAAGCAGTCAGGCAACTTTTTTTTTTAACTTTCTAGATGCCTATGCACTAGCAAAATACCACAATAGACTGTACAGTTTTACAAAAATTTACTGTGTCTGTATGTGTATTTACATGTTTCAAATGGCTTCCCTTTTAATAAAAACCTTTAATAAAACAGAAACTCTTCCAATAGTTTTAGCTTATTCGAGAGTTTTTGCTTTATCTAAACTCATAAGCCAATGGAATTTTCAGTACTCAACAGGCTAAATTCTCTACCAAACTCCCTATTTCCTGATTATTACAGTTCACAATATATTTGAGAGTATCATATTTGAACTCAATCCTTATTCTGCAAACACCTAAATGCATACTTAAGACTAAGCATACACATGTAATGCATTAAGACACATGCATCAGGATGCATGTCTGCTTAATTGTTGCAACACAGTATTTCTGCAGGAAATAATGATAGCAGTTACTTGGGTCAAGGATCAGGCCCCCAGCTACGATGTTAGACATGGCAGGAGGTGAGTGCAAAGTTTTGTTTTTTCACAATCCTAATTACCTGGTCAATAACCAAATTGTGACACTGTCTATTTAAATGTCACAAGCAGAGGTTAAAAGTTTTAACTTTGATAAAAATGTTATATCAGAATGAACATGATAATATTTTTTATGATAATCTGTGCTGCAAAGTCAAAGTTCCAAATGAAAAAACTACAGTGTGGGTAAAATTACTTATTTTGTTCCCAGAGCTTTATTCCTTACATTATCTTCTAGGTAAGAAGATACAAAGTTCATAATTCATAGAGATTTTCTGGATTTTAAATAGCTATCCATCACATCATTACCTGACATTACTCATTTCTCTGTTTGGGACATAGAGGCTAACTAAAATCATGACACATAAGCTGCACAAAACTCAGTGAAACTATGCAATGCAAATGTTTTCCACATGAGGGAAGAGGTTGCCTTCCTTACTCTTAAGAGTGCTGTCTTTTATATTTTTTTCTAAATGAATGGTGGAAAAGTGTAAAGAGGAGGCATACTCTACCCTCATAAATATTTGCTTTTCATCGATCCGGTGTTCTGCTTAGAGACTGTCATTATGCCCGGCGTTATTTTAAGAAAAAAGAAGACCATGCTCAAATGACAGCATAGCGATCAAGAAAAAGTCAGTCATGCTCCGGGTGAACGCCGGGTTTCATGGTCCTCCTAGCCCAGGGTTTAGTCGTCTCTTTTCTCCTCCGCACCCTTCAGAGCTGAGAGGACCCCGAGTTCTTCCAGCCAAATCCCGGCCGGGCATCCCGCTCCGCGGAGGAGCATTAGCCCCGTCCGTCCGTCCGTCCGCTCCGCGCCGGGCACGGACCGCCCGGTCCGTGGTACCGGCGGGGAGGGAGGGTCACCCCACGGCCCGAACAGGTACCGGCATGGAGGGAGGGTACCCCCACGGCCCGGACAGGTACCGGCGGGGAGGGAGAGTCCCCCCACGGCCCGGACAGGTACCGGCATGGAGGAAGGGTCCCCCCACGGCCCCGCTCACCGATCTTTGCCAGGGAGGCCAGCAGGATCCAGAGGGTGATCTCGAAGGGGATTTGCACGTGGGGGTAGTCCAGGGTGAAGACGTGGAGCCGCGTCTCCTCGAAAGCGGTGCCGCTGGGGCTCGGAGGGGTGCCGGTGCCCATCGCCGCGGCGCCGGGCAGCTGCCCTTCCGAGGTGGCCCGCGCCTCCGCCGCGCCGGCCGCCAGNAAAGATATGTATGCAGTCACAGTCACATAAATACATACATATATATTTATACAAACTAACCTAAAGTGTTAGCACACTCTGTACGGACACGCCTGTGGGTACATATATAGTCTCTAAATGCATGTATCTAAAAGCAATTTAGGGACTTCATATGGATGCATGTACATCTGTACACGTACGTCTAAAAATATATATATATGTGTATATATATATGTATATGCNTATATATATATGTGTATATATATATGTATATAAATGTTTTTCTATGTGTATATATATTTGTTAAAGTAATTTTTACACATGTATATGTGTGTGTGAATATATGTATTTTTCCATTACCAAATGCAGAAAAGGTGTTTCTATCACATAGATGAAAGGCAGCATTCTGTTCACACTAATTAAGAATAAAACTGTTAATTTGAAGAGTTATAAGAATCAAAACCACTTCATGAAACTGGTGTTTCTGCCCAGTTGAACTGAAACCACAACAAATACATACTGTATACATATGTGTATGTAGGTTCATATATATGTGTATGCCTGATATAGAATATAGTTATTTTATATTCCATGATATATAGTTGTATATTATATATTTAATATATAAAATAATATATAGTATATTGCCTATATGTTTCCCCCTCTCAAACATGTGGCAGGCACAATCCCATTTCTGTTAATTAAGAGATATGCATTTTATTAATTGAGGCAGTTAAAAATGCACATTGTATAAGCATACATATGATTGCTCATACATATATTCTCATATATGTGTATATAAATATACAACCGATAATGTATTTATGTGCATATTGGTGTGTGTTGCAAATATTGAACATGTGATTGGCAATATCCTGTTTCTAAAGGCACTGGGATTTGATTCCATCAGATACTGCTGAGCACCAGGTTTCTGTATTTCCTGAAAGAATGGAATCTCCCCCGTGATTTACTCATGACTTCACCACTTATGAGTAAGACAGTATTCCAAAGCTCAAACTCGTAAAATCTTTAGAGCACACCATTCTGCGTGCCTCTATAGCAAAGCATATCTTTCTTGCTTTCCAATAAAACAAAAGCAGGAAGTAGGAGTTATTTTTTCCACAAATTTATCAGTGGCTACTGTTTCTGTAAGGTATTAAAGTTCAGAATCAATTAGCTGAGTATCTGTAATTGTCATTTACCTTAAGAACCTGAAAAAAAGGCACTAAGCCTGTGGTTCTTAAGACTTGATATTAATAAAAAATTGTTCTTTATTTATCCACAATTCAGTCAGAAAAACATGTCAAATATCAAACCAGTATATATACCATCTAACTCTCTAGCTTGATGCAACATCCTTATGCCTTCTTTTATTGGTTTTATTTGATTCTCTGATATAAGAGAAATACATAAATATTGCCAATTCTGAGGACCTTTCCTTTATATGGAAAAGAAATACAAAAAGAAAATGGTCTTTCATTTTTGAATCTCCTTGTCGCAGTCAGACCATCCATAAGAAGAGAAATTTAACTCTCAGGTGAAGATGATAGCACTATTTATTATAAATAATAAATTTAATTCAGTCTAAAATTACAAGATCTGTAATGCTACTTGCATTTCGCATTTTATGACCTTTTCTGCAGATGAAGAAAACCATTCTGAAAAATGCAGTTACAAAAACATCAATCCTAGATCCCTTCTAGTTATCTACCTACAGGATGCTGCACTGAACTAAGACTTATCTTCAGTAGTGTCAAGTACTGGCAGGAGCAAGCTGTCCCATTGACCCTTTTCTCTAACATCACTTCATAATTCTGATCTATGCTGGAATTCATATCCCCTTCCAATAACACAGACAAAATACACTGTAGAGCAGGGAAATGAGCTGCAGAGCAGCAGCTCTGCAGGTGCACCAACCACCAGGCCAATGTTTGGAAATTTGTGAACTGCCTGAGGAATTTCACTTTGCCATAAGAGGGGAAGGAAGACTTTGAGTGGGAAAAGACTGAGTCATACAAAAGTGGAGAAAGGTCCCTTCTCATGGAAAATGTTCCTCATTGCTGCCCTGTTCATTAGAAGGCAGTGAAGGATGACAGAACACAGCTGCTGCATGCTGGCAGAGACAGAGAGATGCTTCAGCACCCAGGTCATGTGCTTTTAGTCACAAAGTTTCACCCACACACACAGAAAGTGGGCCCTTCGTTGGGGCACCATGCAGATATTTGCCATTATTTGCCATTATTATACTCTTACTGTCCTCAACTCCAAAAATAAAAGGGCACAGACACCAGAAATCCTTCCAGCTCTGACACTGCTGTGGTTAATAGGCTGGTTAATAGGCTAACTTTCTTTTTATATTAAGAAAATGAGAAATTGGTAAATGGGAATCAAAAAAAAAAATGAGGGAAAGATGTCATCAATCTTGAGGCTGGAGACTTACTTACGTGCCAGTAATAAAAAAGGGAATAATGCATTGACACAGATCCTAAAACACTGGGAGAATAAAGAAAATGGGAATTGAGAATAATTTGTTAGTGAAGTTTATTATTATGCCAAAATAATATATTTTACGAATGGATTGTATAGGTGAGAATATCCACCATTTGAATAGGAATTGCCTTTACAGAATAGAATGATGGGGAGTGGACCCTATTTGACTTTGGACCTAGCTGAAATGGTTGCAGTGAAGCTCAGCATGGTATGAGGTACTAAAGTGCTTCTGTCAATATTTTGACACATGCCACTTTAGATTGCCCCCAGCCCTGGTCCCACAGATGCTGAAGGTTTCACCACAGGTGGAGGGTCTTTGAATCCAGGCAGAGTTTTGCCTAAGACAGCAGAATGGGGTATGATATTGCTATTACCTCTGCCTCACCCAGGCAGGTTGTACGAGGCGGCAGCAGCAGCAGCTTCGCTGCCTTCCGCTGCTCCTAGGACGGCAGGTATCTGTGCAACAAGCAGCTTCTCCTGAAGCCATGACTGGGGACTTCACCACACAGAGAAAAATATCCGTACTCTTCCATGGTGCCCAAGAAGGGAAGGGAGGGGGCTCAGGGAGAGCTCTAGAGGAGACGTGAAGGTGTGTCCCTGGCGCCGCAGTGTCTCGTCATGCCTCTGCGCCTGACAGCTCAATGCATCTGCTTCCACTTCAGAACAATTTTCTGTCAGGTCGCTCCGCACCATTTCAATGACAGCACAAACAGAAAGCACGTACGCCGCACTCGCCTGATTCCAGCTGATCCATGGAGGAGTTTCCCGCAGTGCCCCCGCTGCTGCCCCACTGCCCGCGCTGTGCTGTGCCATCTGCGCCCGGTGCACTTTCATCTCTCTAATTCTGCTCGCAGGCACTGTCTGGCTTACCAGATACAGCGCTAACAGCATTTCACGTGACAAAGTGCATGTTATTTCATACATCAAGATGCTAACTCACATGATGCAGTTTGTTTACCTTTTAATCCATTTATTGATTATTACTGGAAATTGCTACCAGAGCAGGGGGTGGCCCAGGGTACCCACTGAGTGCTGTTTGGGAAAAGGAGGCATTGGCAGATATACCACACAAGTTTGAGTAGCTTGAGTGGTTCATACAGGTGTTAGAACAGTTTGGTTTTACTGTCATCAGAGTAGGCACTGGGACTTCCTTGTTGTAAACATAGCTTTGAGTTACAGGATTGTATGTTGTCTGTTTATGAATCCAGCTTTATCTTTTTAGTAGGAAAGATCAGTCTATTGCTATTATAAAAACTTTGCTTTCACAATGAAAGGCAAAAGAAGTAATTTGAAAAAAAATGAGAATCACTAATCATAAATTTATCATAAATTTAACTCCATATTGTAGGGATTCCCTAAAAATCATGAAGTCATATTTTCATACTTGATGTTCTGACTGTCTTGGTCATCAGAGAAGCATTCTGGAATGTTAATGTAACCATTTTGGTAACTGGATTCCCTACAAGAAATGATATAGGTCTTCTTTTGTAAATATGATATAATATGGTTGGAGGGAAAATCATAACGATATTAATAAATATTTGTCCATAATTTTCATTGCTTCTCTAGTTTGACAGACAA
Organism: Toxostoma redivivum; assembly: GCA_013397375.1. NCBI lineage: Eukaryota > Metazoa > Chordata > Aves > Passeriformes > Mimidae > Toxostoma > Toxostoma redivivum. The sequence goes on from VXBI01001235.1 coordinate 681,269, forward strand.
TTTCAGCAGATTTAGAAAGAAAAAAAAAGTTATATTCTATTGCTGATGTTTTATTCACATGAAAATTAGCCCTGTGCAGAGAATCTTACTCCTGCACACTTCTTAAATTTTTGCTGACACAGTTCATACAGCAGTATTGTAAAATCTGTGCTCCTTGTTCAGAAGAAAAGTATAAATTTCACCGTTCTTTCTAGTAAGTTCTCCAAAACATCCAAAGACCTTTTCCAGTTTTTCCCAAAAGTATTTTCCCCTAATGCACTGGAGACTTAAACACAGACCACCTTTCTGAAATACAGTAGTGTGTTACTAAAATAAATTTGTTTAAAATTCCATTATAAAAAGGAAGGAAGTTTCTGGGCTATATTAGGCAAAGACATGGCTTATCTTGACACCTGCAGCTGTGCCCATAGTACATGCAACCATGATGCTCCAGGAGTTAAGTGAAAACATACACCAAAGAGGAGAATAGATTTTAAAATTTTTTTCTTACTTGTTTAGAAGTAGCCTCATTGAAGATTTAAGGATTATAAAATACAAACATGCTTGACTGAGAGTGGTTTTTCTCTGGGAGTGGAGGCCAGTCACTCACCTACATGCATTATGTTAACAATCATTTCTCAAAACCTATTCCATTAGGGGTTAGACTCTTTTTATAAGGCTGTGTCATCAGGGCCTTGGCTGAGTAACTCTGTCTCTAAATCCATTAATTAGTGAATGAATATATCAACTATCAAATGATTTATTATCCATAAAAAATCAGCTATCCATTAAGGATGTGTTTTTCCACAGACCTTTCCAGGACTGCTTACCAACTGTCCCCATAAACCAGGTCCATCAGAGGCATTATACCTTGCTCACATAGGGACTTTAATGGCAGCAATTTACCTCTGCAGGTGTGAACTTTGGTTTGCCATTTTAAGGCCCTTGCTCTGTTAGCTGTTGTGTCTGCACAACTTGTTTTACTTAATTGGAGAGAGTTGAGAAGGGACAGGTACCATCAGCCACCTAATATTCCAGGACTCCAGGAATGGTAGAAGCAGCAGATTGCCTGGCTCTAGATGCAGAACACAAGGGAAGGAACATAACTGTTTTTGTAATCTTCCAAAGCAGCCCCATAAAAGAAGTGCTGAATTCAGAGTGATGAACTCTGCTTTTCTGGGGTTTCCTTAGGCCACACTCAGCATCAGCCCCAGCACCAGCCACAGCGTGAAGCCCTGAGGGAGCAATGTGTTGCTGCTTCTGTGGATTACAGGCAACCATCTCCCCAAAGCCAGGACTAATCTGGTATCAGAGTAATTGCAACCATGTGAACACTCTCCTAAAGACTTTTCCTAAGGCTTTCCCAAGCCAGCAGGTGTGTACACAGCACTCTGCTCACCATGAGTAAGCATCTCTAGCAGATTCAGCCAGGAAGCTCTGGAGAGCCTTTTGTGCCTCACACCAAATAACACAGAGGTTTTAGCAGCACTGCAGGACATCAGAATTAAATATCATCCCAAAGAACAAAAAAGATACCTATCATAAACTACTGCAGGAGGGCTAAGTGATCTTTCTAGCTCCAGAGGGACATATACAACCCAGAAAGACTAATAACCCATGAAGTTAATTTCTGATGTTGCTTCAAAGTAAAGTACCCTTCTGTTCATAAGACAGGCAAAATCAAGATGAGTTGCCCAGAGAGTGATTGTGGTGTTTTTCCTTTTATTACTTCTGTTTCAGGTGATCTAGATATCACTGAAAAGTTACATTGTTGAGCACATTTGCTGAAAATCTAGAATTTAAGATGATAGGCTGGCCTCCTTCTCTTAAGGCTTAGAACAATCTAATTGTTTAATAGCTAAGCAACATGTTTAATGTTTAAACAGTAAATCCCCTCTTTAGCTCACTCTGAACCAGGACGCTTAGTCATTGAATGATTTCTGAGGCTGTGTCCCAACGCTGGCTGTCAAAAGTAGCCACTGTTCTCAAGCTTAGCACCTGTCACTGCCATGAATACAGAAATACTAATTTAAATGTTTAACTTTGGGGGCAAAAAAGTTAATGACTAAAAGAACACCTCCAGTTTTAGCCTTAGAGTGCAATCCACAAGAATTTCCCTTTGAAAGCAGAGTGTGATAGATTCTGGCAGATATGATAAACATATTTCTTAATGCTTTCCCATGAGTTCAAGTGTTGAAATTGGAGGCTGAAGTGATTTCTTTAGTGCTGTAACCCATATTTACAACTCTGATAACCTTTGAAGCATAGAGGTGTAACCTCTGTTTGCAAAGGGCAAGGTAAAGAGTGACCCAGTCCTGCTAAGCTACATTTCCAGTTCCCTCTTTGCCACTAGATAAATGGCACAAGTGTGTTGAACAAGCGTTGCTTTAAAAATGCTGAGAGGTTGTGGATTTTTTCCCAGAAAAAGTTTCATTTTTAAATATATGCTACAATGTTTCCCAAGCAGTTCTGAAGCAAGCAAAAAATGTGTCCAGGCTGTGCTCTGTCTCTAGAAAATCAGCTATCACCTTATTCTCAGTTAAGCACAACTTAACCTCTGCTTCCCCTTTCACTATCATGAGCTGGTTTGAATAGATCTAGTAGATCACATTTAGGCCCTTGATAAAGACTTTTCTAAGAAGACTCAGGTCTTAAGCAGGAGTCTAGAAATGTCTTCTGGGATGCCTACAGAATGCCATCCAGTGGCAGTGATGAAGGTCAGTTGATAACAGTAGCTGGAACAGCATTAACATGTGGTATAGGGAGCTGTTCATCCCATGCCCCTTTCTCATCTGTACCTTGTTTCTGACACCCTCTTGTTTCTCCTCCTTATCCCAAGAACCCACTTGCAATACATAAATAAATGCACCCAGTGCTTCCTCAGGTAATCACTAGCTACAAGGAGCCATCCTTTAGCAAAGGCATAAAAGACTACCTTAGGTTCTCTACAAACCTCAAAGCTGACTCTGTCTTGAGTGATGCTGTATGTATTCCACTGGAGCCAGGGAAGTGTTCCTGACAGCTGGAGTAGCCCCAATACAAAGAAGGTGTTTTGCAGTTTGAATTGCATTGAAATGTAGTTTGTGAATTGCTACAGTGGTCAGCCAGAGAAGTAAGTGTCTGTACACTAATACTGTGCTATGCAAGACTTAAATAATAAGTCTATGTTATCTAGAAAAAGAATTAACCTACAATAGGTGGTAATTTTTACAGATTGTATATAATTTTCTGTTAGGATTCAGAAATATGCATTTCAAGAGTTGATTAATTCTTCTTTTCACTGGCTTGTGTTTTATTTATCTCTATTCAGTTTTCCATTGCTTATTTCTCTTTATCCAGCCTACCTGCTGAAGTCAATTAGCCATTGCTTGCATCTCTTATGTCACTGTATTTTCACTGCAGAAGGTTCATAAACCCTTGCAGAATCTTTAAGTGCCTCTCTCAGCTGCTTGGCTCTATGACCAATAGGCAGCTGGTGTGAACATAGGGTTTCCACTTGACTTGGTGGAGTTTGGCTTTAAATTCTACACAGAATGTTATGTGTGGTTTGTTCTCAATAAAAATCAGTCAGGTTCATTGTTCTATGATTCATGTGTAAAAGTAAATTTTCTTCAGCTCTTCACATAATCCTGTCCATGGGAAAGTTAGCACAAAACAATCAGATAAGAAATTAAAAAAAGTCATTCATTCAAGAAGACATATAATGGGAAAGTCCATCCTTCCCGCTGCTTCTTAAACAGGAGGTGTGCTTGGTAGAATAGTCAGTGAGGTGGTGAGACTTAGAAGAAAGCCTCTGACTTGAAGACACCCTAAATTTAGAGTCAAGAGGACTATCAAAGAGGACTGTTAAATTTTGCCTCTCCAGAGATAAAGGGTATGACATTCAGCTGCACAAGAAGCCCTCCCCAGTCTACAGCCTGGATTTTAGCACTTCCAAAGTGGAATGGCATTGGTGTGTGGGGTTAAGAGAGCAAAGTTGCAGTGCTTAGAGCGTGCAGCAGCCAGGCATGAAAATCTCTTTATTTTTCTTCCTAGAAAGAGCCTTATCATCATTTCAAAGATGGTGCTATTGAACCCTATGACTCATTTAACAGTCCAAAAAGACTATCAAGAAATAGGTACAACATTATCATTATCAGGGTTTTCCAAATGAAAAAAAGAAAAGTAATAGCAAAAATTGCTGATATTATAAAACTTCTCAAAGAGTTTATATTTTAAACTGGGAAGATGCATACAGGAGCTTTCAGGTATGGAAAATGTGGACACTTCTTTGGAAAGCTTTGAGAAGAGTGGAAATTTTTGTTAATAAACTAATGATTGCTCATTGATATAGAAACAAATTGGATACATTGGCATAATGAGGAAGATGTCAGATTTTCTTTGTCTCTAAGTGAAATTATTTCAGTTAAATTTCTGATGAACATTTTCAGTATTGACAATCCTTTGATAATCACAGCATCACTGGTTCCCATACCCTCTTCATCTATCTATACCCTGGTTTAGGTTATACTCAAATGCTAATAGTTTAGTAGAGTACAAATTTACTGCTTCTTCAATGACTAATAGACAGCCTCTTCTCTTTTCCTTTTATATATATTTAGTATCTATATCAATATATTTACACGCAAACACACATGCACATATACATGCACATATATATGAGTATAATTTTATTTGTATTTTATATATCTTTCATGTAATTAGCTCTAATAAGCGGTCCTATGTTTGAAAATTTTTCCCTTTTTTCATTAATGCAAACCTCACAAATAGAATCTGCTCCTGTATTTATAAATCATTTCAGCTAGGCATAGATGCTTAAACGTTAGACTTCTCAAATTAAGTGCAAGCATTTAATAGCCATAAAAAAGCAGTAGGATTTGATCCCCCAGTTACATATGGCCATCAAAATGTGAACATACTTTTTAATCCAAGAAAAGGCTGCACAGAGAAAACAAACAAACACTCTAGGAAGAAAAAGAAAAAACAACCCAACAAAAAAAAAACTACTCCCTAAAGAAAATCATCCTGAGTACCCTAGCAGAAAAGTGCAGAGGAATGGTAAAGTGTGTCCAATGCCTCCAACAAACGAAGCTACTCATAGAAGCCATGTTAGGATAGCATTACTTTATTGAAAGATTGTATCCATTTCCTTGTAATTTAACCTGGCCCTGATTACTTTCTTATGCAACAGTCTCTCTTGGACATTGCGTCATGGAAAAAAAAGGTGGAGCAGTTACATTCACAGTCATTAACTACCAGTATTTTTTTTAACTCCTCCTGTGTGACACTCCGCCTATACCTTCTGAGGAGGGAACACACTGCCAAAATACAGAATTAGCAAAATTTCTAACATAATTTGCAACAAGGTTTATCTCCTCTTGATATATAGAAATAAGTAAATCCCCTTTTCCATTTGCAGGTGCCTTGGGAAATGCCAGTTCTGAGGATTAACCACTGCTTGTCCTGTGGTGAAGTAAAGTTGTCACATAAGCAGTTTGGGTCTCATCTCAGCATGTGCCAGTCCTGTAATGGCAGCAAACACCATTCCACAGTGTGTGAAATAAACCAGAGCAGCTGTTTAACAGAAAAACCTTAGAGACGAAAGAGGAATCTCTCTGATCTGTGTTTTCTACCTCAGAAGTCAAATACCTTGAAACTAGAAGCCATATAAATCCAGTAGTGAAGAGTTAATAAATTTTTGATCCTACGTGCAGTCCAGTCCTAGCAGCAGGATTCCCAGGCCAGCTCAGTACCACACACATGTGAGCAGATGCATTCTTAAGGCAAAATAGATGGGCTTCTTAAATGAGCATGAGCATGGAGTTCATGATACAGGTGATGATACAGCTGCTCTGATTCTAGATACTTTTTTAGAGCCCATGCAAGTATCTTGGTACAGAACTAGAGTAAAAAGTATCAACATATTTTTTAACAACTGCTCTCAAGTTCAGTCCAAGCACCACACAAAGTGTGTACAGGTGCTGCGCTAAAAAGACCAAAATCTCTTAAACCCCCTTCAACTCCTCAGAAAAATGTAATCATAATTTTATTTTTAAGGTGCCTCATCTGTCCTGTAGCAGTGGCACCTTGGGATCTATTTAGGGTTCCTGGAAAGCAGCAGGCACTTCCAAAAAGCCTGCTTGTTGCTACCCAAGCCCATCAATCACTGCCTGTAGATGCTGCCTCCTAGAGCTGAGCACAAATACGCCCTGCCCTGCCTTGATAAGCTGGACACACATCTGAACACAAATGTGGTGGATTCAAATCCCACTCTTGCCCACAGCTACTATTAAAATATCACAGGCAGCCTAGGCAAGGTGCCTCCTCCTTCGTGGCTCATTGCATGTACCTCTTTTCCTGAAGTTTTTCTTACAGTGCTGGGATGGAATATGAGTTTTGACCCTTGCTAAGAAACTTGTAGGTGTGTGCATTCTCCAGGTATTTTCCAATTGACCACTCACTAGAGGGGAGTCATGGATGAGGGTTTGGATTAGATGACCTCCAGAGGTCCCTTCTCAACCATTCTGTGATTCTGTGATGATAAGGGATTTTACCCATCACCTGTGTGGTGGTTACCTCTCTGGGGGCATTAGATGAAGCTTTTTCTCCTGGGATTGAGACTCAGGATTCTCTCACCTGTATCACACTAAAATAGGATGAACAGAGAGATACAAGTTGCGGAAATAACAAAGGTCAAAAGAATGGCAGGTTCAGATGCAGTTTTTGGAAACAGGCATAATTGTTATGATTCAGAGCTGGCACTAGGTCACTCAAATTCTGGGTTTGAACTGTCCAGTTTACCCTGAGAAATCATACCCAAATGCTTCTGTGTAAGGCCAAAACCAGAAAGTATGCAAGTCTCCTCACTGTAGAAAATCAAGCAATTGACCAAACCAGCAATTACTGCAGGATCCAGATAATCTCTACATACAGAGAGGAGAAGTTTGGGGCTGTTTGAAGAGAAAATCCTACTTTTTTGAACTTAGTTGCAAGAAAAAAATCCAAATCCAAGTATGATTTCACCCTACATTATGCTATTGCCAGTGTGGAGATTTTTTGGTTATAGATAAGGATCAGCCAGGGTTTATTGCAAAGTTTATTTTGTAGTAAGTCTGTAGCAGCAATTAAAGTTCCAAAACAGTTTTCACATACTAGTAATTTAAAGAAAAGTACATCTCTGAAGTTGTAATTTTCCATTTTTAATCTCTATCCAAAGATATTCATTAACTTTAAGCAAATTCCTGTCAAACAGTTATAATTGTATGAAAAAGATACTTTTGCAGATGTAAAAAAAGATGACTGCTGACTTTTTTCTTTCTTTCCTATAAGATAAGCCAAAAGAGATGACCTCCAAGGACTGGTACATAAATAACAGCTCAGGAACTTGTTCATAAATGCACTATAAAATTAAACTGGAAAAGAACTAAATTATAAATCCTGGGTATGCTGGGTAATAAGATTGCACAGTAGAAAGCAGCAATAAGATATTTTGATTCCTTTCAAGTCACAATCTGCTTCCTAAAATGATACCTGAGGTCACAAAGCTAATACATGTGGAATTGGAGCTCAGTTTTAGCTCAGATGTCAGAGCATAGGTGATTTCAGCCTCAGTGCAAAAGTTCTAGCTATGTACAATATTACAAAAGTTCCTTTTATAATTATGTCAAACAACCTAAAAAAAAATTTTACCACAAAGTAAGATGACAATTAGCAGAAAATTTTTTCTTTATATAGAATGGATTTATGTGCTACTCTAACATAGAATTAATTTACGTAATACATGAACTCTTCCAGGAATAGTCTTTTCTTGCTTTATATTTAGCATGATGAGTGGGTATTTGGTGTCCTTTAACATGTAGAGGTCTGTGTAGGATGATAATATATTGAGGAAAGGAAATCTTTGCTCTTACCTACCACCCAGCTATACTTGCACAAAAATTTATCAGACTCATGCAGAGACAACACCTAGACATAATTCCCAGCAGCCAATGAAGATCTTCACCAGGATAATTAATTTTATATAAAAGATACATAAATACTTCCTTCATGCCTGGAAGCATGTAGTTCTCAAAGAGGCAGCTATAAATATTTGGCTTTACTCTGAAATTTGTATAAAGACACCATAATATTTATGGCATCTATAACAAATGCAAACTAGGATAGGTTTTAATTCTAAATAATTTGTGTATCTTGATATTCTTTGACTGACAGACCAAAAACACAATTATTATCTAGTTAATGATATCATATCATAGTGCACTGATCTGTTATTTTGGGGTTTATATTTATTTATATCAAAATATTTCTTTATGTACATTTTCTAGTATATTTCATATAAACCAGAATGATCTTGGTATTTTTCCCTCCTTACACTTGCAGAAATCATTTGCTACTAATCCTGAAGGAGAATACCATAATAGATACTAGTAAAATGTCATTAGCAATATGCATTTGTCTCTTGAGAGAAGGATGTTTTAGGCACAGCAGTGGTTCTGTCAAGTATACTAAAAAAAACTTCGCAGGCTCTGGTGGAGGCATTATCCAACTGAAATACCTGAACGGGGAAGAATTCCATCCTGGTAATCGTGGTCAGACCTACCATAACACCTGACACTGAAGGAAACTGATACCAATTTCTATCACTGGGCTCCTGGAAAAGACAAACAGTGTGGATACGAGTTGTTTACTGGGAAGTTTGGAAACATAAAATAACTCTAAGAGCACAAAGCCCTGCCTGCATTTATGCCTTTGTTTAATACTGACTAGTCCTTAGCAAAGGCCCAAGCCTGAAAAAATTAAGAACATACTACTCTATTTCCACAAACTACTTAGCTCTTAATGGAAGCTTTCTTATTGATTTCAATAACTTTATTCCTATGGGATGAATCCTTAAATGCTTGGCTCTAATGAGGCTCCTCCCAACCCTGAAGTTAAGCATTAAGGTCCAGATCCTTGTGGGTATTTACGTGTTTAATTATTTTCCCGTATCAGAACTAGCCCATAAAGACACGTTCCAAATTCTTGGTCATAAAAGCATGACAGTTCCTAGATATTTCTTTCTGCCACAGGCAGCCTGCCAACTGGAAAGCTTCTTTGCCTCAAAACTACAAGAATACTGTGTGTCAGTGTGGCATGGGGAACAGGTCACTAAATTCAGATCACGTAATACATAGAAGTAGGATGTTTTCTTTTGGTGATATAAACTCCTGGAATGCACTACAGTACTGCAAAAAACTCACATCTCCCTTCTCTGTTATGTCCTCTGTCTTTATGCCTATAGTTTTTAATCCCCCACACACACACAAAGAAAAAAGAACAGATTTTCTAAAATTAATTTTTAAAAGGCAACTACCCTGATAATGTTTGTGTTAAGTGTGGGTGTCAGTTTTTCGTATTCAGCCTGAAAGAAAGTTGTTTCTTCTTAGCACAGCTTGCTTTTTGTTCTATTGATTTACAGCAGAGGATTTGAATGTGTCACCTTTCCTTTTTGGCTCTTCACACACATTGCCTAATTCCATCAACAGAGGTCACTGCAGCTCCTTTCCTCTTTGGTGAAAGTATTCCTCTTACAGCTGATAAAGCATAATTAATACTGTCATCTAGCAGAACTTTAGGCTATCCGTTATTTTAGAAACAGAAAAATTAGTACAGGAAAATTTGCACATCTTGGAAGGCTAAAACCCAACAAATCAAAACAAACTAAAATAAAACCCTGCCAATAACAACAATAATAAAATGAGCTCATCTGAGCTTTGGAACTTAGCCTAATTCAAGCAAACTTGTTTATATGAAGTTTTGAGCTTGGTCACTACATCTCTTTCTTTACATTACCTAGGAACAAGACATGTAAATCTGATCTTGGCACCAGCTGTTCTATCTGCTCTGCAGTTCTCGGTAAATCAGTATCATTTCTACTCTATAGAAAAATAAGAAAAAAGCTCCTGAAAAAGCTCCTTCAAATTGCTAAGACTTTTCTCAGCAGTCATCACTTTCATTTGAATCTATGTTTGCATACTTATGCAAATGATGAGGAATGATTTTGGAATATTTATCATTAAGTGGAATTCAAGCCAAAGGGTCCATCTGAGGCTGCAGTAATGTGAGCCTTGCAATTTTCTATCGCTAAAGCCATTACAGCTAACAGAGTCAAATACACTTGCAGACAGAGAGTCTTTTAGAAATGAAGAGAATATGGGAGTTGCACACAGTGAGACACTGTCAAAGATGTTATGTTTATGTTTATGTTTATGTTTATGTTTATGTTTATTTATATCTGTGTATATGTACACAACATATGTGTACATGTAGAAATAGCTTAATTTATTAAGGAGGAAAAGAAAATTTGTCTCAAAGCAGTCATAATATCTTTCTTTGAATGGATTATTTTCTTTCATAAGTGCTAAAAGGATCAGGTCAGTGGAACAATAGTTCAGACACAGTAAGCTGCATTCGTATGTTCACCACTAAGGTGAACATGGGGTAGGTGTCTAAGCAGTCATGGGAGTCAGTGGAGGCAGAGCTGTTTATCAGGTCACTGCAAGGCAGCCAAGGTAGCCCCAAGTTCAATCGATTTATGCTCTAAGGGCCATTGGCTGCCTCGAGCAGATCCCCACCAAGTTCAGCCCCAGGGTTCCGTCCAGCTGCCCTAGAGTTTCCCCAAGGGGGCTCTCTAAGCTCTGGCTGCTGATCCAGGGAGCAAAGAGCTTCTGTGGTTCCTCTGCCAAACGTGGCAACTCAGATGGCTTGTGCCATTTTAGACTTAGCCCTGAGTGTCTTTAGCCCTAAGAGATTTGTCCTAGTTCTAACACCTGTGCTAAATATCTCCAGCTTCCCATCCTCATCAGACCAAAATGGAAGAGGAGCAGCTTCTAAGAGTTTCTGTTCCATTTTCCAAGAAAAAAGTGTGTTTGCCGTAGTATATTTAATTCCTATCATGTCACCAGATTTTGGAACTAAGCAAAACATTCAGAACATATATAGTTTTTTTGAAAGGAACAACAGGGAATATACAAGAGAAAAATGAGTGGAAATTTATTTTTTTTACATTACATATATTTTGTATATGCATCTTAAGTATGGCAAAATTTTATTACATGTTTTAGGACAGTGGGTGTTTGTAAGCAGCAAGTCCTGATGTCTGGCTTGAAGCAGTGCACAAACAATTTCTGTGTGAATTATTTCCTTTTTTGTGGTGTGAGATGAATGAAAAATTTCAGCCTGTTCTTTTGTTCCTTTCTGTAGTTCTCAGTGACCTGAAAGCCAAAGGGAAGTCAAAGTAACCTTGGGGTCAAGGAACCAATGTCTCTCGTTCCTGGCACTGTTCCTGTGTTACATGTACACGACTCATTTTTGTGCAAGTTTCTCCACCTTACCCATAGGATTTCAACACTGGCATAAATCTCAGGATGCCCTGGCACTGAACTATCTGTGCTTTGCCTTCATGCAGCACCCGGAAGACACTGCACACCACGGCAAATATTATCAATATTCATCATCATGTAATATTGAAGCTGAATATATGTGAGTAGCTAAATTTCATTTGTATATTGTTTCATCTCCCAGTCGAAGTTTCTGTGATGGGAAATTTACTGTCCTGGTTTGGGACAAATTGGAAGGGAACTTCCAAAGGGATGATTCCCTAAAGGGCAAAATTCAGCATACCTTGCCTCCACCTGTTTAGAAGATAAATCTCCTTCAAGAAAAGTGGAAAAAACTGTTTATTTAACAAGCAAAGTATACAAAAGCATAAAAAATGGATAATATTAAACAATAAAACCTCTTGCTGTTCTGAAGATATGCAAATTCAGAAAGTCCTTCTGTAGTTCAGGGAGGGTCCTCTGTGGGTGTTTCTCAGCTCTGAGTGTCTCTCAGTCCCTCTGGTGCTGGAACGCTGCAACCCAGGCCCTGGAGGGCCACAGGTGTGAGCTCCTGATGTATTTCTGAGTTTTCAGTCCAGAGCAGGGCTGAACAGTTCCAAGAAAAAGAAAATCCCCAAGAAAAAGAAAAGTTCCCCAGGGTGGGGAACTTCTCTGCCTCAGCTAGCTAAAAAACTAACTAAAACCAAAGGAGAGTTTTCTCCTGCTCCCTGCCCATGCTGCAGAAAACGCGCACCAAAGGACAGAGAACTGAAGTTTTTCTCTCTGTTTTGACTACAGCCGTGAAAAATTCCACCACTTTTCCTTCTGCCCCCCTTCACTCTCAGATCTAGTTTTAAAAGCACAGAACTCAATATCCAACCTAAGTAGAACAGACAACTGGGGATACAATTCAGCATCGTAAAGTCACCCAAATAAAGTCGTGACTATAGCTACCTGAAGGGTTATAGCATTTATTCCAAGACCGCCTAAAAATAGTAAGAGCCCTTTTATTTTGACATTTGTGCATAACTCATTATTTTCACTCCTTATCACTGCTGATGAATCATTAAAGCATGGAGCAAATGGTGCTAAGCTTAGTACCAAATAATGACTCTAAATTAATACCTGGCACAGGCGCCAGCAGTTCCACTTCAAGTATCTTTTATGATAATTTTATATTTAGCAGAATAGGTTACTGATGAGAAAGCATTGACCAGATGTCTAACAATCTGACTTGTATATGCACATGTAAAAGGGATGTTGTAGATGACTAATACCTGTGCCCACAGCTCACTGTGGCTGTTCTTGATAGATACTTCTTTTTTAATATGTTTCTCCCACAAGGATGGTAGAAAAATAAGGTATGATGTTCAGTTTGGGTGTCTACTCCTGACCAGCTGTTCACTGTTGGTGTGGCTGCAATCTGCCCTGCCAAAGAAAACTGAAAATCAGAACTTGACATTGTTTTCTTCCGTCCATGTCACTTTTCTTATGATTGAAAGATAGTCAAATTTTTCTGTAAGGATGGCTGGACTAGAAATAAACAAGAATCTATATTAACTTTTGAAATTTTACACCTATGAAACCAAAGAAGGAAAGAAAAAGGAGTTTCACTTGTGATTAACACTGGGACAGATTCTCAAAATGAAATTAACTAGGCAACTTAGCTCAATAGACATCCAGTCATTTTAACTGGTTCAGAATATTACTCATATAACCTAACACCTCTAATTTTAAGGTTCTTAGGTATAATGAGTTTGGCAAAACAACAAATATAATTGTCCTACCCAAAAAAGCAAACAAAATATAAAGGTAAGGTAATCTGCTTTTCCACTCTCAGTGTTTGTGTTTTATGCATATATGTAAAAAAAAATTTTACAAGAGTATATATGAAAAAAGAAGGCTTGAAAACAATTGTTGCTATTTTTCAGTCACCTAAAGGCTTTTAAATAGTAGTTTTCACTCATACATTACATTAAAATGTGAGTTTTTGGGATGTAAGTCTTAGGGCTACAGAAAAAAACTTGGAAGTGTTAGTTCTCAAAACTGACACACCAGCAAGAAAATAAGGAACATTTCACAATTTTTTTCATCTTCTGTTACTTATAAGTTGTGTTTTGCATCCACAGCAATTTGATGGTTTCCGCTACAGGTATCACTGGTCCTCTTTCTTTGACTGCCTCTCTCATACATATGAATTTTATCCTTCTCACATTAAACATGATCGCTATAAGCCTCTCCAGCCTGAAACTCTGACCTACTTTACTGAATCTCATGTAACTTCTCTTTGCTGCTCTGAACACATCTGACCTTTTGTCATTTCAGCCGGTGTACTTCCTTGGCACACGCACAGCACTAAATCAATCCATCTAGAACTCCTACCAGGACATTTGCTCTTTTCCATCTGTTGCAGCTTCTTCTCTCTGGCTTTGACAGACGCATGCCTGCTCCATTCACTGGAGTTTTGAGCCATGCTACAAGGGGAGTTGCCTCCCCCAGCCCCTGGTTCTGCATCCTTTGCCAGTGTCTTCCCTTAGTGTGACTCGGAAACTCTTTTGGGTCTTTCATAGCATCCTTTCCTATCCTGCTTGCTGGCATTATCCTGTAACCAGCAGTTTTCCCCATGCTGCTGTATGGCAGCAGCCCTGCCTGCTCAGGGGTGGGCACCATTGTCCCCTGAAGAGAGACCACAGCAGTGCCTTCTTCCAGTGCACCCTGTTAACCTATATTTCTGGAGGTCACAACTTGGATGCTCCCTGCACAAGCTGCTATCTTGTCCTGATTGCTGGCACTCCCCTTGCTGCTGCATCCTTCTTCCTAAGTTCTCTAAGGGAGAGATTTTTCTTCTACTACACATTCTTAATCACCAGGGATATTAATTGAAAAGCAATAACTGTAGCAAGAGCAACAAGATCTATCAGTTAATTACACTGTGCAATAAATATCAAAGTACTGACAGCTGCTCACAACATATGCAATATTCTGTTTGACCATTGTTGCTTTTACTACTAAAATATGTTCTCATTATGAGTGTTCTTGTCTTATTTTTCTATTGATTAACAAGTTCTGTTCAGGTGTGAGGTGGTTTAGGCTGGGATAGAGTTAATTTTCTTCATAGTAGCCCATATGGGCCTTTATTTTGGATTTGTGCTGGAAACAGTGTTGATAACAGGATGTTTATGCTATTGCTGAACTATGCTCACACAGAGTTCTGTGTATGCAGAACACATACCTGCTCTGCCTTTCATCCCACCCCATCAATGAACGGGCTGGGGACGCCAGACAGGACAGCTGACCAACTGACCAAGGGATATCCCACACTATGCAGTGTCATGCTCAGCAATAAAAGTTGGGGAATAGGAAGGAAGGGGAGGACAGTCAGAGATGGTGCTTGTCTTCATAAGTGACTGCTACACCTATGGGAGCCTGGTTTTCCTGGAGATGTCTGAACCCCTGCTCATCCACTGGAAGTGGTGAATGAATTTCTTGTTTTGTTTTGCTTGTGTGTGTGAGTTCTGCTTTACTTATTAAACTGTTTTTATCTCAACCCACAAGGTTTTCCTCCAGTTCTCTTCTCCATCCCACCGTTGGGGGAGTGAATGAGTTGCAAACTGGGCTTAAACCACACCATGGTGCATCTCCTATTTTCTCTGCTGTGAAAGGTAAAGGTTATTCATCATTATTCCTTCCTGAGGCTCACCTGTCCTGCTCTATCTTCCTGCCCAAGGAAATAGTCTTAATTTTCTGAGCTCTTATTTCCTCTCAGGATTTTGAAAATATTAAAAATATTTTTCACCCTCTGGGCATGAGTTTCCTGTGCCAGTTCCCCTTAAATCAGTGTGGAATTTAAAGTCCTGAGTAAATAGCACTGTACCAGTCAAAAAAAAAAAAAAAAGAAAAAGAAAAAAAAAGAGGTCTTGAATTAACTTACCTTTGTAAATTATCAGCACAAGGTCCCTGGATGTGACCCAGGTTAAAGAGTTTAAGAATGCCCACACCCTGATTTAAATTCATACCCTAAACCATGTCAACTTTCTTTATGGTGAGGTCCAAAAGCCTATAGACATGGATTAAGTTACTTGTAATAAAATACAAATATAAGCAATGTGGTTTTTTTCCGGAGAACTTTTTTGTCCACAAGAAAGAAATAACTATAAAAAAAATAAAATGTGCAACATTATATTTTGGAACATATTTTATATAGGCATCTGCAGTGTTGCTTCTTGGCTGATGGCCAGCAAAGCCATTAACAGCAACTAATGGCACAGAAGGAAATTTTCTTCCAGTACTATTTACTAATTGCTAGGAAAGAAAACCAAAAATAGACGTTACAAGTTTAGGAGCCAGACTGAAAAATCTGAGAGCACTCTATTAACTTCTAGCTGCTCTACAGCTTTACACTCTCTGAAGTCCTGGGTCACTGATTTCATCAACAAGAAGATTAGGAATGAAGCAAAGGAGGGAGATTTGACTCCATCTATGCACTTAATTCTCTTAGTATTTTATTCTTTTTCTCTAGTCCTAATATAAACCCATAATTAGAAACTGAATGTTTTACTCCCAAATTCTGGTGGGTAATTATACAACGCTGTACAACTTCTACAATATTTAAGGAATTCAGGAGTCAGTTTTGAGCATATCTGTCAAACATACACTGGCCAAAATGCACAGACTCCTCTTTTTCATTATGTATGTCTAGTCCCTTCCCGTGCCATTTCTGACATCCCATTATTTCTCATCTTACAAAGTTTGTGTCTGTCCAGTTCCCCCAGACAATTCATTGATTAAATCTTCTTAAAGATGAAATGCTCAATTTGCAGCTCACAGTAATTCCTCCATTAAAGCTGTTTCTCATGGGCCTCCCTTGGAAGATATGATTCTTCACCCTCCTTTCAGATTTCTACATTTTCTCTGTCCCCAAGAATTGCCAGCAGTTCATATCACCTACCAGCAAGTTTCAGAGAGCCTAATCCCCCACAACTCTGTGATGCAGAAGCAGGTTTCACACCTCTGTTGCCCGACTCCATGCACGTCTGTGGCATAAGACCACAACACGTGGGTACTAATTTTGCCCTCAATTAAATATCATGTGGCAACCATGTAGTTCACAGTGCAATTTAAGACCTGAGTTTATATGATAACTCTTTCCCCTAATATCATGTTTTAATTTAGATTTACAATATGTCAATATAACTTGCTGTAGGACTGAGATCTGGCGCTAGGCTTTTGTTTGAAAACTGTGGAGCACTTCCTCCTTTGGTGGAGCTGGGTTTATTTGTTGATTTTCAGGTACAGTACTGTATTTCATTGCTAATTCGGTATCAGTATCGGTACAGAAGAAAAATCCTACCCTGTTTTAATAATGTACCACTGTTTTCATAAAAGGAAGTCATATAATTTCTCTGGCACAATAAGGAAATACAAACAGAACTCAAGTTTCATAAAGCTTTGTACAATTTCAGTATAGATGATTCATTATAATCTGCCAAGCATAAAAGCTGCAAACATGGGAAAATGGGGGAAAGGGCTTGTAGGGTTTTCTTCCTCTGGCGGTGCTTTTCAAGTTTGTTAGTTTAGATTCTACCTGTCCTGAATCAGAAACCCTTTGTAAGAAATGTAAAATCATAACTTACAGTTCTTTCATGGACCAGGACGTACAAGCAATACCAGCAATATATAAAAGAGAAACACGCAGGTAGCGTTGCTATCTCTAAATCTTGAATCTCTGACTCTTAGAGTAGCATTTGCAGACCTTGAATTGGGCAGCTAAGCAAGGTCTGAGTGGAGAAGACAGAAGGAAACTTGACAAAAAAGTTGGTGCATTTCTTAACCATAGATTTGACTTTAGTTCAGCTGTAAGGGTGGGTTTATGGACTTCTGGACTCAATTCATCCCTTTGGATAAAATCAGCTCAACAACAGAAGACAGTGGCAATGCTGCCTCCATTCTGCAGAAAGGAACTTCTTCAGAGAAACTAGGTGTCTGGGACTTAGATAAAAGTACTAAAGATCACACTTGTTTCTCCTGCTGCTAAGGAAACCCACCATTGAGAGTGGAGCATGGGCACACAGAGCCACTTGGAAGGGAGCTCCACAGAAAGGCTGGGAGGTCAAGTGCTGTAGTGAACATCCCTGTCTTGGGGTGACTGTATGATGCCTGTATCCCCAAATCGTCTGTTCTGTTGGTGTTGAATATTAAATTCTGCAACTTTAAGACTGGTTCCAGGAGTGAAGCAGGGGAAAGAAGAAGTGCAGGGTTTGTTATCAGAGGCTGCACCAGCTCCCCCGCAGTCCTGCCGGCACTGTGTTGTCTGCGGTGGACAGCGAGGGAGAGCTCCCTTTNTCTGGTTTTTCTGCTTTTTTTTTTTTTTAAGGAAAGCTTATTTGTACAACATATAGGAAGATACACTATAAAAAAGCTGGAAGACACAGGGCCTCTCTTTCCTGCTAGCCAGCAGGCTACAGGGTTAGGCACTCTCTACCTTTAATCCCAGTCTTTTGCTTCCTGTCTGCATTGCTGGTGCAGTTGTAGTGTGAAAAATGGTGCATGCCTCCATTTTTCACACTACACAAGGTGGGAGTGGGGAATGGAGAAGTTAGATACCTTTCAAGG
The DNA here is from genome assembly GCA_013397375.1 of Toxostoma redivivum. Taxonomy (NCBI): domain Eukaryota; kingdom Metazoa; phylum Chordata; class Aves; order Passeriformes; family Mimidae; genus Toxostoma; species Toxostoma redivivum. The sequence continues at coordinate 699,217 of VXBI01001235.1, forward strand.
AAGCCTTCTGCTTGCTGAATCACAAAAATATTGTGTATGTTCTTGCCATTCCATGCTTAGAAATAAAATCCTGACAGCACTCCTGCCTGAAAACTCCTCTGGATTTGTACATGCAAGGATACCTCCTTTATTAATCCAAAACAGCTGTAGGTAAGTGATAGGAACCTATGTATCGAAATTTATTATAAACAGCTGGAGTCATGGATCATCACAGTAGATGACTTTACACACTTTTGCAGAGCCAAAACCTGAGCTACCAAGAGGTTCCCAAGTGCTGAAAATTACCACTGAAAATCCTTTTGATTTAAGGTCTTGCTTAGATGTCTTCAGTGACATTTAAGTGCCCTAAAAATGCCTTTCTATTTTTAACTCTTTCCTAGAATGCAGCTACTCTGAAATCAAAAGCTCCATGCAAGTTGAGGTAATCTTTGCATTCACATGTCAGGGATGCCTTTATATATTTCTATCCTCTGGATGCAGACCATAATATAAAACAAAAGCAGTGTCAGCTTCCACCATACCATTGCATGCACCCAACTACTGCTGTTTAAATCCACATCCAAACCCCTACAAACATCATGTTCTCCTCTTTCATGCAGTGTTTTGCTGCAAAGAAGGCCTGATATAAGCACATAAGAATCTGAGTCTTCTCTGAGCCACTAAGTACCTTAATACAACTCATGAAAGTGATACGAGAACAAGTACTCTGGTCCCCAGAGGAAAATCAAAGTTTGGTTCATATAAAAGCTTTGTTATTTCTTTTGAAGCAGTGCACCAGGGGCTCTAGAGATGCAAACACTGATCTTCTCTGCTCCTCATATAACTAATGGCCTGGCTGGTGCCATTGTTTCTGTATCTTCTTCTGACTCATACTCCTCTAGTTCTCTGACAGTGAACCGAGCCTTTGGCACTGGAGCTAGATTGTCTGCTCTGGTGAAACGATGACGGCTGACTGAATTTCCTCTTCTCCCTGACAGGTTGGATGGACCTGTTCGTCTATCCAAGTGTGCCATTGGAATCAGTTCCTGGTGCTGCTTTGCTTCATGTGGCCGTAGTCGGGGCTGGGATCTCCACGTTAATGGGAACTCAGCATCAGAGCCACTTCTATGCTGATCTGAAGAAAAACAGACAAATAATTCATTTTTTAAAGAAGAGAAAAGAGAAATTACATGGTATTGGAAAGGAGAGATAAAGGGTATTCAATACAATACAATACCCTGGAACTGAAGCATTTTAAATAATTACTGTAGAATAAGGAAGTAGAAAAGAACTAAAAATAGCCCTAATTTTTAATTTTCATCTCAAAGCTGATGTTTCAAATATTTTATTTACCTTATCTCAGCTCTAAAACCTCAGAAGATAAGCACATTCATGTACCTTTTGGTGTCTCACAGACCTGCCCAGTGCCTTCACTTCAAGGGTGAAGAGCAAGAGTGAAATGCAAGAGTGTTCCCTTATGTAATTTGAATTTTCCTCAAATTTCACAAGTGTACCTAGTACCATGGTTCAAAAGTATTTTTAAACCCACTGCACAAAACAAAAATGTGACAAAGGATAAAATTCTGGTCCACCAAAAATCAAGTTTGCCAGTGACCTGTGACTAACAAGTTGGAAGAGAACAGTTTCATCTGAAACCAGGGGAGCTTTGATTACTTTGGGTGTGTCAGATCTGCTCTTACCAGCTTGCTTTGCCACAAGTACATTGTAAAAATTCACCTGCAAGAGGCCAATAACTGACATTCTCATCCTGCTGAGTTTATATACTTTTTCATTTTTCTAAATATATATATATATTTTCACTTTCCTAAAGGCACTTGTAGTCTAACTACACAGTAAAAAATTAATTAATGTAAGAAACTACTCCTAACAATCTAAGCTAGGAGGTGCTGGGATATAAGCACAAAGCAGTAAAATTAGTCCAAATTCTACTACAATTAAAGTACACATGTATTGACTATGGTCACAGTGTCAAAATTTAAGAAATTATTGCAGATCCATAACTATTAAATTAATTTTAGCTAATGTTTATTTTGCAGTTGGCACAGTAACGCACTGCTGCTCATAGACCACATGGACACACTGCACCCTAAGCAGGATAGGATTTCTCAGATTTCCAGGGCTTCTACTTAGCCCTTTGAGAGCATCACTGCTACAAACTATGAATGATATATACTGCCAAAACAAATAATTCATAAAATCATAGACTGGTTAGGGTTGGAAGGGACCTTTAAGATCCCTTACTTCCAGCCCCCCTTCCACGAACAGCGAACCTTCCACTAGATCAGGTTGCTCAGCCCCATCCACTTGCTCATAACACCTTCAGGGATGGGGAGTCCGCATTTTGTCTGGGCAACAACAACCTCTGGACAATTCATTTATATGAGTGGCAGAAAGAGCTGATAGGTGACTTAAGGTTCTATTTTTGGTCATTTCTGACCTTTTAATTTCTAAATTTTCTGCACATGCTATATATAAGACCTAAACCAAGCTTGCTGGAAGATGTTTTTTCTAGAAGGTCTTCCAGGCATAGACAGAAGAAATGACATTTATCTCTGGAAATGCATATGTGCATATATGAGGTTGTCACTCTAATTCCCTACATACTGAGTACTTCTATTCTTACTTTCCAAGTGCAATTCATCTCATCCCAGCAGTTTATGAGAGGACTTTAGGGTGGCTTTTTCCTTCTGAAGACGAAGTGGTGTTAATGCCACACAATAGGCTTAACGCGGGGCCCAAGGCTGGACTAAAAAGTCTACTTATTTGGACAGATTACAAGCCAGGGCTTAAATTCAGGCCTATCTAATAGGGAAAAAAAAAAGTATTTGCAGCCAGTGCTTCAGGATTTAGCTCTCTCCCAACTAAACTGCTTACCTCCTATAGCAGCATTTGGTCCCTTGAAAGTGTCTGCAGTGATTTTAGGTCTAAGACTGCTGTGTGGAATACTTTAACTCTTTTAGAAAGACACATATCTCCTGTGACAATGTCCTGATAAACAGGACCAAAAAAAAACCCTTGAGTAACATTTATTTTCTCCTCTGAGTAGATCCTATGGGTTTCCATTTCGTTGTCATCATGTGTGGGTGCCCATACAGGACCTTGAGTGGAGTGTTTAGGGCAGGAACCAAAGACAGTGAAAGGAAGACACTTGGGACACCCAGGGAGAAGCAAGTGCAGAAAAGTAAAGGAAAAAGAGGACAAAAATGGCCAGTCAGTATATATATCCAGTAATGCCCTGCACTTGTTCAACACAGTCTGTCTTGTTTTTTTGTTTGACTACACTTCTGACTGTGTTCCTCTATCAGCAGCTCCCCATAGTGTGTGCTTGTGTGTGTGGAGGCCTGAGTGCCAGCAGCTGGAAGGACTGGGGTGCATCTGTCAGTGCAAAATTGCTGGCAATCATCAAGCCAGAGTAGCCATTAAGTAGGATAAGAGGCTTGGGAACTGCCTATTGGAGCAACCATCAATCTGGAACAAAGACTGAGAAGAAGGTCTGTAGGTTGACAACTGGAAGGAGCAGGAGGTCCACAGCAGTGGCTGAAGAGAGCATGGAATCTGTGGTTGGCTACTATTAAGGCCACAAAGTGAACTGGGTACCAAAGAGACAGGTTTGCATGTGTGTGTCCCTGTGTGTGAGGCAGGAGGAGACCAGAGGACCCAGGAAGTTGCTCCAGGGAAGACTGGCTGCCCAAGGCCAATTACAGGAGGGTCCTACAATACACGAGGTGGAGTGTAAGACCATATCTCTGTATGCATGTGTGTAGGTCTGTGCATCAGCAGCTGCTATGGGGCTGTGTCTCCTGGGGTTTACATGCCCAAGTGCCACCAAACGTGCAGATGGAAGGTCCAGGGCCAGCTGCTGAGCAGAGGATGGATCTCAGGCCAGCTACTGAAGATTCAGATACCATGTATATATTTATAATTTTCCACTAACAGTCTATCAGCCTCATCAGTCAGAGAGGGGACAGGATGAGGCCATTGGTGCTGTTTGCATTCGTGTGAGCCCTGTGCTATGTCTGTGCTGCTCTCTGCCTGGCTGTGCATACACACACATGAATTTTGGTGTAGGGCTGCCTGTTGGGAATACCTGAACAGTCTTGGTACCTGCAAGACCTGGGGGCATGGAGCTCCACCGATCTCACCTGGACTGGGCTACATGTTCAGCGAATCATAATAATTTTGCATACAGCTCTGTCTGTGGGGCTGCAGGGAACAGATGATTTGTGTTCTTGAGCTTGGCAAGGTGGAACTGCAGGGAATCACAGGAATATTTGCGCAAAAGGGAAAAAGAAAAAACAGGAGGTGCTGGAACAAAACAGAAGCTGCTGCAGTAATGATCATATAAACAACATAGATAAAACAGAAAGGAGAGAAGGGTGTAGGTCATTTAAAGAGGCCGCTGACTTCCATGGGAGTGTGCATGTAGTACTGTTAAATACCCCAAACAACTGGCCATGTTTCTCTCACTACTGCAGTAGGATACAGAGTGAAGCACTTCCATTACCTGTAAAAGTAACATGCCTGGCTTTTCTTCTAGTGGGCTGGTGTGGACCCTGAGGCAAGGAGAGGTAGCGCACTTCTGTGGTGTTCACCTGTGTAGGAGATAGAAGTGTGTCCAGTGCCTGTGACTGCCTCCACTTGGCACTTACTTGGTGAAACAGTAAAGAGGTATGGCAATATGCGGCACCCTTACAGCCAAATTTTGAGAGGTATGAATAGGATCAATACTTGGTTTGGATGGGTGAACTCAACGTCAGCTCCAGTGAAAATGTCTGTCTGATATAACAGCCAAAGGGTTTTTTACCATCACCAGAGGAAAACACGTTTTTCTAAGATTTACATTTCTTATTTCAGGTAAAAATTTTGAATACAACTAATCTATCCAACAAGAACTTCTTTCTCTTCCTTAGCAATTATTATCTCAGCTATAAATGTCTGTGCTGTTAAATGCCTACCTTTGGTCAGACAAATCTCTTAGAGATTGAGAGCACAAATCATCAACGTTCCAAAGGCTTTGCATCAGGCTTTTTTTTTTTCACACTATACTTTGCACATGCAAAATCAAAGCAAGTTACATTATTTTACTACACAGAACCACAGTACCTGATTTCTGACCAATGTATCAAGACTGGACATGAAAACTTTGCTGCTCACATGCTAAGTGAAGCTCTTTCTTCTTAAGTGCTGCATGAGCACGCTGGAAAAATATCCATTTTAATTACAGCAAAGAACACATTAAAACTAGTGTCTTTCCATATTTACAGAGAAGCAGAGAAATTTCTACATAAATAGTAGATGGATAACAGGTACCGGTCTACCCCAAGGCAAGCTGTTTCCCTTCCTGCAGCTTTGCCTCAGGCTGTGCTCCCGACGGATGAGGATTTCTTGTGCTTGCTTCTCACTTGTGTTAGTAGGAAGATTGTGCCGGTTGTATGCTGGTGCCTGTAACAGAAATTGAGCCAGCTCATTTTTGTTGCATTTGCAATGTTAATCAGACTGATCAATCACAGGGCCAAGGGACATCTGCCTCAACTCGGTCACTGACCCAACACAGATTTCTCTGGTATCACACAGCAAAATGCAGCCATGCACAAATCTCACTGCTGCACAGCAAGATAGGAGGAAGCATGAACACAGCTGTGAGTCTCAGACCTCAAGAGCTGCATTTTGGTGCCATTTTTGATAGACTTTTGCCTGCTCAAAGTGCAGATATACTTGCCTAGGAAGGCTGTTATCATTTCTGGGCTATTCCTGTCTTTGTCATCTCTTTTCTCATCTCATCAGCCGTAGTTGGGAGCTACAGATATGAGGCAGGTCCCAAGAAATTGATAACTGGTTAGCTCTGAGCTTTGGTACTAATATTACTGAGCCTAGAGCAAGCTTCAAATGCACTCAGGGACAAAGAATGAATCTCCAGAATGAGATACACAGCTGAGTTTCCTTTCCATACTTAGAAAAACTACAAATTAATATTACCCTAAAACTGAACATCATTTAAGACAAGCTTTTATCACATACATCTAGTGAAATGAAGGAAATAATTGTCTGCCTTAAAGAGAAAAATTCACTGAAGTTTATAAGCCCTTAAAAAGTAGAATTTGATCTCAGTTTCATTTACAAGGGTTCTTGTAAAATTGGTCTGGCAAGCAAGGGCTTTCCAGAGCTGAAAAGAAGTATTACAAGTGGCATTATTTTCCTTCTTTCATTTTCTAAAGCACACCATTCTCAATACTACATAGGAAATTACTGTCCAAATACTCATTACTGTAATTGATTTTGAGGGGGAAAAGTTCATTTCAGCAAGCTAAGAGATAAATACATATGTAAATTGTTGGTGGTAAGATAAGAAATTAATATCATAAGGATAATTAGCCATAGTAAATCAAACATCGTTAAGAATGAAAAACATATTAATAATGCCACATTTAAATGAGCAGGCCCTAGCATTTTCTAGTACACGTATGTTTCATGAGTTAGCCTTGTTTATCAGCCTAATTTCGAGGTTACTGTAATGTATCCTCTACCACTGTGGGCGAGCTCTCAATTGTCTATTCAGTGCCCGAGATTGGATTAAGCAGATACCATACCCTGGGCTGCAAAACAAATCCCCGCTAAGGTATTACCACACCACCTTTACAGGGGAAAAAAAAAATTAAACAACAACAACAAAAAAAAGCTTAAATGTGTAAAATGAAAACTTGGAGGACATGGAAATTTTTTTCCTTCGTTTTTCTCCTCCAGCGGTGCGGGCAGATGCCGCTCCCACGCAGGCTGCGCGGTGTTTGCTGGCGCTGCCGGCCCGCCCCCGCAGCGGAGCTTGGCTGCAGCCGGAACCCTGCCAGCCCTGCCAGGCTGTCCCTGCCAGGCTGCCCTCCCTCCCGGGCCCTGCCTGCCAGCCCTGTCAGGCTGCCCTCCCTCCTGGGAGCCCCCTGCCTCCCCCTGCCAGGCTGTCCCTGCCAGGCTGCCCTCCCTCCCGGGATCCCGCCGATCCTCGGGAAGGCGGGCGGCTTCCCATCCCGGCAGCCGTGCGGCGAGGGAAGCCTGACCTCTACAGCTCGCTCATGGATTTTCCTGTCTTTTCGCCCTGCCGTCAGGGCGAAAAGCTGATGGGAAAAAAAGCAAAATCAAAAAACCCCAACCCAGCTTTCCTTCATTCCGCCCGATGAGTGCCCAAGCCCCGGGTTCTTCCCTCCTTGCCCTCCCCGGTGTCTCCGCGGGCTCCCAGCTGCGGGAGCAAACAAGGGCTGCGGGATGGCAAACAGAGCGCGGCAGCGCTGGCTCACATCACACACCCTTTGTCGCACTTGGTACAGGTTGTGTGCCAGCACATCTCTCATGGACTCCACCTCTGCCGGGGACAGCCTGTGTGCACGCTGGTTCCTGCCGCTCCTGTAAATAAAAGGGGAAATTAAATATTATATTAATGAGCTGATTAAATACTAATCCCATGAAATCATACGTGGTCTATTTTTAGTGCTAGAACAGAAGGCTATGTAGTGCTTTTCAGTGGCCAGCAACACCTGGAAATCATCCAAAGATGAATAAAAAAGGTCAATTTTTCGTCTTTTATTGGTTTTATCCATATAGTGAATAGTCAATTTGGGCCCTAAGCCCTCATACAGCTGGCAGCAGAAATTCTTCTTTCTCAAACCTCCATAAGAAAGTTACTTTTCAAGGATTAGATTAGGCCATAACCAGCTCAGGAAAGCACTCCAAGTTTCCTCCTCTGTCTGAATAAAGACCTCAGCATGGTCTAGCACTCTGGGCCTTGCCATTCTACTGGTTTTTAGTCCTTTGAGAAAGTGAAGAAAATCCTTAAGGACAAAAGAGTATGTCAATTATGAAGTCTGAGAGACCTGCCCTGTGGTGAGGAGAACATATAGAGTTTCCTTGCTACTGAACCTGTTTCTCCATTTGAAATGAAAGAACAACCTGAAAGATAGTCATCTTTGTGTCTTTAAAATCTTTGACAAGCCCGCTTGTAGCTGCCTGGCTTTTTCACTGGCAAAACAGTAGAGGAGGGCTGTGAAATGTTATCGGGTTTCTCTAAATCAGTCCATCACTGTGAGAGTTAGTGTTCAGATGAATTCCCAGGAAAAGAAAGGGAAATAGATAGTGATCATCCAGGATGAATCAGTCTGAGTTCATCTTGTTGTTTCTGATTTTTTCCTTTCTCCATTTTGCTTTCTTGCCTCTTAAAAAAAAAAAAAAGTGATTGCAAGTGTTGTTTTTCAGCTAACTGATGTACTTAAAGTGTTGTCTGTAAATCGTGCAATTAAAAAATCAATGATGATCAATGTACAGTATTGACAAAGTTTTGTGTGCATCTATCTCACACTTCCTCTAAAATAAATTAAAAATTTTAATGGCAAAGGAAGATGGATTCAAACTAAACTGATTATGATGTAAACATAGGAAAAAGGCTGAGATTTGCAATTACATCTAGTTTAACAATATTACCACTGTTTTGTTCTTTAATCTACCATGAACATCTTGAAAACTTGTAGGACCAACATGAACTGCCTCTTACCATTTAGTAGACAGTGGTACCTGGTGCCCTGGCCCCTGTCCAAAGCCCCTGGAATATAGTAATTAATTCCTGAAATATTTCAAGGTTTTGGAATGTGTTTTCATTCTGCCATCAAACTAAAACAGAGATCTGACTTTTTTTCTGTGAAACAGAGAGAGAAATTAACAACAGGTTAAGGTGTATTATTAGAGCTAGGACTGGGATAAGCAACAGAAGCATGAGCCACCTATGAGTCTACCACTGAGCTGCTGGCAAGTCAGTGTGACAGAAAAGGACTGCCTTTCTGGATTTGACCAGAAATCTTATCTTGTCTCTGATAAATCCTTCCCAGCAAATGTTTGACATTCATCAATTCTCAGCAATTGCAATAACAACGTTAGTTATTTACCACTAGGGAAAAAAAGACCTTCACCATCACCCAATTCCAGGCTGACTGAGAGGGTGGGTGCATTGGTTGGTTGGTTCCTTTTTCACTTGCTTTCAGATTTCGGATATACACTGAGAGGATCTGGGGATGCTACCAATTTTCCAGGCTTGGGTTCACTGCACCTTTACTCCCTACTGGGTGTGGTGTGTCTCTTACTGGGGCACAGCCCATGTGTGCTGCCCTCCACAGCAGGGAAACCAGACTCCTTGCTGTCAGCAGCCCCTGTCTGATGTCCCTTTGGACAACAGGGAGACCTAGGTACACCTGAAAAATATACACAAACACAAGCCCTGGGGACTGTCAACAAGTGTTGGTCTCTAGAACACTAGCTTGGCTCATTTGTGTAATGCAAATAGAACAGGAATAGATGCTGCAGGTGGTTTTTATATCACAGGGAACAACTACCTTCCTGCTTTGTGCTTCACTGAATGTGTCCACAGGGTCTTTATACCTTACAATTGAGAATAAATAGGGGAAAACCTCCAAACAGGGAAAGGCTTAACTCCACTGGGGAGATTATCAGATTATCTCTTTACTTTTCCAGGTGCAAACCTGACTTTCTCTACATGCCAGCACAGAAGTAGCCAGTTCTAAGTCGTTTAAAATCTTACTATTTTGCTCTTAAAGTGAATTTAAATAGAATAAATAAAACTCCTTGAGTCTCGGTTGAGCCAGAGTAGCAAAAGAAAAAAATAGCATGAAGATAATCTATGTTGTTCTGGAGCACAAATAAAAAACCATAATTCTTTTCATGGGATTGGAAATAACCCTACCCAACTGATAACAATGCATGTATATGGTAATAAGGAACAGATTGCTTTTACATTTTGCAGTACATCAAGAAAGGGCTTTCAAAAAAACACAAACATGTTTGGTATGTTACCAAGCCCATAAAGTAATCCTTATTGAAACAATTTCTTTGTTCTTATTGAATCTTCCAACATGTTACAACAAAGAACAGCACAGGATATGTATTTGTGAAGAAATATGTTATATTATAATATGTCATGAAAACTGTCTCTATGTAATGACTGCCATGACATTCATTATTTCTTTCTTCCTTAGAGCTGGAGATAGTTGATACATTGGTACTTACACCATCTGTTTAATATTTTTTTTATATTATATCTAAAGTTTTGAACTTTTTAAACTCTCCAATAGTCTTCACTTATCCTGTGAAGGAATAACATTATTTGGCACAACTTTCTCAGAATTGTACCACCACAAATGACAACACAACAGTTGGTTCTGACCTGTACTGTATTGATGTATTCTAAGATTTACCAAAGTAAATATTGCAACAATATGAAGCCAGCATTAAGTAAACTCAAACCATCTTTCTAATGGTTGTATTTCCTACAAAAAAGCAGCCACAAACCTACAGTTTTGGTAATATCTCCTAGACTTCACTTTTGCCATTTCCATCCCTATTTATAAGGCTTATATTCTTGAAAATATCATAAACAAATGCTCCACTTTCATTCTAATGTGGATTCTTTGTTGCACAATCCATGGGCAATTTTTTTCACTCCACACTGGAAATACTTACTGTAAATTGGTCATCCACTCCACCTGCAGGAATCACACCAGCATGAATGTAATTCTCTCATTCACAGCATTGGAGATCTGCTTTGATTTTTATAAAGTAAATCTCCTTGTGTGCATAAAGGCTGCAAAAACTGATCAGAAGTGCGAGTGAGAGTTTTCTCACTACTCTGGCACTGCTAATAATGATTCACATGCCATAAAATTGGAATTTTATTTCAAAACTCCTCTTGTTCATGGCCAGAGTTTTGTATCTTCACTGTAGACAGGGACTTCAGGTACACACTGAATCATTAACAGCAATAAGACAATTTAGAAATATATTTAGAAACCTTTCATACAAGTTAATTTAATTGCTGTGTGGAAAGACAACATGAACTGCTGTATTGGCTCAGACTAAAGATCCATAAATTAGCTCAATATCCTGTCTCTTGCAGTGCTCAACAGCAGACACTTACCAATGAACAGAGGTGGGAAATAATGTATTTTCCTAGAACATTCTCACAGCCTGCAAGATCAGAATGGTTTTGGGCTGCAGGCTGTTTTTCTGAAGTTGACACTTCATTTTTAAAAAGGCTTTCTCATCAGAGGATGATGCACAGTAAAATTAAATTATAGCCAGAGTAGAGATGGCAAAAATTAGTCTATCATATCAGCTGTTTATTAAAGAATATTTTTCAATCTAAATTCTCAGCTCCAGAGAAAATTTCTGAACTATGCTGGAGCGATTTGTCTTATTTTCTCATTCCCTCAGGAAAAGAAGAGAGATGTGGTTTGATTGCCATGGATTGTCTAACAACCTTGCACGTTTTCTCTTGGCTCAGAATTGTTAAGGGATTACAGAAGACAGAAAGGAGCCTGACATACATGCAGTCTTTTTTAATATCACCCATTCAGCAAAGAATGATTTAGAGAGAAATGGGCTAGGTCTTACACTGCATGCTGACATCAGTACAAGAAAGCAGATTAATCTTGACATGATTAAGCCAGAGTTTCAAGAAAGATTTTAATTTAATATCCAGTTGATATTTGGATTTTCTGTTATTGGTAGAGATCATCATTCAAAAAAGGTAATATGCTGGACCCTACCAGAGGCTGCAGCAAAATGGAGAGAGGTTTAAGGATGCAACAGGAAAGAGCAGGCAATAGCAGCAACAGTGCTCAGCAAGAACTCAGGAAAGAAATTATGGAGGTAAGTGCCTGCAGCAATACCTGTGCTCTGGACAGTGTGTTGCAAGGCAAGGATAACTACATGCCCATCAATTACAGTATGCAGGATGGAATATTTGTGCATTTTTCTCCTAGAGGATAGTTCCCTCAGTTCCTTCTGCAGATGCCACCTGTTTTGTCCTCTGGTCTCTGATGCCAAGTTGCATTACTATTTGATAGAATCATAGAATGGCTTCCATCTTGCATCTGGTTCCAAGTTCCCCACAATGAGCAAGGGACATCCTCAACTCTGTCAGGTTGCTCAGAGCCCCATCACACCCGACCTTGAATGTTTCCTGGGATGAGGCATCTGCCACCTCCCAAAGCAACTTATTTCAGTTTCATCACCCTTGTCATAAAAAAGTTCTCATACCTAGTTTGAATCTATCTTCTCCTAGTCCTACTGCTACAGTCCTACTAAAAAGTCTGTCCCCATCTTTCTTGTAAGCCCTCTTTAATACTGAAAAGCTACAGAGAAGTGTTCCCAGAGCCTTCTCTGTCTCCTAGGAGAGGTGCTTCAGCCTTCTGATCATGTTTGTGGCACTCCTCTGGACCCACTCTAACAGGTCCATGTCTTTCCTGTACTGAGGACCCCAGAGATGGACACAGCACTGTAGGTTCTCACAAGGGCAGAGGAGCCAAGGAGAATCCCCTCCCTCAACTGCTGGCCATGTTACTTTTGATGCAGGATGCAGTTGTCTTTCTAGGCTGCGAGTGCACACTGAGAGTTCATGTCCAGCATTTCCACTACAAGTGTCCTCAAGTCCTTCTTGGCAGGCTGCTCTCAATGTTTAATTGGACAAATTCATTTGTCTTTTAAATACCAAAATTTGGCAAGGTGGTCTGAGAAATTGCAAACTGGAGTAGCAAAAATTGAAAATGCTACAAAGAAATCTGCTCTCAGTAAAAATTTATGATTGGGATAATGGAGTCAGGACCTGTGTACTAAGCCATCCTGAAGGTCTCTCAGCACTTCACAGGGATTAACAAATCCCACTGGCCAGGTAAGTGATAAGTGCATCTGTCTGGAGCCACTACTGTGATTTAAAGCAACCAGAGTGGCTTCTGTACCTGACTCATGATCCCTCTTCAGGACTGCCTATTATGGAAAAGAAACAGAGGAAATGTCCATTATTTTAATTTTCACTCTCTGAGCAAAGTGTAAATATGATGAACACCAAATTGCACCTTCTCTTTTCAAAGCTGTCTTCTTTTTTCTTACGTTTCAATTAAGTCATGGAATATCTTGGGTACTTCCTCATTTTTGTCCCTGTCCTCCTGTCCCTACTCTTTAAAGGGTCAGGAGGTTGGTACTCACTGTAAAGAAGTAGTGGATGATTTTGAAATTTTCATGCCACTCTCAGCCATCTCGATGGCCAATTTTATCTCCATCTTTTTGTACAATGACACAAGGCTGGATTTTGGCTGGTGTTCCCGAATTAAAATTTTCTTCAAATACTTATTGTCAAACTTCTTGAATCTGCAGAAGAGATAGCAAAATCAAAGTGTAGAAAAGGAAATATTGTTTTCATTTCTGTAGTACAAGCTGATCTTCATTCAAATGCATATATCTACAATTCAGTGGTGGAAACTGAATGCAAATTAGAGGCACCTGTGGACTCCTGAAGGCCTGGTGAGCAGAGACCTTTAGGGGGATATTTGGCATAGTCTGCTGGTCCACAGAGATTGCAGAGCCCGCTAAACAAAAGAAAGAAACAAGCTGCAATCAGAGCAAAAAAGAGGGCTGCATGTATGTTTGCATATTACACTGCCACATTTGTCAGAAAAGAATACGGCCAGTCTCCATGCTTTTGTACAAATGTTGCATTATAGTAGGGCATAACAGCAGCAGCTGCTCTTACTGTAATCCTGGCCTATTCAGCCAGCCACCAATGAGGCTCTAAGTGGCCCAGCAGTTACAGTAGTTAGGGCCCATTACATTGCTGATAATTTTGAATCCTGACAATTAGAGCAGAGAAAATATATTTCTTTGTATTCTGAATAGCAGAGAAATTGAAAGGACCCCAAAATACTATGTGCTTGCATGCTGCAGATTGTAAAATATCGCTAATGTGTGGCATAATTTGAATGTGAATGTGTGTGGGTGCCTTGGAACAGGTACATGATTCCAGGCAGACATTTTGCAGAAAAACAGCAGATCTTCAGCAGAGCAACAGTTCTGTTTCTTTCAAAGGAACAGTTTACCACAGCGAGGTAAGGTGCTCCACGATGCTGGGAAAAGCACTGCAGGATTTGTATATTTTTTTCTTAGCGAGGACATTTGTCATTCATTAATAGCAAAGGAAGGTAGACAAATGTTTGCACAGGGATTGGAGCTCTTTATGTTTTTCTGTGTAACAGAAAGCCTCCTGGACTGTTATTGCTTAGGTAATTAATTTTGATACACAACTTTAAAGTTGAATACAAAAGTTTGAGGCATACTTTTTAATAAATCTTCTTTTATTAAATGTCTCCAGACACAGTATGTTTTTTGATTCTGTCCATGAATTAAAATGCTACATTTATGGCTAGTTTGGGCAAATTCTTTTTTCAGAGCTACCAGGTGATGTGAGACAAAGGGATAGCATTTACTTGCAGATTATGTGTAATGCTGCTATTTCAATGGATTTACTGCTCTGACAGAGATTTGTTCACTTTGTTGACTGCACAGACACTGGTGTGGTCCCAGCAGATGGATGTCCTAAAGCTATCTCTGTACTCAGAGCCAAGAGGACATTTTAGTTCCTAGGTACGCCCTAGTACATTGTATCATCATTCCCCACTGGGACAAGAACTGGATGCAATCTAGTCATCCTCTTCCCACTCTGAATTTCTGGTTTTCACAGGGAGAAGCCCAGTCATGAAAGGAGTTGCCACATGTCCCAGCAGACACCCTTGGCTGGATTACTGGAGTCCAGTACTGAAAGGTCAGACAGGATTCCATCACAGAAGCCTAGGCAAAACTAGGGATAGCTTTTAACCCACAGCATCATAATAATATGCTTAAAGTAAAGGAAAATCAGTCTTCTCCCTACTTCCCTTCACATGCTGTGGTGGTAGGCAACATCTCTACAGGACCCCCTAGGGAAAAGGTAAAGGCAACAGTAGATCCATCTCTTCTGGGCAGAGCCTGAAAGAGCCACAAAGCTGCCTCATCCTGTTTATGGAAGGGACAATGCAGGCCCTGAATTTCTGAGTAAAGACTAGGTTGAGAGTATTTGCTTATGCTACTGGCTACTTAAATTCAAACCTTCCTTTCAGTACTCTTATTTATTTTAGGTATTAATGAATGCAAATACCTGTAAGAACAGGTGACTAATTATTAGTGGTTCTCTACTACCAGGGAATCCTATTTGCTGTGGAGGCTCACAGCAAAAGTCAGTGAAGCACTGACACCATGTTTCTAAATCCAGAGTTTAAAAAGCATTTTCTGGGACCTTAGATTTATACCAAGGGCTATGCACAGGCTGATGTCTACAACATGAGTTCCCATGCTATGTTTTTCTTTCTGAAGGCTTATTTTCTGCTTGTGCAGATCCAATTTAGCAGGCAATGTATGAGCATTGCACTGTCGAGAGGTAATGGTTACTCAGGAGTTCGGTTTCTAAAAAGAGATACAACACACGTGACCCAGCATTTTGATTTCCTATTCTATTTACCTACCATATTTTACATTATAGATAGGTCATTTTATTATATTAGACTGCAATAGGAGACACTTACTTATCTCTCAGCTGATAATGACTCCAATGTCCACATACGTCTTCAAAACCAGCCTTCAAGTGATCCATCAACTATAGAAAAAAAACATGGAAACATTTTAAGTGTTCATTATGAAAAGAAGAATGTTATGCACAAATATGCACTTGATGACATGATTTTGAGATTTATTTTTTTATTGCAGCATGAAAGCTAATTCTGAAAGCACCTACATTTCTCTAAAAATCAAGGCAAAGATGCCACTGTGGCAGCTTGGCTGCAGTGGCAATGTTTGAATGAAGGCAAAAAACTGTCAGGTCCTTTTTGTCTACTGAACCCAAAAAATAAATTATTAGTTCTGCTTCCCCTCCTCATGTGTGACTTTCCTGGAAGAGGCCCAGGGCCACATACCAACACCTTTGCCTTGACAGGTGAATTCTCTGAGGATTTTGCAGTATATGAGACTGGTCATTGCTAACTTCTATTACTTTCAGTCATTTTTTGTGCATTTTTAGCACTCTAGAGACAGAAAAAGCCAATTCTTATAGACATATAAGAGGTGCTTTAAAGTGAAAATTCTTGTCAAGATTAAGTGTAAAGGTTCAGATAGTAAGAATTAAATTCACTTTAAATTCAAAATCAGTTCAAATGTCTCTGCAGCTTACGTCTCTGCATTTGCCTCATTTTAAGGCACAGTGTTTCTGTTCATTTCAAAATTATTCCCTATTGTGAAATGAAAGAATGTACATACCTTTTCTATAACGTTAAATCAGATTGAGCAACTTCTTGTTATTTTATATAATAGTAATTAGGGAACAGAAGTAAATATTTGAGAAGAGAAAAGATCACTACTCAGAATAACTTGAAACTAAGTTTGCAGTTCAATGGTTCAATTTAGTTCAATAAAACTGGATTAAAGACTTTTAAGGCTTCAATGTCTAGAACTGGTCAAAAGATGGCAACATGTTTTTGACTAATCCAGCTAGGAAGGATGGTGAGTGCTTTTTGTAAATATTATCTTTCTGTTTCTGTCCTCCCATGGTCAAAGTGCCAATAAATAAGGGACCTACTACACCATGGATGATAGTCTAACATCATAGTAAATATGAATATAAATGAGATGCAATATCTTAGAAAATTATGCCTAGGGTTGCCTCCGTACGTTCTTAAAAGCATTGAGCATCCAAACCCACTGAATGCAAGGTTTACAAGTGCCTCCCTCTTTCCAGCTCTTTTAGAATACCTGTTATTTTCTTTTCTGGGATACCAGTTACTGATATAAAAACTTACTCGCACATGTATTTCTTCATTGATAGATTCCTTTTTGTTTGTCTTTTTAACATCCAGATATCTGACCAATGGTCCGATTGTGATTCCCTGTATTTGGAATAATGAGTTGAATTGTTAATTATTTTTTAGGCAAAAATAGAAAGAAAGAAAAAGGGAATAATTTTAATCAGTTAGGAAAGCTGTGCCTTAGCACAGAAATTAACCATTATTTTTATGGAAAGCTACAGAAGAAAATTAAAAATCAAAAACTTTTTAAAGAGGGTGTTTAAAGTGAGATTCTATTTATTGGCATATTCTAACTATGTAAAGCAACTGACTCATTGGCAATCATCTTCAAAAGAGGAATCATTTGAAAGAAAATAATATCTTTATGAGGTCTTGAAGTCTTGAAATCATTTACTTCAACATTTTCAGAATTTAACATTCCAGGGGTTTTTCACTTAGAATGGTTTTCAGTTTTTTTTCCTTTTCTTTACTGCATTGCTACAGAAAACCATTTTAAAGGGAAAATAGAAACAAACTGTTTTTTTCTGAAACATTCTGGTGGAATGTGTCTTATTTATCACAAATGCATAGTGCCCCATTGGCACCCTAGAGGATCTGAGACTTTGGTATTGGAAACTGCAAAATATTACAACACTAAGCCAGGTGGAATAACTCACATATCTGAAGTAGACACCTATACTTACAAATATGACTTATTCACTTTATATTTTTTTAATATTCTCTTACAAATGATTTCAAAATATTTGTATTTGTTCTCCAAGATAGATAAAGATAAAAGTATAAAATTCAAAATCTGTCACAGAACTGACATACTGTTTTCTGGTCAGTTTGAGATATATCACCAATAAAGAATGAATGAGAGCTAAATTGTAAAGTTAAAATACTTCTTAAATTGGAAGTGCCAGGAAATGCATGTGGAATTTTGGACACCAAGTGCCCTCTCCCCTGAATATTTTAGAAGATACATGTTTTCAATATGGAATTTTTGTATTACCTAAAAGCCCTAAAAAGGCTAATTACACAGTGCCGTGCTAAATCTGGCCCTAAAATGCAATAACTTCTCCTAGCCTAAGAGTGAATTCAATGCAATTTTCACTGTGAAGCTTTCAGTGACATCTATTACATGGAAGTTATCCATTAAGAAATATACGTACTTGGATGAACACAGTGAAATATATAACCACAAGAGTGGCAGTGATGAATAGGTTTTTTCTGGGGAAAAGATTCCTTGGAAGCAAGAATGCAAGAGAAAAGCTGCTGGCTCCTCGGAGGCCACTGTAAGAAATAATGAGTTGGTCTTTGAAGGTGAAAGGATATGTTCGGAACTTGTTACTGATGTAGAAGAGAGCAAATACACCTAGGAAAGAAAAAAAAATCCACAGCTATTATTAATCAAGGAGAAAAAGAAAATAATAAATATTAAAATCAAAACAATGTCTTGGCTTGGGGAACTGTTGACAGCCCATTTTTTTTCAGTTTTGGTTTCTTTTAGCTTTTCTTTGACCAACTGCTAAATTTGGCTTGTGTGAAATATCTCCTATAAAATACTGTGGTTCCTAATGTCTTCAGAATTTAAATTCATTAACACAGTTTAGGAGAAAGATTATGGGAAGATATTTACTTCCTATATTTATGTTACATAGTTTTCTTCAAAGTGTTCTGGAAAAAAGAAAAACAACTGGATGAGAGTTTTCCCTGTGCCTTCCCTTGCAATGTTTCCTGCTTTCCACACAGTATCTGCCTCAAGTGTTTGAACAGTGCTTTATAAGTCCTGTGAACAAGTTCACTGAAAGACAAAGAGGAATAGCATTTTAATTTTTAATCCTCAAGCTTATTGTGTCTCTAATTCTTTTGTTTATTTCTCAAATTTCATTTTACTTTTAATAAAATTTAAAATTAATAAGACAATCTATGGCTACGTAAGGACTGCAACTTGTCTTTATAGAGTACTTTTAGCAATTTGTTTGATTTAGTCAATCTTCTTCATCTTCCATAAGAAATTTGTACTATGTGGAAACTGTTAAATTACTGACATAAAAGCTGACAAATGCTGATAATTACTGGTGTTATTTCACACAGTTGTCACTGACACACTCAGATTGTTAGAGGTAAAGCCAGTAGCACTATTCTCTTATGTAGGCTGCTGGACCCCCTTAATGCAGGACCTTTTCTGGCTACTTATAACTATGCTAGACATCAGATACTCAGACTGAAACAGCCTGTGTGAGCTATCACCCTCAGGTCACTCCTCTTTACTTTATTCAAGCTTCAGAGAAAATGATAATATCATTTTAACACACAAATTTAGCAGAAAATATTTTGGCCTTCCTCTGGAAAGCTCTAGCACTCCCCTTGGTGTCTGAGAGAAGGATGGACATGTGGCTGGAAAACAGCTTTTATATAAGGAGACCACTCTTTTTGTCTTAACTGGAAGGATGTTTTGAAATGGACAGCAAGCCTTTAAAATTTTTGAGGCCACACTTGGTCCAGATATAGAAAGAAAATATGTAATTACTTTCTTTTAGACACCACCTCCAGAACACCAACCACCAACCTTCATACTCCTTCCCTCTTTTCAGCATTACTTTCACCCCACCCTGGACATTAGGACAAAATGAGAAATTGTGTCCCACAGCTTGTCTGACATTATCTATGAACTGCCCTGCCCATGCTAGAGGAGCCCCAGTCTCACAGGTCTCTCACAGGGAGTGGGAGACCTTTGCAGGGATGGAACATACCATGTGCAAAAATGGAATAATTTCATATGGGCAGTACTTCCTAGCAGTTTAAAACTTTAGACTTGACTTGTGAGGAGTAGTAGCATAGTGCTGTCAGTCCACATGGGGTATAAGTCCTTGCTTTTCACCTTCTGTCTTTTTCTATGCCTCCAGCTCTCCCGGCCCAGTACCTGTAGTGTTATAGCACTGGAAGTGTGATGATATACATTATCCAATTTGTAAGGTAATGACAGTGTGTGGTGAAATTATTATGTGGTCGACTTACCCAAGGGACATATAGTAAATTAAGATATAAACATCTCTATAAGCATAATGATGATAATATTTTAATTTTGCTTTAAAAAAATTCCATTTTCACCTAAACATAAGGTCTATGCTTGGAGAGTGGCATTCACATTTGTGTCGGGCTTTTTTCCCCTTTTTCTCTGTGTGTGTTGATTTCTGAAATTTACTTGTCATTAATATAAACACAGTAAATTTTTTGTTAAACCAATTGTGTCAGTCTCCACAGACTTTTCTAACACAGCTTTGTACCAAAGGGTTTTTCTCAGAGGTGTAGAGAAGACTGTCTGCAAAAGCTGACTTACTCAGTGTCCGCCAAATGAGGCAGAAGAGCAGAGTGAAAAAAATGAAGGCCCAGTTCCATTCATGGTTGTTCCCCACTGTAGACACTCCCATGAACACAAAAATCAGGGTCTCACTGATGCTGCTTAGCATCTTCATGAAATATTTTATTGTAGTATAAGAATTCTGGGAAACATTCTCCTCCACGTATTTTTTCATCGTCACTGCACATGCTGTCATCCTGTATCAAGCAAAACATCAGAGATCAGCTATAACCTGCTCTTCTTTTCAGTTAAGGGCAACATCAGCCATCATCACCTCCACTCTCCATCACAACAAGAAGCATTTTATTTCTTCTGTAACAATAGCTATTTCATTAGGTAGAAAAGCATCTTCATACAGGTTTGTAAACAAATCTGCTTTACGTACAGGATAAAGAAAGCAAAGTAGTCAGCCTTTCTGGCAAGGAAGTGAGGATATCACATACCAGTTCAAAGTCCATTTTGTCCTGAATGCCTAACATGGAGCCACCAAGCACCAAATATTTGTCTCAAACAGTAGGCTGGTTGGTTTTGTACCAGCCTACAGGTGGATCAGTTAGAAACATAACCTGCCTCTTGGTGATATTCTCCCTTGAGGTGGCAGTGACAGACCAGGGCAGTTCCATACCAGGGCCATAGCTCCCATGGCTCCCTGGCTGGCAGATCAGCAGTGCCAGGGCAAGCTTCAGGACTCTCCAACCACAGCAGCCCATTGTGGCACAGCAGGAGAAAATTCAGTTATCCTACAGAGGTGTTCTTCTCCCTTTAGTTACTTGGGGTGTGGGGAATGTGCCTAAAAAAGCAAAGGGATGTTTTCTTTCCCACTTCTTCACTGTTAATGAAGATTAGAGCCTGCATCAGAGGCATCAGCATGCACCTAGCACAGATGCTGGTGACAATCACATGGAGCAGCAGTCTTTGATCAGCCCTTACTGAATGGGATTCCCTGTTCCACTCCTCATTTTCCATGGGTAATACACAGATTGAGTGCTGTGCTAGCAACATATTCCATCACCTATCTAGTTTCCACTGATATGATTTTAGTCTCTGAGGGCTTCTTGTAATGACATTTCTCCAAACTTGTGAATTCAGAGAATGATGACTGTTCATTAAATAACCTTCCTCTAGTTTCAGTTCATTTAATTTCCTCTGAAGAAATCTCAAGGGTATCCTGATGGAGCTGAGTCATTTAGCATGTCCAAGGACACTCCAAGACAAGGCCATTAGGCATTAAAGATTAATACTGTTGTCTTTCAGATACACATACATAATAGACTTTCATGATCCAAGTGAAAAATGAATGAATCCTCAATAATTCAGAAAGGTGACAATAAGCTCCCATCTCTAAAACAAGCAATAATTTCCTTAATGAAGCAGTAAGAATAATAAATCCAATTTATATTAACATTCTTATATTACTAATAATTTCAGAACTCCAATGAAAATAAGAAGT
The DNA here is from genome assembly GCA_013397375.1 of Toxostoma redivivum. Lineage (NCBI taxonomy): Eukaryota > Metazoa > Chordata > Aves > Passeriformes > Mimidae > Toxostoma > Toxostoma redivivum. The sequence goes on from VXBI01001235.1 coordinate 720,719, forward strand.
GAAAGAAATAAAGTGCTATGTAGTCTAATGCAAGCAATAGGTGGGGAAGCAGCATTTTGGACAGTACAGGTAGGAAAGGGTCCATATGGTATTACTGCTGCCTGCACAGTAGATCTAATCCTGCTCAACTAAAGTTGCCAGGCACCTCAATCTGAGCATATGTATTGGGTATACAAAACATAGTATAAGACTCATCTGCTTTGTCTAATTGCTCGAGATAATCTGTATCTAGTCTAACTACTTATTTAATATGCTTAAATATTCAAATACTGCTTCCCAGGGCCATCCTGCAAAGGTTGTTTTTATAAAGGCAATTCTGCTCTGAAGCTGAATAACCTAAGGTTCTTCAGCCTGGGGAAGAGTAGGTTTCAGGAACACCTTATTTAAATATTTTGACATTTAAAAGAGGCCTTTAAGGAAGATGGGGACAAACTTTTCAGTAGCTCCTATTGCAATATGACAGGGGATAATAGTTTTAAACGAAAAGATTTAGGTAGATTTAAATTAGATACAATGAAAAACTCTTTTACAATGTGAGTGGTGAAGCACTGTAATGAGTTGCCCAGAATAGTGGCAGATGTCCCATCTGTAAAAACCTTCAAGGCCAGTTTGGATGGGGCTCTGAGTGACCTAATCTCACAGAAGATGTCCCTGCTCATCGCTAGGGCATTGGTCTAGATGGCCTTTAAATGTCCCTTCCAACCCAAACCACTCTGTGGTTCTATGAAATCAGAGCTTCACAAGTTGAGGTGAATAAATTCACCTGTCTAGACATCAGCAGCCATATGCTTGTATTTGTTAAGTTTAAACTGGTTTGTCCTCTATAAAGGGAAGCACTTTCTGGAGCATGAGGTCCTCCGAGATCCATCATGAAAGCTCAGAGCCAGTACAGACCATGCAAAGCTGCTGCTACCCACCAGCTGTGCACTGAGCCTACAGCAGCCAGCAGCACCAGCTGGAGCATTTAGCAGCATGAGGTCTCCATCTCTTTATGCTTTACCCTGCAGATGGGATGTTTCATGTGAAATCCTCGAGAGTCGCTTCCCAGCAGCTTTCTCCTTAAGTCTCTCACTTCCATCCCTATTCCTTCCTTTCTCTTCCAGTTCCTTTCCTGCTGTCATCCTCTTTCATTCCCACAATTCTCACCTTTTCTGCATTTACTCCAGTCAAGAATCTATCACCTTTCTCTCTGCAGCAGGCACCCACACCATCACATACTTTGAGGAACATGTCCCCAGCAGTATCAAGCTATCCTGACCACAAAAAAATATGAATGCCAATATTCATATAAGTGACTATAAGTATGCATGTGTAGGCAATGTTCTCTTTTTTGCCCAGCTTCAATCCCAGTGACACTGTTCAAATGTAATGTAATTCCAGTAAATTGTGTTAGAGCTGATATTCACAAAGAACTCAGATGTCCTTTTGTAGGAGGATGGATAGAGATGGTGCTGAAGGCAGTCTCACCCCTAATAAATTGCAGCTGTGCCAATTACCAAAGAGTGGGAACAGCCTTGCCCTCATAGCTGTGGATGGGAGTTATTTTATGAAAACAGAGGGGGGAAGCATTGAAAAGAATGAGACGAGAGAGAGAAGCAGCAGCAGAGATGTTGCTTCTGCAGATAGTAGAACTGAGAGAGCATTTACTAAAGCAGCAGTGGGAGCTAGAGACAGAGAATTTCTATTATTCAATACAATGTGTTTATTTGCTGGTGAAACGTGTTTGTGAATTGCAGCTATTAATCTGTGTCAATATTCCATAGGCATAGATATGAAAGTTAATTCCACATAAGTATAAAAACTTTGATGATATGTGATGTAGGTTTGGGGAATGAATCAAGGTCAGTACACAGATGCATTCCAGAGTTAGAGGAATCTACACAAGGGATACTTGTACCATGTTTGCTATCTCTTCTGCAAGGGTCCTGTAGAAGGATGGTAGACATGGCATTTATTTAAAAAAAAGGAACAGGGGAATTGTAGGCACACAGTTTATGGTGATTGGGAATGGGGCTGTGGCCCAGCCTCATCCCTAATGGACTACAACTGTGTAGGACAGGAGAACAGTGTTGAAGATAAAGAAACATAGAATACTGATGTGTACTGACCAATCACAAAAGGGGAGAGAGAGCACACAGGTGGAATGCTTGTAAGATGAATGGTATAAAAGGTTGTACTGAAGAACAATAAAGTGCTGATGCTTGAAGCCTTCTTCGGTGTTGGTCATACTTCCTTTGTAATACTTTATGTTTCAGATACCCATTGCTTTATGTCTCTCTTATAATCTGATGGCAAAGCTGCTTAGAAATAAATACAGATAAACTGATGTATTATCAAATCATTGTCTCTTGCTGCTGATCTTATCAAAGATAGCAGGCAGATAGTGGCAGCACTGGCCATTTTACCCACAACTTGCAGTACTTTTGCGAACACACCTCGGTAGCATATCTGTGCCTACACTGACTGTGGGTTTGCTTTTCCTAATTGCCACTGCATTTTACAGACCTTTAAGAAGGTGTGCACTACCTGTCTAAACCAGAATGAATGCCTGTGTTGTACCAACCTTGAACAAACCACCACGAAACAACGCCAATTCCTCAAAGAGATCATCCAAGTAAGGAATACTCACGCCAAAATGCCAGAGATGTAAAGGGTTTCAGCAGACAAGTATGAGAGGTAGCTGAACATGAAGACCAGCAGGGGCTCAATTGAAGAGACGTTGTGGGTGAAACGAGTCATGAATGCTGAGGCAAATCCAAATATGATGCCAAACAAGACTCCACCCAGCCCCACCACGAAGAAGCGAGCAAAGCCAGCAAAGACATCGATGGATTCAATTTCTTCATACCTGTGCATCTGGGTGAAGGCGATGAAGATGTTATACAAAACCTACATGTGAAAATAAGAAGAGAGCGGTTAGGCATCTTTCTGAACCTGGCAGGCTTACTCATTTCATAGGTGAAACAATGTGTGCGTGTTTAAGGGCCTGTTTAACCCGGAAATTGCTTTTTCTGGGATAGATAAGACAGGTCAGCAAAGTAATGATTGAAATCTCAGCTGGCTTTTAACAAGTCCCAGAAATAAGAGTCTGTTAAGTATCCTGGAAAAANAGCCTCAGTTTCATATTGTCTTTAACTAGGTAATAAAAGCCTCTCTATCATCACATATTTAGAGTTTGGTGCCACTTAACCATTTCCTCAGAGAACAATCTCAAAATATGAATCAAATACTGTGACACTCTAAACGTTCTAAAGACCCTGCACATATACACATTTTGACTAGAAATTCTGAAATTACAAAAATTTTTTAAATCAGTTTGGAAGAAAGATTCAGTTTAATGCAAATTATAATTTTATATAATGTATTATGAAATTTGATNACAAGACTCCACCCAGCCCCACCACGAAGAAGCGAGCAAAGCCAGCAAAGACATCGATGGATTCAATTTCTTCATACCTGTGCATCTGGGTGAAGGCGATGAAGATGTTATACAAAACCTACATGTGAAAATAAGAAGAGAGCGGTTAGGCATCTTTCTGAACCTGGCAGGCTTACTCATTTCATAGGTGAAACAATGTGTGCGTGTTTAAGGGCCTGTTTAACCCGGAAATTGCTTTTTCTGGGATAGATAAGACAGGTCAGCAAAGTAATGATTGAAAGCTCAGCTGGCTTTAAACAAGTCCCAGAAATAAGAGTCTGTTAAGTATCCTGGAAAAGAAAAAAAAAAAAAAAAGAAGGGTAAATAGCTATGGAATAGAAGTAAATTACTGGGGGACCATATGCCATTGAATAATTGAAAAACCACTCTATTTTTTGGTTTGTTTGATAGTTAATTTTTGGTCTTTGTAGCAGAAGTTAAAAGCCCAGGCCGGTACCTTAAAAACCTCAGGCTCTACCCTCCCTGTTCTCATTCTGATTCAGGTTGGGGCAGGGCAGGGACTAAGAATCACATCTTTAATTTAAATCCCATTTAGTTTGTCTATGGGATAAGTCAGTGGACCTGACAAACTTCATTAGATGGGGAATGTTACATGTTTTTCAATAGCACTTGGCACATAAAAATAAGGGAAGGGAAGGGAAGGGAAGGGAAGGGAAGGGAAGGGAAGGGAAGGGAAGGGGGTAGCCTCAGTTTCATATTGTCTTTAACTAGGTAATAAAAGCCTCTCTATCATCACATATTTAGAGTTTGGTGCCACTTAACCATTTCCTCAGAGAACAATCTCAAAATATGAATCAAATACTGTGACACTCTAAACGTTCTAAAGACCCTGCACATATACACATTTTGACTAGAAATTCTGAAATTACAAAAATTTTTAAAAAATCAGTTTGGAAGAAAGATTCAGTTTAATGCAAATTATAATTTTATATAATGTATTATGAAATTTGATCTGTAAAGATAATATCTTAGAGCAGAGAACTTTACCAAGCTTCTATTATCAATAATTTCTGTTCCGCAGAAACTCTTAATGAAAAATTTTCAGCATATTCCACTTTCATTCATCTTTTAGAAACTAATAGAAAATTTCCAGAGTGGTGAAGTAATAAAAAGGCCTTAGATGTTGCTTACAATCAGTTAATATTAAGTCCTGTCTCATCTGTTTACAGTGAGTGTGTAACACATGAAAGTCACCTTTCAGTTTTGAAGAGAATTTGGGAAACAACTAAAGACACCAGCTGTTCAAAGCTGTTGCGCTAAAGCATTAGTTCAAAAACAATAAATAGGCCAAAGTAATTTGCATTTTATGGTTTTCTTTGGTCTTTCTTCTTCATCCAGTTAATTCCAGAAGGTTATTAAGAAGACTAAAGCAGGTATTTGCAGGTAGAAGAGTCAAGCTCATTAGGATAATAATTACTGCTCAGCTTCTATCTAATCTTAAATTGCTGCTGGGGATATATAACCTTGAGCTGTCACACAGTCTGTTCTCCAGGAGGCTCACTGCTAATAGTTCTGGGAGACAGACAAAGCCAAACAAAATATTTCATTTAAGAAAATACCCAGAACTGCTTTTTTCTAAAGCCAGTGTATGAAATTTGTCTCTTCAATGGCAGATAAGGAAAAGTGGGTTCATGTCTTCACAGTAAGCAAACCTCACCCTTCCAACCTTATAGCTTTTAATTTCAGAGCCTGTTTTCTGTTTTTCTTTCTTGTAGACTTTGACCTCTTCCTAAGACTTGTGATTCTTTATAAATGATACCACAGCATGATTCTATCCTGACAATGATGAAAAATTCTCAGCAAATGACAAGATTTTTTTTTTCACTTTTCTAGCACCAAGAGTACATATATGATTTAACTGATTTGGCATAAAAATGAAAGTTATGGAAAATATTACATAATTTCTATTTTTTTTTAAATGCTTTGTGAAAGTAAACTGTTCTACACCACAACCTGCACTGTGTCATGTAAGTAAGGGTTGGGTAAGCTACATTGCAGTGTTCATGTCAGTAAATCAATTACTAGAATTCTTTATGCATTAGGAAAGCCTGAATCAGATTGGGAGGCTTTTGTTCACAGAAAAAGAAGGGATGGATTGATAATGGTCTCATGTAGCAACTCTGAGAACATCATGCTTTGGGTTGTTTGGAGAGGATTTTGTACCACTGGCAGCTCTTAGAAACACAGGGAATTCCCTAGGGACTGATCCATGCTCCAGGTGTCTATGTACAATTACTGCACATACAATCCACGTCAGAAGGATTGGAAGAAGAGATTTTCAAGTGACTGCCAACACAGGTTGTCTTGATAATTCTTTCTTACCACTCTGCTAGTTCTTTCTGACCACTGTAGCTGTTTTACTCTAAGCACAGTGGAACAACTTCTACAGCAAGAGGAGAGAATATCCTCCTTTCTAGCATCCAAAACAGTGGTCAAGTCTTTCTCAATGACAACAAAGAGGCAATTTCAAATCTCCTCAAATAAAAAAAAAAATTACTTAGGTCTTCAACAGGCATTAGATTTAACAGTTCTGCTGCATACAAAGAAGAGAGAGTTCCATTAGAGAATACAGCCAGTGCCACTCATTTGGAGTACAGCATGATAAATAGATATTCTCAGTATTTCTAAAATCAAGCCTCAGAGATGAAGCAGTCAGGGAATATTCCATTTCCTGATGCATACAGGTGCTCAGTTCCTGTTTAGACACAAAATTGTCTGTGTATGTGCGGGAACAGAGCTTCAGATGGCTGAAACACTTCACAGCAAAATCATCTGAGTTCAGGCTTGATAAGATCTGCACTGGATTTATACTTTTTTTGAACAGGGCTTTGAAATTTCACTAATGTATGATGTATTGTAAGTCCAGCCCTGTTGCTGTCTGAACTACTCTGATGCAAACAGCCCACTCAGAAATAACTGGGGAAAGAAGCAATTAACAGGACTTGGAGCCTTCTTTTTCCATCCACAGATATAGCTCTACCAAGGAAAATAAGAGAAGGTATCAATGGGTAAAAAGAGTAAATCATTCACTTTACTCCCACCCCCTTAAGGGGAAGTCATAACTTCTAGATAATAATTCTAATTCTGTTATTTTGTAATTTTTTTTATATACCAGGATATTGAACTAAATATAGGAGACAGCTATTGTTGCCCTGAAGGTAACACACAAGTTCAACAAAACTCATACCAGTTTTTCCTGCTGGGGAAAAAAAATGTTTAAGCTGATAAGAAGGCTGGAGAGAACCAGGGGATATCTGTATTTAAACAATAAAAAATTATGCATGCTTAATATGTCTTGGTGATATTATCTTTTTTAAACACTTAGAGTTAACTCAAATGAAACTGTTAAGAGAGAAAGAGAAGGAAGTGGTAAGAGAAGACACCCAAGATAAATAGTTTTAAAAAGTAAGTGGGATATCAGAGAGGAGAAAGTCACCTACTGGAGTCCATTCAAGTGACAAATACTTTAGTCTTCTTAAGCATGAAGCCAGCTAGAGATTTGGAAAGCTCAAATGCCCAGAAAGGGGATGAATGGGGGTTGATGCAGAGATGCAATAGCAGGAGCTGACAAACTGATGGCAATGCAGCTGCTCTGAGATGAGCCCCAAAGCTGAGAGTGTGGGGGGTAATGGGAACTCTCAGTGGTGCACCCAACATACCCCACGTACAGCTCTTTAGTCTCATTTTCTAACACACCCAGTGCTGCTGAGCAGTGCCTAAATGCACTGTTCTAAAAGGCTTTCTGTCACTGCACATTCATACCACAACAGGATCCTGACTGAAAGCTCAGGTAAATGCCATCAGGAGCTGGACCCACATGATAAATAGCTGGGAGAAAAGGAAAGGCAAGGCAGTGAGCCCATCAAAAAAAAAAAAACAAGCTCTTCCACTGTGAAAAAGAGGTATTTCTTTTTTGAGGTCAGTATTTGAAGTGTAAGAGATAGATGCATGGGGGATTTTTCTGTTACAATTGCTGCACCCGAGTAGCTTGAATGTAAATTAAATTATACTTGTCCCTTAGTTCTACATCAGCCCTGTATCTCTGATCACCAAGAGGAAGGATTTATGGTGCTTAGGCTGTGGCTGCAAGAAGCTACTTTGTTCCTTTTTCTTTTCCCAGTGCTCATGAACTACACTTCTCCCATTAAGCCTTTCAGCAGTGAACTCTGTACAGATTTTACAAGTCCGAGGCAGGCTCATGTATAGCAGTATCTTAGTAGTTTTTATGTGTTTTAGATTCCTGTGATTTAAATTCTGTAAAGATCTTATCTTGTGGAATTCCTTAACCTGCTGTTAACTTGTACCACATGAGCAGTCCTGTTGGTTTCTGAGCAATAAATTTCCTGCTTGAAATTTCTTCCTTGAAAAACATGTTTTAAATGTTCTTGTCACTTCTGCTTACAGCTAAAATTTCAGTTTGCTCCAATTTTAGCAGAACTAATGAGATAAGGGGAAAAAAATATTAGCAAAAGCAGCTGTGTAAAAACACTCTTCTATCACAAACAAAAAAATCAACGACAACAAACAACAGCAACCAAACAAATATCTCTTCTTCAGGAAACATTGTTTCTGGATATTTATGACAAGACAGACAAAGAAGGCAAACATTTTTCAGATGTCAATATTTTTACAGGTAGAAACAGAGTTATGCAAAGTTCTTAGTGGCATTTGGAATTCCTGTCTAAGGTCTCTGGTGAAATTTCTGGAAGGGGCTGGAGGATAGAATGTGGTCTCCAGAGGTTATCCACATCTGCTGTGCCTTTTTCTTTCCAGAGGACTCTCTCAGGTATATGAGAAAGCAGGGTCTCCTGTATTTCTACCCTTGCTGCCTTCAGTCCTTAAACAGTAGAATTTTCTATTTATTTTCTTGCACAATGTCAAGAACATTCCAAGGTCCTACACTGATCTGGCCAGGAAAATCAGTTGTAGCTTATCCATTCACTTCAGTGAATGCAAGAGCACATCTTACAAGTATGTGTATGTTTCCTTCTTCCAGCATCTCTAAAATGCATGTTTTGGAAAGAGGTAATATAGGATATAATTTTTGCATACACTAAAATCCCTTGCATGTAACTGAGTGTAGTATTCATAAAATAAATAATGTATTAGGATCTCCTTTGAGCTGTTCTTGTCTTGTATGCAGCAACCCTACAAGCCACAAGAGTCCAAAGGGGGAAGACAAGGAGCAGAAAGAAACTCACCACAGTTATGCCATCATTCAGCAATGACTCTCCAAAGATCATCATGTAAAGCTGCTCATTAACAGAGGCTTCTTCAAAAACTACCAGAGCTGCCACGGGGTCCACTGCTGAAATCATGCTGCCAAAGAGCAAGTTCTGCAGCAGGTTCAGGTCAGTCAGGCCGAAGGCTTCAATCTGGCAGACTCCATAGAGGGAGAGGCCAATCCCAAATGAGTTTAGCAGAGATCCCAGAACAGACCACCACAGGATGGATCCAAAGTTTTCAAAAAATGGTCGAGTTGGCATGAAATAGCCCTCCTCCAGAATAATGGGTGGAAGGAGATACAAGAAGTAAATACTAGTGTTCATCACTGGCGGAGATGTGTGATGGGAAACAAAGATGATTGCTCCTACTAGTGCTCCAATGGCAATCAGGATGCAGCTTTCAGGCATAAGTCTTGGTAATCGGTGAAAGATATGGAAACCTTGAATAAAACATTAGGCAATTATTCAAGTTGAAATTATCCTGATGTCAGACAATTGTCTTGCCTGTGTTTGGATGTGTTATCTTCAGACAGACAGCTTTTGCTCTAAGGATTATGAAGGTAAAAACAGGCAGTACTGTTCCCTTCAAAACTAAACATTCCCACACTTGTATCACTAAAGCAAGGCAAGAATTTGACCATGAATTTCTTCTTTTCCTACTGCCCAGCTCCTGATTTCTGAGCAAGCATGCCTGAGTTTAAGCGCCACTTCTGGGAAGGCAGAAACTGCTTTGAATGATCCTCCACAATTTGGAAAGAAAATATTCTTCAAGAATCCTTGCTGCCCACCTGCTACTGGCTCGTCTAGTCACTGTACAAGGAACTGCATCACACTGTGAATGAGATGTGCCTGTACTAAAAATGCAGGATTTTTAAAAATTTACAAGAATGAGGCCAACTAAGAAACTTTAAATCCAATGTCTGCGAGTCCATGCTTGAAGCTAGGTCAGCCTTCATCTTGCAACTCTAAAAGGTTCAGCCATGACAGTATTTCTGTGACCCTTGAATTATCAGTCTTCAAAAGCAAGGGAACATAAAAATATTTTAATGAAAGTTTCAATAAATTTTTTAGGACACTACTTTTTTCTTTTTACTAAGAGGTATGTTTATAACACAACTCTACTCATCTGCTTTTTAATTTAAAAATAATTTTCAAGTCTTCTGCCAGTCTTATAGATAAGGGGATTGTTTTGCCTTTCAAGATCCTGGAACTGTTTCTCACCCTTAAATCTTGAAACCCAGAAAGAAGATAATACCTGAAGAAAACACTGACAACTTTAACAGTTTGGAAATCTTCTTCCCAGAGTAACCAGATTATTCAGACTAACTCTTTTTTCCAAATATATTTAAAATCAACAGCTCCACACTTTTCATCAAAAAATAATATTATTTGAAAACTCACAGTAAAAGTAACAGGTCCATCTGGCAGACATCACACAGTTCTTCTAAAGTATCTATTTAATGTTCAAAACAAGAATATTGTGTAGATGCGCCAGGTGTCAAGTCCCGTGCTATTATGGATGATAAAGAATTTGGTAAATATGTTTACTATTAACACACTCTTCTGATGCCATAACAAATTTTATTTGTGAAAATTTTGATTTTCACCAGTGAAGACATTCGTAGGAATCAGATTGAGGGCACCAGCTGTAATGAAACTGGCAAATTATGGATAGAGGTAATGATTTTTGTCAGCTGGGTGACTATGATAGGAAAAATGTTTGTCTACAGGCCACCTCCAGAAAAAACACCAGTCTCACCTACCAGATTGTTCTAAGGAAAAGTTTAAGAATTCCACAGAAATATCAAAAGAAAAGGGAGATTTTACGTGTGCAACTCTTCACATTATTACCATCTTCTTCATTTATTTGATATTGCTGCATTAATTTTAAATGGTCAAAATACTTTCAGCCCACCATGAAAATGTGTAAGACACAATGAGCCTTTTTTGCTATGTTAATTACAGTTCCTACTGCAGTTACTGCTCCCTGAATTGCCTTTCCCCTTTCAGAAACCCATATGGAGCTCTAATAGAAACTAGATGCTTTGCTATGTATTCAAAAGATACTTAGCCTATATCTCTGATGATCCACACCCTCAGAGACTCCCATTCTCTCTCCCTGGTATTACTTTTTACACCAACTTTAAGGAGAAAATATGTAAAACAAAGACTCAGAGGAAAACGTTTCCTTTTATTCATACAAAGGAAGAATGCTTAACACTTTCTCCCCAAAATTCGATACACTTGAAATCTCAGTCTGGTGTAACAGATTTCTACAGCTGTGTCAGGTTGCAAATTCCACTACCTTGTGATCTATAAGGACTAGGAAAATGAATGGACAGCACTGTGTCAGGGAGCTCTGTTGCTATTTGCCACTCACAGCCCAAGAGACATGAAGGCTAAAGTCACATGTTAACTTAAGTAAGATGGAATCATTCTAAGGTGGAATTTTGGCATTGCTGTGTTAATGAACACACCTGTTCTTTTGAAGACTGATGCTATAAAATCAATCCCAGCTACAAAGTGAATGAAAGTTACTTGGTTATATTATACTTTTTTAACTTTTTTCCAAGTTAGGAGTACCCAAGGTCACATTTTCTACTTACCTATTTTTGCAAAAGAGGCGAGGAGGATCCAAAGGGTAACTTCATAGGGAATTTGCACATAGTCATAGTCCAGCGTGAAAACATGTAGCCTGATGTCTTGAGAAGAGTCAACACTACTGGAATCATGTTCATAGTGAGGCAAGGACCTCTTGCCCAGGCTGGGCTCATCCCCATAAGCAGCAGCAGAACAGGATACCACACTCAACAGCAGCAGCTTGGAAAGCTTTGCATGTGCCAGCATGGCAAAGCCCATATCTGGGGCTGTGTCGATTTTATTACAGATTTAGCATACAGTGGGTGCTTGAAGGTGTGCACAGTCACTTCTGCTGATTCACACTGCCCACAGCCACTTCTTCCTCAGGGCTCTTTCATCTGCCTGTTAGAGGTCATTTTATAGTCCTTATGTGCCTGTCCCATTCCTTGCGCTGCAGACGGACCTGGAGTTTGTACGAAGGTACCGGTTGTGCAGGTTCCTCTGACCCAGAAAAGCCTTGGCCACAGCATCACCCTATTGAGGAGTAAAAAGACCTTTCCAGCTACACTACTTATGTAGCCTCTCTGATTTTTCCACTGTCAAAAAAACCCCAAACAACCCAACCAAAAGAGAACAACTTCCGATGCTCACCGTGGAGGCAGCGAGCGGAGCACGAGGGAGCAGCATCGGGCGGGCGAGGCGGCTCCGTGCCTCCCTCTGCCCGCGCTCCCGGCCGCCTCCCCGGCGCAAGGGGCACCTGGGCACCACGCCCGGCACGCTGGCAACGAAACTACTCCGTCTGTAAATAAAGGGGCTGTCTAAAGGGACTGTCTAAAGGGACATCTGGCGGGGGACCGCGCAAATTACAGCCGCGTTTGGAAAGGGGCTCCCCTTCTTAAACACCTGTACGTGTTTAGCAGGTAATATCAACAAAAAGAGGAAGGTCTGAGTCACACACCTACCTGAAATTGGATCTTGAGTTGTCTTGTGTTTGGCATTTGTTATACTCATATCAGTAAGGCATTTACTGGGCAAACACATTATCCTCCTCCAACTGCTCTTATGGATCATTTTTTTTAAAACACTGGCATATTTTCTCCTCCACAAAAACTACCATGTTTAGTGTAAGGATAAGAGGGTGTGCAAACGTAGTGCTGTTGATTAGAAGCTTCTAAAACCTGCATTACTTATCTTAGAACTGAGTGCATTTAATTTACTGACAAATTATTCAAATTATTCAAATTCATCAACGATTTGATTGTGTTAGAATAGTGCAGATAGTGAGAACAGACGTGATACCCCAAAACACCTAGTTCTGAGGACCCTGAAACCACACTGCATGTGCTTGGGAGGGGATTCCTTCAAACTAACTGTCCTCACAAACTGAATATCCCTTCATGGATGGAGAATATCTTCCACAGGTCTTCCTGTGGAAGGGATCCAGTGTGTACAACTATGATGGTCTATAATGCAAAACAAAAGGCAACAAATGGTGACAGCTGGTAAATTTGCATCAAAAATTATAATGATCTGTACCAAATCTCCAATACAGGTGCAACTGCAATGTCAGAATTTTCTGTGGTACAGCCTTTGATGTTCTGCTTCTACATGAAGCACTATCTTCTGACAGCCTCACAGCAACATCAGTCCTCCCACAAAAGCTTTGAACATAACATAGCATTAGATAGATAATGCTCTGCCTGCTTGCAAAAGAGTTATTTGTTCCAGTATTCTGGTCCTGTTAACAGCAGTATTTCTTGGAATCCCTTTCCAACAAGCAATTTCGCAGATGAGATATTCAATTAGCATTATAAAACAAGGATTAGTTAACTTGAAGGCCAAGTGAAGTGAGCAGAACAACAGAGTAAAGGCTATACCACTGAGATTGCTTAATACTGACCATTGCATTTCACTCAGCTGTAGACATTCACACAGACTACAAGATAGTTTGAGAAAAAGTGGTATGAGCTCTGGAGAGCTGGCAGCCAGAGGACTGCAAGGGAAAGACTTAGAGTCCCTGCAAGTCTACTAGCTGTGACAATGAGGGCTTTGATTTACACCAGCAACACACCCGTAATGCCAACAGGTTCAGGGGGCATTGAGTGACCAGCACCAGACAGGATCAGCAATGAGCAGGTGCAGGTGTCCCCAAGTGTGAAATGTTTCACAACTGGCAGAATTCTTCCCCTCATTGAAGGAAGGATGGAGATGCCTGGGATAAGCCTACACAGTGGTCCTTCTTTTCTGAATCCCTTTGGCAAACCCAGCTCTAGGAGTTTCTCATGGTATTTTCTTCCCACTGGAGAAGGTAACCCATTTGAAGAATTTGGATATGTCCCACTGGACTGCATCAGAAAATTAAACTGCAAGCTTCCTCTGGAGTTCCCTTTTATTAGTCTTTTTCTAGAAAACAAGTGTTAAAATATTCCAGAAAGGAATACAGTGCAAATAACATTGTATGTCTCAAAATCAGAGTGAAATTGTATAATAAATATAATAAAAATTGTAATAAAATATTAATTTATGAAATATAATTAATCTTTAAACATTTACAGTTGTGTGCAGTGGCACAGTTTTGCTGTGCACTGTCACACTTCAGTCCTTCTGACTGTTTCAGAGCAAGCTATTGCTGGCTGTAGTGACAGGTGACAGTGGTCAGACAATATAAAAAAGGTCTTTGACAATCCTGTTAGCATTCCTGATGTCATCCCCTGGGGAATTTCTCCTGTCAATATGCCAGTCTGAATAACCTTTGGGATAAGCCCTTGAGGCTGCAGTTTTCCAGCCTCTTAGTAGTTTTCATTGGCATATGGTAACGCATGTATTTCCAGAACTTCTTGTGTGGAGCAGCAGAAATGGAAGATTTCCAGGTAATGATAGGTAAGATCCGAAGTGCTTTCTTCACTACTGGAGGCAAAGTCTCTGGCTCTTGGAAATCCTGGAACTTTATTAGTACCAGTTTGATCCCTTTATCTTCCAATGCACAGTTCACCGCTGCCTGCAGTTCAAAGATGCTTGGTCCACTGACATAGGCTGGGCTCAAAATAATTATTACCCGTCTGCTTTGTTTAATAGCTGTTACAATGTCATCTGTGTACGCTGGAGAGAAAATGGTGAGAGTTACTGCATTCTGCAAAGGAGTTTTTATCTTATCAGTTCCTTTATCAACAGCTAAAACCCAGAAATAAGTCAAGAATAGGAATGCTGAGTAAACACATAATACCTAGAAATGTGTTTGCTATCAAAAGGTACCATGTCTATTCTCATGCAACTGAAGTACACAACTTTCTGCTCAGGACATGAAGGGCACAGCTCACACACTTCAACAGGTTCTTAAGGGACACTTGGACTTGTCTTTGTCTCTCCCAGGAACAGATACACAAGGCTTACTAATTACTGAGGCAGCACTGCCTAAAGTTGCTCAGAAAGTAACTACTGAAATATTTGGAGTCTTCTTTCCAGGGGATGGAGTCTGCTTGCAAAGAAATTCTTGCACAAGAAGCTTTGTCTCAGTCTAGTAACTCACAGTGACCTCACTCCAAAGCATGTATGCATCAGGTGCAGGGACCAGACACAAAGATCTAAACATTGTGAGATTTGAACATAAATTCCACTACCTAATTATACAGTTTATTGCTCTGGTGCATAAAGTGGTTTTTTGCGAAGTGAAACACAATTTTATAAAAACTGGAGATTTTCTACCATGCCCAGGGACCTTACCTCCTCCCGGAAGAATATCTCTTTCAAGAATACATAACTTGTATCCATATTTATTTTCTAGCATATCTGGAAGAAGCTCCAGGGCAAATTTTTCCTCACTAATTAATGCAGACTCACTTTCAGAAGAGTTTAGTTTTGCATAGGACACAAACGCATCAAATTCCTTGCCATCTAAAATAAATGAATAAATTAATTAATAAATAAATGACTTTACATACATTAACAAGTCTGGCTGAAGCATTCAGCTTCTTTCTTAAAGCTCTGTTTCCATTTATATCTGTTTAAGTAGGCTCAACACAAACCTAAAATTATGACCTGTTCATGGATTACAGCTATTCAGTCACCAAAGACAACCTTGCTCCTCACTTGCAAATATTATAGACATATGCTACCAAAGCAAACAAGGAAGCTAGAGATGTTTAGTGCAAGGTAATTTAAAGATCTGATCCCTTCCAGGCAAAAGCAATGTGGTAGGGAATGATTCTCAAACTTTTATCTCATTTGCTCAAATGCTGATTATAAAAAAAAAAATCTTGTCAATGGCAAATCTTCTTTTAAAATATAATGAAGCTTAAAGGAACAATGTTCTTGAATATCAGTTGCTTGCAAAAGATATACTGTTTCCATACACTGTTATGTTTGTAAATAGAGAGACTTCCATAAGGAGTAAAAGCTAATCTGATAAAAATATCAGCTCAGACACCAAGTACTGACCAGTTATTGAGCTTTAAGTCTCCTTTAAAGAACATTTGTACGGTGCAGATGAAACATAAGCAAAGAATTTTTCTTAGCTTTGATCACCCTGGTACCTATGTCCTGAGTTTGGCCCATTCTTAACTACAAGGCAAAAGTAAATTGTATCTATTTGCTGAATAAACTTCTAACTACACCTGAGGGAGAAGGAAAATAAAAGAAAAGAATTTCTGGTGAAAGCAAAAGGCACAGTGGACTCAGTCCAGTTTCCAGGTACTTGAGGCCATTTAAGATATCCTGAGACTGCCAGATTTGGCAGGGAAGTATTAGAGACTCAAGCATTTTGGAATGGCAGGACATCCTCAGGCAGCCCAAACCATATCAGACACCTATGTTCAATTAGCTGAATTGTATCACATGACAATATAATGAATAGAAACCAGAAAGAAATTCCCCTGTGTAGAGCAAAGTCCCACTGCAGGGTGCTGCTGCAGGGTGAACCTATATGATTTCACCATACTGACTGCACCTTCACTGCTTGGGAACTGAGATCCTACATCCAGCACAGACACCTAAGTGCTGAGTATCATGACCCACATGCCTTGGCGTTAACCTCCCAATTTCTATCCCTACATGTAAGATTAGGATCACAGACAAAAGCTAGTCACCGAGTTCCCACAGGGTCTAGAGAGCCCATATGTAAAGCAAATTCAGAAAACTAACATGAATAAGACGGGGCTGAATGCTTAAATTCAGAACCAGCACATAGCAGAAACTGTGTCATCAAAACAAAACAGAGGTGTGCAGATTAGATTTGGAGGCCAAGAATGTGATCAGAAAACACGTTACATCTCTGCTCCTCCCCTCTGCTCCTGGCCACACACTTTCAATCACATCCTTCTACTGGTGCTGAAGCTCTTGTGATGATAGAGGAAGATTATTCACTTTGCTGGCTGCACACTGTCTGAGTTATTTTTCTGCCAAGTTGAGCCAATTTAGGTCCACATGAGTGAATCATCAGCAGTAGGCACACAGAACTAATGTGAGAATTAAAGGCAGGCCAGAGGGTCACTAGACTGGTTTAGCTAAACTTCAATTCATCTATACCCTAAATTGAAGCTCCTTTGAAAGCAGATTTTAAATGAGAATAAATTGCACTACAAGCCAGGTATTCCTCATTTCACCCACAGAGGTCACTACAATCTTATTAGACAACAACCACTAACAAACACAAGCCTTTATAATATTACTATTACAATAGCAAGTTAAAAATAAATACAAAATAAGCTCCGTTAGGCCATTTTTTCACATAATTGTACAGGAAAATTACAAGCTGAGGAACTTTTGGTACTGTATTTAAGATGCTGAAAGTGTAGGAAATGAAGAATACTTGACTTAAGCATCCTTGTTCTAGAAATGTTAGTATCAAATCTCCTGCATTATTTCTTTCCACATGTGGAAGAAGGCAAGATTTTTAAGAGATATATCTGAATTGGCTAAGGAGGCAAATTAACCCCAGAGAGGTTATGGTTTCTCTGTCCACAAGGTCCTGCACAACCTAGGTTGGCTCTGCTTTGAGCAGGTGCCCAGGATACCTTCCAATCCAGGATTCTTCAATTGTCTGATCCTGTGCTAAGAGGGACATGAGAGAAGAAAGGATAGAAAGGAAGAAACAGCAAAATCAAGCCATGACTGCTGCTTTGCTGCTCTATAAGCAAGTCCTCTCAGACCTCAGGTGACTTGATGTACATCCCTGAAGTGAGAAGGACATAATCCTGCAGGTGAGAACACGTTTTCCTTGGGCAGAAAGCTCTCTGTGTATGCATGGTTGGTCTGCACACCCCCTATACTCCCACTCACAGATGGTGCTGTGTGCACGAGGTACACGAGAGGCAGGGGACAGGCAGGGGAACAGGGGCTGCCAAGGTGGAACCCAACAGTGTCTTCAGTGCTCAGGCCTTGACAGGTCTGTCTCTGTCCTACTGACATGCAGGGTGTGCTCTAAAGGGACTTTCCACAGGTCCTTAAATCATTTTGTTACCGCATAGAGGGGAAATTTTGAGTTATTTCCCAAATTGCTTTTGCCAACTGCTTTAGGGCTTGCAAAAAAAAGTTTTTCAAAAGGGCACGTAATTTTCTAATTGTGCATGTACTTATAGGTATCTAGATACGGTTGTTTAACACTCACCTATAAAATAAATTTGCAAACACAAAAACAGACTCAGACACCTCTATCTCAAAGTGCATCAAGATGCAAGAATTTTTAGAAAAATTTTCTCAGGCACAAATTATCAGAATTCTTTCAACCCATGTATGAAAAAACATACATTAAGTTCTTTGGAGTAGTCGTAGTGATTCCTGATACATTTTTACCCTGTCTTCTATTTCAGGGGCCTGGTTTAGCTGAGATGATGGGGCAATGCTGCTACAGAGATTTGAAAAATCAAAAACTAATCACTCAGGTGCAAATGTCAAGTTGTTTCCAAAGATTTTAGAAAGGAAATGTTAATATTTCCAAAACATTCATTTGTTCATTTGGTGTCCTTTAGAATCTTATTTCTCTCTTTTGTTTATTTTTCTGAGAAACTTTTTGGCTTCATATGAAAAATACAAGACCCTGGAGCCCTTCACTTTGTTATGCAAGGTCATTTCATTCTTGTTCAAAGGTTTTGTTGGACTTTTTCAGAGCATGATTTTGAAATGTTTGAGATGGTAAATTATTCCCTGCAAATGAATTGCCAAAATTCAACTTCCTACTCTAATCTTCTATGGGTAAATCAAGGTAAAAGTCTAACTGACATTTCAGTTGGTCTTTCACACTATCTGACTTTTTTTCCATCTGCTTTCACTGAACATCTTGCAAGGTTTAAGTCTTTGTATTAGCTCAAACAGAACAGGGTCATTAAAATAACTTAATTAAATGAGTAATTCATACCAGATTACCCCACATGGCAAAAGGCAGTAGAAAAACTGGAGCAAATTAATATTATACAAGGTTTCTTACCTTCTGTAATTTTGTTGTGGACCAGATAACTTTGATACATCAGCATTATCTCGATCCAGTGCTGGTAAATAAGGGCAGTGAACAAAACAAATGCAAATAGAGTAGAAATGGCACTGCATATTATATATAAGAACAGCACTGCAGAAAGAAAAGAATCTATCATAACTCGAGTTTCCAAAATAATATTAACACTTAGATTAAAAAACCAGCCCAGAAATGGGGACAAACCATCATACAATCTTTTTTCTCATCCCACTGGCAAAATTCAGGGAAGTCAAGATTTCATGTAGCCACAATCCTTAACACAGAATTTCAGTCTACTGTCAGTGACCTTTTTTTGCATGGCATCTCTGGTGCTATGAGAAGCCAATCTATGACAGAATGCACAGAGAAAAAAGTCTCTGGTACACTCAGCAATGCTGAAAATAATCATCCCCTGAGATGGAAAAGCTACATCAGAACATGCATAGTGCACACAGTGCCCTCCTGGCAGCTTCCTGCTGCACTCCAGTGATGAGCCTCCACTGTGAACTATGGTTTAACACTTTAATTTCCACACTGATTCTGGTTTGGGCCTTGAAAAGCTTCAAAGGCTGACATTCACATCAGTTATGGTAACTTCTCAGAAACATGCATGCTAATGACTGGGAAAATAAACAGAAATATCCTATGAAAATCAGGGAATACTGTTGCTTTCATCAGCCTCTCTGCTTCAGTTTAGTAGTTAAATGCTTCAGATTGCCATGTTCAAAGATTACACTCTCCTCCCTTCTAGTTATTCTCTAATTTCCACTTAGATCACCTGCCTGCAGTAAGTCCCCGGACAGCCCTGTCCTTCTGAGTAATCCTGAAAACACTGTGGCTTTCAAGACATCTGACAAATCAGAATTTTCCCACCCAGGTTCAGGAAAATTCTTCTGCTGGCTAAATTCCAGTGTCAATGGGGAATTAATGAGTAGCAGTAGAGTAAACCAAAATGTGTCTTCAGTGGTAAATAGTCACCAACTGATAGCTTTACCTCTCTGCTTTTTTTTCAGCTGGATCACAGCAGTGGCATTCCCCACTGAATTCTCAGCGAAGCATGTGAAGTTGCTTCTGAGGTCCTTTTCAGTAACTTCCTTCAAAGTTGCAATGTGAAGAAGTGTTTGCCCCTTCAAACCTTTCGAACAGACACTAGAGATAAAAATATGTGTATCTTCATGATATCTTTGCTTTTCATTCACACGATTTCCCAATATTTTATACACAAAAATAGAAGAGCTTGCAACTTTTTAAAGTTCATCTTGAACTTTTAATAGTAATGCAATATTCTGGTTTGGAACCTCCACTTGGTTTATACATGGTAAGAAACTAGCATTGCAAGAAAATACTGAAGACTGAAAGGTTTATTCTTAAATCATCTACTGAGCAAAATATTTACCACTTGCCCAGTTTTTAATATATAGTCCCTCTTACTTCTGTAAGATTCTTTGTGGTTTTCTAAGATGTAAAATATTTGCCCAGAAGAAATGCAGAGAAATAAAAATTCAAAAAGGAGCTCTGAGAGAGAATTAGCTGGGTGAAAGACTGAGCAGCTCAGCCTCTTGCACAGGGGTAAAAAGCCCAAGGACATGGTAGGCAAACAGAATAAGATAGATATAAGGGACAGAAGAATAGGAAATGAAGAGGTAACTGAGGAATCTCTTCAGGGTTGAGTAAAGGATATGGGAAACAGATCTGTGTCTGCAATCATTTCAGAATACCTGGGGTTTCTGAGTTTCAGCATTCCCCTTTGAAACCCACAAGTATAAGCATCTCTGGGTCGTCTTAAAAGGCATCTCACATCATGCCAGTGCAAAATGACAGTATCCTATGGCTCTAGCTCTGCTACTTCCAGACATGTAGGAATGAGCATAGGCAAGGATTCAACCAAAGTCTGTTGGGGATGTTTCATTTGTTTGAATTTTTAAAAATAAACTCTACCCATGAAAAAGTTAAAAACTTGTTAACAAGAATATTCCAAATCTAAACATTCCAAGGTTAGGAAAATGCAATTTCCAGTCTACCTCATGAGTGTGTGCATGTGTGTGTGAGAGAGATATCATAATTCTTTTTTTTCCCATATGTCTCCTATTATCAACTTGATTTTAGCACTGACAGCAGGTCTTTTGCTTCCCCCAGTGCACAGAACGTTTACCCATAAAGTTGACTCAGGGCTGTGTGGTCAAAGACACACTTGTCTGTGTTGCCTCTACTCTGTTGCTTGCCCAAGTCGAACACTGCGCAAGTGAATGAAAACAGGAAGGAAAGGGAAGCGTAATGACTGCAGGGGTTGTCCCCAGGTCACAGGAAACCTTTCCCCTGCACGTTTCTTCTTTGCAAGGTCTGGCTAATTCTTACCAGGGAGGAGTCCCACAGTTCAGTGTGCAGAAATCCAGTGCTACAAGTCCTCAGACCTAGTTTGTAACACCGCAATGTCTGAGACACACAAACTCTTTTCAATGTCCACAGTACTGATCTGTTTTGCTGATCTGATTTATTCCCCACAGAAAGACACCTTCCAAAGATAGATTGTGTGAATTGCTAGCAGGGCACAACAGAGACCATGCTTTCAGGAACACTTGAAAACAAGAACACTTGAAAACAACTGATGTGGGGACAAGCAACTAGGAACCCTTCATGTAGAAGCTGTCTATGAGCTAAAGTTTTAAGAAGAAGAGCTAAGATAATGCAGAGTTTGAGTGCTTGATTTTGTGGCCATCAATGTGTGCTTCTTTATGTGAAGGTCACATGCCTATCACTTGCTCGTGGACATACACATTACTGGGTGAAAGAAAAAAAGCCTTCTAACATTTTTTCAGTAAAATGTATTCAGTAAAGTTGTTATAGAAGGACTTTTACAGTTGCTTGTGGTAGTAACTAGACTCCTGGGGGGCAGATGGGGGAAGAGGTTCTCACCTTGTTTTCTGATTCAATTTCTCATTTACATTCTCTTCATTGTTTCGTTTCCATGTTACCCTCATTGAAGAAACTGTTTCAAACCCAAACTGTACATGGCATTGCAATTCAAGTGGCTTGCCTGGAACAAATGAACATGGTAAAATCATGCTTCCAGAATATTATTCTCTTAAATAGCCTAGAAAACAAAGCTGGTTTGCTTTATCAAGATTCATCATTATTTATCATCATCTCATTTCAATATTTTCATTTGCTTTTATGGGAGGAATTGAAACTTACCAACTTCTACTTCAAGGATCACAACACCATTGGGATACAAAAGGTTTGGTGGATGAATAGTGTTTTTTGCTGCAATTAACAAGAATATCATTAAGTATAAAGTTATTGTCAGTGCAGAAGACCAAAGAAAATGGCTTAAAATTTAATTCTTCAAGTTTTAGGTGGAATTTAGACACCTAAGTCCTAGAAGATGACAGAAAAACTTGTGTAGCTACTCAAACACCTGCTATATCATTTACTCTGAGGTATTGTCCTCTTACTGAGGGAGTTCAGTCTGTGCTTTAAATTATTTAAGATTAAAGAATTAGGAACCTCCCTTGCAAAACCCCCTGAAGGGTGCAACCCTCATATCAGTTCCCTGTCAAACCTCTTTTCATGCCCAGTAAGCACAAACAGAGCACATGCACACCCCATTCACAAGCACAGATGCTTGTACCAAAATAGTCATGTTGTTTTCAAAACTCAGGCTGCCAAAGGGCACAGATAATGAGACCCATGGGTTTCACAATAAAACCCCCAGCTCTGATATTATAGGAAAGTCCTATACTGCAGGAAATGGTGCCACATAACACCTTTTTTGTTGTTGCTGGTTTTTTGTTTGGTTGTTTTTGTTTTTTTGTTTTTTTTTTTTACCAAGCCACAGCAGAGAAAGATCTCACAGAATTACAGAACAAGCTGATTTGGAAGGGACCCACAGGACTGAGTCCAACACCCAGCCCTGCACATAACCATCCTCAAAAGTCACACCATGTGCTTGAGAGCATTGTTCAAACACTCCTTGAACTCTGTCAGGCTTGGTGCTGTAACCACTTCCCTGGGGAGCTGTTCCAGTGCCCAGCCACCCTCTGGGTGAAAAACCTTTTTCTAGTATCCAACCTGAACCTCTTCTGACACAACTTCAGGCCATTCCTTCGGGTCACTGGGCACCACGGAGAAGGGATCAGTGCCTGCCCCTTCTCTTCCCCTCACGTGGAAGTTGTAGCTGCAAGGAGGTCTCCCCTCAGTCTGTAAGGTTCTGGGGTAGTATTGATGCATATGGCACCTTTTAAGTGGTTTTCTGACTGCACTAGGAAGTCAGGGAAAAGAACTGAGAAGGACAGCGTGTCAGCTCAAATACAATCGGATCAGAATAAAATCAGAGCTAGTCCAAGCCTGCCCAGAGAATATTGTGGGAATAAAGCCAGAAGGAAGGGTGAAAGTGCAAGAGGTATTTTAAGCCACCACAGAGTTCTCACAGGTTGGTAAGACATGTTTTCTTATTCTGATGGGATGGATATATTTTTCCATTGAATTCTTAGGACCAAATATTAAAAATACCTGGGGAAAAAAGGACCACCTATTTCAGAGAAGTCCTATCTTGATTAGACCATGAAATTTCAAAGGAGTGTTTCATCACTAGACCACAGAACCAGGTTGCCTCACTTGATACATTTCTTTTGGTCCCTAAAACTTGTTCTCCTTTTCACAGAGTGGCCTGCCTTCCACCAGGATGCTGAGGAATAGTCCTGTGCTGTCTTCATACAGAACAGCTGTACTGCATCCATACAGTTCAGGATATAGAATAGATTTATACCTTCCTAAACCTACTGCTATTACTATTGGATGTTCTAGCTCGTGTCCCAAGATGTCCTCAGAAAACTTGGAAGAAGATTTTAATGATCCTATAGCTAATTCAGTTTATGTGTTTTTCAGAACAAGAGCCTGAACAAAAGACAGAAATAAACATAATAAAGAAAACATACTTTACTTCAGGTATTTTATTCTGAGTTATTGCATTACTCACCAGTAACTTCTACTGTTACTGCTGTTCTCACTGTCCACTTAGTAATGTTGTCATGCAGAGTGTAATCACACACATATATTCCAGCATCTTTGTCATAGGTTGGATTCAAGTAGATTTCATTCTGCTTAAGCTTTAGGCTTGGTCTGGTTTTCCTGTATTTTATCTGGTGACCATCCTAATGAAAAGAAAGTAATATCAAATAATTAAAGTATTTTTTTCTAGATGTTGTTGCTGTTATTAAATTATATTTCAATATTTTTGGACAGGATTTTCATGGCAGTAGGGCTAAACCAAAGTCTTTCCACTAAAGCCCAAAAAGGGATGTATTAGGGGTCTGAGGACATTTTTCAGTTGTACTAAAAAATATGTGACTAACCTTGACTTTTCAAAAATTATTTTAAATCTATAGCTGATGCAAAAATATGAAATCGTAAAGCTAATCTAAATTAAACTCCTATTAATAAAGAGTAACAAAAAGGATCACTTTTTGGATGGACTAGTTATTTTTATTTTGTAAAGAAATAATTTTGAAAACATTTTCAAGTTATTTTATGTAAAGTAAACCATGAGTTTGAGTTGTCTGAGATTGAGAACACTGCCACTATTTTTAGAAGTATGAAAATGGTCTATTTTTGAAAAGCACCCCTATTTTTCAGCTTAATATATTCATATTCTACCAGGGCCAGCAAGGATTTTCCTTAAATCAAGTTTCTGAAAAAAATCCAGTAACGCAAATGTGAAGAAGCTCCTTAACTTCAGTGGGCTTCAGATCAAGATGTAGGTAAAGATAAACCTAATTTAAAATTTTAACGCAAGTGCTGAGTAACTTTGACTAGATCATAATTCTGCTTGATAGAATAAAAATACTGTAAATAATACCAGGCAGGAAAATACACAATTGCAAATTTAGTCTTATTTTTTTGCTCATTTATACAGGTTTGGATGTTATATTACTATCCTTACAAACACTGAGTCAGTAGTGGTTCAGTAGAATAGTGTTTCATTAAAAACAGGAATCTTGGAAAGAAAAATTTGAAACATTATTCTTAAAATAATTTTGTGTCTAATAAAGCCAGTTTTTCTTTGGTATATTGGATATGTTCAAAATTTGAAATCTTAAAACAAAACTTAAAAACTTTAAATGTTACATTTCAATCATGTCCGTTTTGTAAAAAACTTATTTTAAATCTCAATTACTTCAATTTCTTAGCTGAAGAGAAAGCGTTTCTTGGCTTCTGTTTCATATAATATTTTGAGTGTGGCAAATTTCTTCAAAACTCTTCCTTAAATACTTGACATCAGTTCAAGAATCTACTTTCGGGAATTTCTAAGGCTGCATTGCCTGCCAAAGAAGAGTTCAAGAACTATGGCACATGGACATGAACTAGACCTGAAGCTCCACCTCCACTCAGCTGTTTTCAGTACTCAGTAGACTGACTCTTACCTTGTACCATTTCACATCTGGCTTTTTTATGTGGCTGTAACATTTTGTCCCAGGACAGCTTATTGAATTCCCACTGCCAGCAAGCAGATATAACATATTTGTGTCATAGCTTGAACATTTTGCTGCCTTCTTTGTTTGAACATCCAGAACAATTTTGAGACATGGGACTTTTCCCCTGAGTGATATTAAAAAAAAAAAAAAAAGTTATACATTTAATACACAAATCAAACCAAAGCAATAATACTCCTATAGAAATAGAAACCTTTTGCTCATTTCTTCCATTACTTACTCTTTTGCTCCATTACTTACCATATCCTACAGATGTACACTCCAGAAGCACTGTCCCTTATTGGTTTAAACCAAAGAGAATCCCCTTGGAAAATCAGATTTGAGCTTTCCTTGATAGCCTTCAGTGTCTCTTTATCTTTCTGATGCCAGAACCATTTCACCTTATGTTGGTCTAGAAGTGAGTTGTTATAAATGTTGGTAGCATCTCTATCTGGTAAAGCACATTGTAGAACAAACTCCTCACCATTAAATGCACGATACCATATTTGGGGTTCAACATGGGAACATCCTGAAAAGCAGGACAGTAAGATATCAGAAAGAATGCAGAATCATGGTGAAAAAATTAAATATAAAAATTAGGAACACAACAAAAACAAAACCTTACCTTTCTTGTGTTGAATATTTCTTCATGTGATCAAAAGATGGACTAATAAAAATAGGTTCTCTTGAATATGCAATTTGCCAGTGTTCTTGAAAATTTATTCAAAGGTTTCCAAAGGCTTATTAGGCCTTTTTTCAAAAGCTTAATGGGAAAAGTTTTAGTGATGTGTAGACTTTTTCATGAGTGCTGACCTGTTAAACCTCAATTCTGTAGAAAAGCAGATGCAGCTCTTCTCGATCTCCTTGTATTAATGGAGAAGGGACTGACATAAGCCTGAGGAAGCAGAACCTGCCTACAACATGCCCTACTTAAGGTAAGATTGACAAATATTATTGTCTCACTGCTTTTAAATATTTATCCATGTTTCAGTAATTGTCCCTAAAATTACACTTTTTAAAATTTTATTCTGAAAGGTGTGGTCAGCCATCCTAATGCCCCTCCTGCCAGTCAGGCTGTTGTGACCTTTGAAAGTATTTCAGGATTTCACCCCAGCAGAAGGGAGCCCATGAAATCTGTTCCTCACCTGCCCACCTGGGAAACTCTTTACAGTTTCATTTTCTCTCTGCACACTAAATTGGATCAGGCTCTTCCAGGTATGTTGTGTGTGTGGAAGACTTTGATAAATCAGTCTCGTTCTGCTTTTGTCTTCCTTCTCCCCAGTCCATGCCTCACTAGACCAGATGCTGGAGACCTAAGTCACAGAAGCAATTCATCTGTTCATTTGGGCCTCAGAGATTCTCCTTTTCATTGGGGAACTGATTTTTGAGTCAAATTTAGGGTAGATTGTATCACCAATACTTCAGAAGCTTGCAGAAAGTCTATTTGTCTGACACAAGCATGGACTTGTGCAGGAAAACTCACAAGAGCAAGGAAAAATTAAGATCTTCTTTTCTAAGTTTTCAGAAAGCACCACAAACACCAAACATCCCTGGAGCATATTCTTACCTGGCAAGGGAATCTCTCTAACTTCTACCCCACTAATAAACGATGTTAGTATCCAGCAAAAAGTGAGCATTATTTTCTTTATCAATTTTGGTTGACATTCTGAGAATTTTTTTTTAGGAATCATCTTGCTTTCTGTAGAAGAGGAAAATGGATTTTTTGTAAATAGGAGTCCAATAAAATAGATAATTGCATATTTCATCATGTACCTCTATAAAAGTTTGCAAACACTATTTCCTGCATATTGTGCTTTTCCTGCTCACACTATTTCACAGAAATACAAGATGGATAAGGCTCAAGATTATACAACAGTCTCTCTAAATACACTTTGCATAGAATTGCTAACAGATGGATTTCCAAGTCATACCCATAGCAATGCAGAACTCCACCTCTGGAGTGGAAATGTAGATCCTTCCTCCTTTGATGTTAGCATGTTCTCTAAGAAGATGGGTAAGATACCAAATATCATCAGCCTTCAGCTCATGATGCATATCAGCAACAGACTGAGACAGGTATTAATGGCACCAAAAATCCATGGAGCGCTGTTGTAGCTTGAAGATCAACAGGCCCAGAGTGAGTTGATTGGATTCCTTTGAGATTAAACCAAATCTGAAGATGTGCTGCAGCAACAAATGGCATCAAGCCCATGAGACTGGAGAAGTCTTCTGCAGAAGTAAAGCCCTGAAAGCCTCATGTCCTGTGTGGGCACATGTCTTTGGTTCTCTCTTTCACCCAAGAGAGATGCTGGTAACAAAGAGGGCTTGGTTACCAGCCAAACGAACATGCTTAGGATGTCTACTAGGGCCAGCAGAGCAACCTAAAAACCCTTCTCCTCCTCTGTGGTGTACCTGGGTGTGCAGCATCAGGCCTTGCTTTTGCACTACAATGCTGTGCTGCACAGCTTGAAAAGCCCTGGCAGAGCCCTGCTGAGCAGGATAACACCCACACCACTGTAAGGGGCCAGCTCTGTGGGCTGCCCTCTGTCAGCTGAGACTGGGAACACCCAGGGGACTTGGAGCAGGTCCACAAAGCACTCAGGTATCCAGGCCCCTATATGACAGTACTCTACACAAGGTGAAACCCCAAACCATATTGTTACATTTTCCCCCTTCTACTAAGAAGTCTGATCTGCATCCCATAGCCTTCTCAGCTGCAGACTAGCCAGTGTGCATATTCAACAGCCACGGCTTAATCTGGGTATTTTGTAAGGACATATCCTATGTTCTATGACTGACATGTCTGGAGTGCCTGGTTCAGGAGTAAAGGGCATGTACTTTGCTGCTGTTCAATTTGACCCTTGTGCAACAGAGCCCTTAGGGGTTTTTTTTCTTTCCTTTGGCCACAGAGTGACTCTGCATTTGCAATGCTGTCAGAGAGGCATTGAGTCAGCCCAAGGGAAAAGCAGAGGTTGGGCAAAGGCTAGCCCCTTGTCTTTTGGCACCTCATGCAAATCAGACACTACTCATACTGGTTACCATCAAAAGAGCATCCAGTACACTCTGAGCTAGAGAAAGAGGTGATGAGAACTCCCACGCTGCACTTTTCCAGGCAGCTATTTTGTATAGAGGGGAGCACTTTTAGTCACCATTCTCTTCAGAATGTCTCTATTCCTTGCAAGTGAATGGAACAATCTATTTTTATGCTCAGAGGTCACAGGAAGTAAGTTAACTCATTTGTCTGACCCCATCCTGGGGCTTGGTTGCAGGTTGGCTGCCAACTGTCATCAACCACATATCTTTTTTAATCATTCTGAAACTCCAAGCCTCTGTGTGTGTCTGAATAAAGTGAATTTGCTGCCAGCACTGGGAAAAAGCCCTCCATCAGTTTATCCAACTTTTTTATCCACTGCAAAAAGAGAAATGGATCCTGACTCTCAAAGCTGGGTTTATGACACCTATGAAGACCTTGCTCAAGGCATTCATTGAGGCTGCATCTCTAGCCATGTTAATTCTGTTTAAAACCAAGAATGCTGTTTTGAGTTATGTCATCCAACAGCCCACAATGTAAAGGCATGCTGGTGCCAGTAGCAACCCAGACCCAAGGGCTTTTTGTGTGGCTCAGTGTTGTTGTCCCTTGAGCAGGAGAGCAGGTGTTGCTGTTGTCAAAAGCAGAGGAGGAAGCACTGATCTCTTCATTCGCATGACCAGTGACATGACTCAAGGAGACTGCAGGAAACTGTCAGGGGAAGTTCAGGTTGGATATCAGTTGGACTCAATCCTTATAGGTCCCTTCCAACTCAGCTTATTCTGTGATACTGTGAAAACTCTATGAAATAGAAGTTTACTCTTGTCTTCTGACAGTCCTTTAAGAGTTGAAATATAGGCAATATAATACAATTCCTATTTTCACTTGCAATTTTTTTAGCACAGGAAATTATGTGAAGACCACGTTAATTTCCTTTGTATATACAATACTTTCCAATTAAGTGGCACCCTAAATCCCTGGACTAAGGATATGATATTATGGCTGTGTACATGGCAGGAGAAGGTAGCGAGACCTTTGATGATAAGTTGCCTGGAGCAGAGTCCTTTCTTTCTCTGGTAGATACTGACAAAGAGAAATGAGTCCTTGAGTAAACTGAGTCCCCAAATCACCTGAGTCCACCTGCAGCGCAAATACACCTAAATGGTGATTGCTGTCTGCTTCTGCTGTGAATTTCCCTGTTCCTCTCAAGCACACTTGCAAGATGATAATTATTAATTTCACATCCTACCATACTTTGAAAAAAAAAAAAGAAAATAAAAAAGAAAACTACAACAAACAAACAGAAAAACCCAAACAAAACAAAAAACCCCCACCAGTGGTGTCTTTTCCCATGCCTAGCTAAAGACAATAGAAAAATTTAAAAGGTTGCTAACCAAAGCTGTAACATTCACTAGTCAACCTTCTCTATGGCACTTCTTTCTCACTTGTGGTGACCTTTTGGAGCTTAAAGAAGGTATCATTAGTATGGCACCAAATTGCAGAACAAAGAGATTAAACATCACTGGCATTATTAAATGCTTTGTGCACAGTCACATCATGTAGTTTCATTACATATGGCCTGTATGTCCCCAGTTACACACAAATGGGAAGCTGGGAAGTAAACACTTCCACTGCTTATCTTGTGCCAGGTCAGTCACTCTTCAAATAGCTTCTGGTGGCTTAAAAGCTTAGTGAGTCAGGAAGGACCAGAGCTGTCACAGCAGAGAGACTGGGCGTTTTGCCTGGGGTCCAGGGTGAGTGGAGTGCAGAAGACAGAGAAATAGACCATAAAATCATAGAACAAGCTGAGTTGGAAGGGACCCATCAGGATCATCGAGTCCAACTCCTGGCCCTTCACAGGACACCCCAAGAATCACACCATGTACCTGAGAGTGTTGTCCAAACTTCTTGAACTCAGACAGGCTTGGTGCTGGGACCACTTCCCTGTGAAGCCCATTTCAGTGCCCAGCCACCCTCTGGGTGAAAAACCATTCTTTAAGATCCAGCCCAAAGCTCCCCTGGGATAACTTCAGGCCATTCCCCCAGGTCTTGTCACTGGTCACCACAGTGAAGAGAACAGTTGTACACAGTGATGAGGTCTTCTGTCTCTCTCTTATTCTTCAGCTTTTTACATAAAAAATCAAAACGCCAAGTTTCATGATGTGTCTGAAGTCTAGTAAAGACTTCATACCACAATCATCACCATCATACAATTCTGATTCTGGTGAAAATCATTTAGCTACTAAAGCTGTCAATGCCTGTGTCTTGTATTCAACTTATATCAATGGAGAGGCAAGCATAATCTGATTCTAGGACTAAGACTAGTAATATCCATAAAGGAGATGAAAAAAGTTTTACCATGTCTACAAAATGGAAAAGAATATTTAATGAAGCTACTTATTAAGCCACTACTGTTTGCCTGACCAAGCAGTTAAAGCCAATTTTCTTCAAAATGCACATTCAAAGGCAATAAAAGAAACTTACCTCCAAGCAGACGGGGTAGGGAAGGCTAAAAATTGAAGCTAAAACATATAATTTTTTAAAAATTATCTCAAAATCTAACTTGCACATCCTACACAACATGATAAGAATTGTGGTTAGTTCTAGCTGTGCACTGTGTTGAACCTGTTTCCTTTACAGGAATTTCCTCTACCTCACTGTCATCATCCCTTCCTTTCTCAGTTTAGTTGCATTAAGTTGAAAATTTCCGGGTCACTTTCTTATAAAAAGAACAGGAGAAACACCTCCTTAGTAAGAGATCAAAGCCTCTTGGGTTCCAAAATCTTATATTTGCATTGTGTGCAAAAATGTGTTGGATTTTTTAGTTGGCTTCATTTAAGAAGGGTAATGTTTCCTTTTTTTTTCTTTTTCCTTATGTAAAAAAAGGCTGGTTGTTACATGACAAGGGATTTTAATGTTGCCTCTGTTTATGCACACATTCCTTTATGCAATGACCAGTATTAATGCTTGATTCTGTTGGGTTCTGAGCATTTTGAGATAAAGGATTTGCATTCTCAATTTCCACCATGTTTTTAGCTCTGCTTTTTCTAGACCTGAGCTCACTGATGATCAACCTTGGTGATTGTCTCCTAAACTGTTTTCAGTGTTTTGCCCCATTGAAAAACACGTTTGATTTATAAATTGCAAAAGGCTCCAATTTATCTCTAGAAATTTCAGTATAAAGAATTAAGCTTTTGAAGGTGTCCTGTCTGACCAGAAAAAAAAGCACTTTTGTTCCCTCTTCACTTAAAGGAATTACAGAGTGCAATGCAGCTGCAGTCAAAGCCCTTCTTCTTTCAAACTCAGATTATCAGAAAAAAAGTTTCTTTCACAGAGATGTATCTTTATGACATAAAATATACTTCATTCATTTTAAGTATAAATTGTCATTGTATCCAAGTAATGAGGCTTACCACAATCAAAAAATTAAGCACAACAGTCCAACTATTATATCAGAAATGCATTTTAGAAATACAACAGAAGCAACAGTCACACAGAATTTTGAAAGCCATGCTACCAGAAGTCTGAGTGGTATGTCATACTGTCTACCACATTGGATGAAAATCTTGTATATAGTACCAAATATTTGACTAAGCCCCAGCTCCGATTCGCCCCTACATCTTCTGTAAAAGTAATATACTTTAAAAAACACTAAAAAAGCAGCCTCACACACTTGCACTTCCAAGGTTCATATTTATCTTTGACTGCTTGGGAAAATGCAAAATGCATAAAGAAGATGGTGAAGGACGACTCCAGAATATCCTCCCTGCTTTCCCTGTCTCCCCACCTTCTCCTCCCCTTTAATCATTTACCCTCCCACTCTGCTAAAATTTAGCATACTTTATGCTATATCTCCAGAAAATTGTACCTCCCCACCCCTGTGGAAAGTCAGGTTTGGAGGGTTTATCTTGCCCTCCAAAGTGAGTCCATCTCACTTCTGCTCAAGTGGAGAAAATGTACCATCTCAGTGTGTATGCAGTGTAGTCTTACAGTGCTTAGAGGATTAATTTTTTTTACTATTCTGGTACTATTTTGGCTTGACACATTTACACATCACCTCCTCCTCTGCCCAGCTGTGGTTAACACCCCATTAGTAAGAAATTTTCCACTTTGATTATTTTCTACACTGATTCAGTGGTGCTGGTTCTGCTGTTGCAGGAGGTGCCTGAACAATATCTAAACATGAACCTCTGTCCATTTTGTACCAGTTTATGCACTCAGTGAAATGACATACATTCACGGGTGGCTTCTGGAGCTTGTGGGTGATTCTCTCTGAAATAAAGGAAGGTAATGTTACTCACCATCAGTTTGCTGCACTACAGTGAATTCTGCCTTGGGCATCAGGGACTAACTTGTATAGAGCCCAGAGGTACTTTGAATATACTAATAACTGAATAGCCATATGCCAACAGATAAAGAGCAAAGCAAAATCTCACCATGTAAGCCTTTCAAAACTTTTAACTCTCACAATTCTTAGCAGTTAATTAGAAAAGATTGTCTAGCACCTCAAATTCTTTCTTGCCTTCCTTGATAGTCCAGCCTGCTTGCTGCAAGCCAAGAAACATAAACCTGACAGTAATGACCAGTGCTGAATTTCTGGTATTGTCTCAGAAACTTACTGTAGTCCAGCTTAAAAGTAGGTCAGAGTAGTTTTTCCTTTACTCTCACAGGAGACCTTACTCTTTTAATGGCTTTAATGTCCATTATACACTTATTCAAGGACACATCCTTATATGCATATCATTCCTTAGCTTGGACAGCTCTTCATTCTGCTGCTTTTCTTCTCCTGTTTGCATTTGGTGACAATGCTCCTATTCCTTTCCCTGGTTATTTCACCAGCCTAGGCAATTAAACTCTTCTAGGATCCCTTTTCATGGCTCCCCTGCTGATCCTCATGGCTCTGCCTCACAGGTCTCAAGGTCTTGTTTCACTGGAAGCAATTCAGTTGTATTTGTCTTTCCTTCATCATGCTGGAAGCTAGAGACACTTCTGAGGTTGTCATGTTTTCATTTACAGGGTATGAGTTCCCTCCTTGTAGATGAATTTTTATTGCTAGTCCATAAAGGCAGTATTTTCCTTATGTGTTACATAAATACATATGCTTAATGTATTGCTTATCAAGCCAATATGCACAAATATGCACAAATGCTATCACAGCTGAGAGGTAAATATTTACTTTCAAGTCTCCAGAAAAGCCAAAATCCATAAATGAGGTCTTGCAATTAAGTCCTCAAGAGATCTTTTTGCTACTGATACTCAGACAATTCCTAGTATATACTGCCAGGCCTTCAAGACTAGACACAGACACTTCAGAATTTGCCCAACTGTTGGATTTGTACATCATTAAAAGTGATTTTGGAACCTTTTATGGAACAGTATTCCTTCACCATAGTCAAAATCCCTAAAACAGCTACAATTTTCCTGTAATGAATAGAAAACAGTTTTGTAGCCATATAGTAGAATGAGGTCTCCAGCACAACACTGAAATTGGCTTAGTTATGGTAGTGGTCGAAAGTAATAGAGCAATAACCCATAAATCTATTTTATTATCTTTCAGAAATATCTTAAGGCATCAATGTACTGAACTCTATTATTTTTGTATTGGATAGGTTACAAGCAACAAATATATTACACTGGTCTTTCTTGCTGATGTACACACTATTTCTCACCCACAGAGGCCAGATGGGAGATCAAACAATAAGAGACAAAACCCTGTGATGACTTTTTTATATATTTAGCTGACAAAACAAACAAACAAAAAATACTATTGTGGCCTATTTGCAGCTGCTTTTGCTGGAATTCAGAAAATTTGGATTGCTGAACTACAGGAAGCTGTAAGTTGTGGATACTGCAGAAAGCTCGGTAAGTGCTGCTTCACCCAGATACCCCATCTAATTCTAGTTGAGAAAATTATTTCCCTAAAATGCAATCACATTTTCTTTTTCAAAATATTGAATGCTTTTCAAGTACATCACAAGCATCTCATTAGGAAAGGCAACGTTTCAAACATTCTTAAAGTCTGCAAGCCAGATCATAGATGTGTCTAAAAAGAAAGCAACTTTTTATTACTTTTTCTGAGAAATCAAAATAGAAAAGGACACCTTCAATATATAACCACAGTACCTTCCATGCCAGACACACACATCTATCTGCACAACTGTTAATCTCTATTTTCTAACCATTTTTAATTACCTGAGGAATCAATCTACTGAATTCTGGATGCGACACATAAAATTCTGGACCATTTTGCATAAATCAACTATGCACTCCCTTAAGGTCTGAGATGTCCAGTGAACACTAACCTTGCCCTGCACATACAGGAGTTGTGTTCCCAGAATCTGTTGGAGCATCTTTATCGTTGCTCTCCTTTTTTTTGTGACTTTTTTGTGACTACTGACTGCAACTGTTATGTTTAACTTCCAGCTCAGTAAACACAACTTGGTAACAGCTTGCTTCTGCAGGCATCATCAGTTGCTCTGCAACAAAACCAGCAAATCTCAAGACTCCCTCTGTCCAGTCCTTCTGCAAATCTCCTGCTTTCATTACCATCTGAGGAGTGGTGGAATTGATAGGATTTGTCCTTATGGGGAATTTACTCCTGTTGCACAAGTTCTACCTCTTCAAGGTCTCTAAAGAATGAAAATGATCATGAAGGAACAGAAGTACTTATAGTAGGAAAAAACTCCTCTAATTGACAAACCTTATGCAGTTATCAGCCCTTATACTACCCTACAGCAATGATACTATATACAATAGTCCTAATTCTTCCTACATTTATGTTACAATTTTCAATAGACAAGAAGAGTTCTTTGATACTGTTTTGCTTCCAGCCCATATTGTGACTGGTAGAAATCAGTCAGCCAGCAACACTAAAGAAATGCTGACACAGACCATATTCTCATGGACAGTTTCTATCTTACAGTACAAAGCAAGAGAGATAAGAAATTTCAAGACCAGTGGCTTGCAACAGCTGTCTCCTTGCTGATCCCATCTGTGTCCTCCTCAGGGAAATTACATATTTCTACAGCTTTTGTGGATTTGGCTTTGTTTTAATCTTCCTAAATTACAAATGAGACATTTGTTGCTTGTGATCTAACCACATTTGCTTTACTTGCATTTTTTCTTCATACCCTAAGACTGAATTCTGACACTTGTGGTGGTGCCTCTCTCCACACCACCCCTCAGGTCGCACTGTGAGCTGGAAATGTTCAGTTTGCCTTGGCCTTGAACAGCACCTTGATTGAGCTCTCTTGAAGTAAGTTTCCAACCCAAATTATGGCTAGTATGGAAAATTACTATGACTAAAGCCCACTTTCTTGCAACCCTATAAACAGCAGTCCTAAGCAGAACCCTTTGAGCTCTCCAGGACCACAATGGACTGCAGCCAGAACATCCCTCTCAGGGCCAGTGAACTCCCAGCTTTGCTACATTTGGAGGATCACCAGACAACAACAAATCCTGGGCTGGCACCCCCACTGCTCCAGGCTCAACCCTTTGTCCATTGAGCAGATGCAAAGTCATCTGATGGGAGCACTTCACTGAATTCAAGGGGCATTTTTCACAGGTATACCTGATATATAATTCTCTAGGTCTGCATGCATGTGAGTGTGAATATGCTGTAGCAAATGTACTATCAATGTTACACTCCTAAAAGACTTAAATTCATAAGCTAGGCCTCTAAATGAGTTACTGTTGTGCTGTAGTAGATTCTATATGAATCCTTTGTTAAATTGTTTAACTTAAGCTATCGATTAAGTGCTGTTAAGTGCTGTTAAACCTTTAGGCCTAAACCGTTAGTCAAGATTGGCTCAGTTTAGCTGCGGCTCTGAACCTTGAACCTGGGTCTTCCTTATTCCTTTTTATCCTTACCTTTTCCTACCCTAGCTCTTTTCTTCCCCCCACTCCCCCTCCAGCCTCCTCATAGATAAATTTTGTGTCGACTTTGGGGTTAGATTGATTGATTTTAGGTTTTATGCTGATTTTTGTCTGTGTGCTTTAGCCATCTAGTAAGTAGTAGAGTGAACCTTACCAATGAATTTTTTCCCCCTTTCACTTTTATATTAAATCTTCTTTTGCCAATACATATGTCAGTGATTCTATAAGCAACCTTAAAACACTCATTGATTATATTACTTCTGTCCAGCTGCAGCAAAAATGGAAGCCACAGATGTGAAGAAGGAGTAATAGAGTTTTATTAAGCACAAAAGTGAACAAAACCCATAGTATAAATCACTGAAATGACCCATTACCTCATACCAAATGACCCATTACCTCAAACCAACTATCATGTGATTCACTTATGCATTGACATACACGAGGCAAATCATCACAACTACAGTCTATAA
This sequence comes from Toxostoma redivivum, assembly GCA_013397375.1. Taxonomy (NCBI): domain Eukaryota; kingdom Metazoa; phylum Chordata; class Aves; order Passeriformes; family Mimidae; genus Toxostoma; species Toxostoma redivivum. The sequence continues at coordinate 757,244 of VXBI01001235.1, forward strand.
AAAGTAATATTAGCAGTTCCTTTTCTGTATGGACTGGCAAACAAAAAGGCATTTCCAAGGTCTGATTAATGTCAGTAATTCAGGATAGAAGAGCAATAAGAACAACACCTGGCCTTAGTATGAGTATGCGTATCCTTAATTTCCTTCATCCCACTTTACCACTGCATCATGGGCAGTGAGGATCATCTCTAAAGTGACTGTGTCATGACACCTTTCTTCCCCTTTTACAGATATTGAGTCATTCAACATTTGTCTGTTTTGCTAGCATTCGAACAACTTGGGAGTTAATGCCATTTAGCTCTCAATCTTCCCTATGTATAATCCTCTGCTATTCTGTGAAATCTCAGGGCAGTCAATTCTGTATGATGTCACAGGCTTCAGGGTACATTTTCATGAGGTGTAGCAGGTATACGCAATCACATTGTCTCTCCAAGCTGAGATGAGGGGACATCCATGGCAAATTCAATTTCAATTTAGAGTAGCTGATTCTCATAGAGGGTAGGCTTGGTCCAGAGCTATTAACAAACCATGTGCACTATCCATAGTCACATGTGTAGTAAAACCCATTGGACCTTTAATTAGTTAGGCAATACATTGAAGACAGTATATGAAAACTACGTGGCTGAGAAGAAAGTTTAATACCTCAATTAAGTATTGGGGAAGTTACTAACACTTCTGTAAGATGTTTGGCCAGAAAATGGGTGTACCTAGTACGTCTGATGTCATTTCTGTGCTGACAGAGAATGTTGAAAATTATTTGTGACTAGAAAACATGGGAAGCTCTGGTGGAGAAGAATTGAACGTTGTGAAATATTTGAGATTTGGAAATGTAAAAGCACACAGCTGCAGAGGAGAAATCCTCTTCAGTAAAAGCTTACACCAGAGAATGGCTATAGCCTATGAACCACATTTACATAACTCTTTAGTTGTCTGATAGAAAGGAGACCTCTGAAGTATCTACAGATTTTGGCCTTATTCCTTTGTTCCTTCCCACCTATCTGTTAACCTGGCAACAGTGTTGTCTCCATTTTGGAAATCTATACTTAGCCTTTTCTTTCACCTAAATGTCTTCCAGCAATTATGCATGATTAAAGGATATTTGACAAACAACGCTTCATTCCCGTGAAACTTGAGACATTGTCATGACACCCAACACTCCAACTGTGTTTTCAAGTGCACTAGACAGAAGGTAATGCAGCTCCTCCATGTGTGAAGTAAGTTTCAGTGTAAAAGAGATGCCTTCTCAAAACCAGCAGTTATGGCATGCAAGAAGAGCCTTGATGATTTCCTAGCAACCTGACAAAAGATCTTCCAAAATTATTCTCCCTCAACTTCTCCCCACTGATGCTAGGAGGAAATATGGTTCCATTTTATCCAGGAATTTATGTCAGGTAGGTATCTTCTGTTAGAAAGCTAATAATAAGGGAAGATTAGCATAGTTTCGAATAGCACTACTAACTTTGTTTTAAAAAATAATAATAAGATGAGAGTTCAAAAGGGTTAGGAATGTATATACACACCAAAGATCTCATTTTCACCTAAATCTTCTATATGCAACAGCTGAAGGCAGCTCAGGGTATCACAGAACCACAGAATGGGTCAGGCTGGAAGGGACCACAGTGGGACATCTGGTCCAGCCTCCTGCTCCAGCAGGGTCATCCCAGAGCACATGGCACAGGATTATGTCCAGTCAGTTCCTAAATGTCTCCAGTGAGGGAGACTCCACACCCTCTCTGGGCAATTGGTTCCAGTGTGGTATCAGCATCCATGAACAAAATACCATTATTTATATCCCAATCCCCACTTCTCCCTCTCAAAATGAGCACTTACAATCTTCTCAGTGAAACAGGATGTAAACAGTCTTTATCATTCCTTCAAATTATTCCCAGTTGTAGACCATGTACAATTCAGTACCAAATACTGTTAAAGCATCCCAAACTGCCCTAGTCTTTCTAACCTCCCTTTTCTCTGTTGGTTTGGGGTTTTTTCTACTTGATTTTGCCCAAAGCCTGCATGCCAAGCTCTTTAAGGCAGGAGCTGTCTGGGGCTACTTACAATCAGAATCCGTTGAAAATACCAAAATACAAAACAAAGAGCATCTAAATAATAATAAGAGATTGCAAGTACTGATTTATTTATTGAAGAGCCTAAAAAGTATATGAAAGTAAAACTAGTATCATTCTACATCACTGAAAACTATGAAATAAAAATGTTTTGCATTGTGCTTCATGCCATGTGGTAGGTTCTACTCAGAATGAAACTCCTGTTGCTTGTGCAGTTGCTGAGGAAACCTTCTCTAGGATAGGATTTAGCAATTGGGATTAACATCATTCTAGCTACTGCAATAACTTCTTCATTCTTCTCAGATCTCAGAGCTGTCCTCTTAATCACCTATTTCCCAAAATATTAGTTTATTTAGTTCTATTAGTTAGCAAAACATACAGTTTTCTACTACATCTTTTGTCTCCAGAATTATTATGTGATTGCATTAAAGTCACAGCCCTCAGTCCAGGGATGAGCAGCTTCTGAGCCTAAATCAAGATTATTATAGTGCCCCCTGGTCTATATCTTGATAGGCTTTGCTGGCATCAGGTACCGAAGGGTCTTCCAAAATCTGGAATTCACGGGAAGAGATTTATCTTTTTTCCACTTCACCACCCTCTTTGATGGTAAAAGTGACAGTGATTCTGGCAAGAAATTGTAGTCACTTATAGGCATATATTCAATTAATATGATCTTAGTTTTTCTTTCAACTAGAGCTTTATGCAGTCCACTCTCAAGTTCATATATGGCTCTGTCAGAAACGTAGTTCTGGCTCAGTATAATGATTAATCTTCTGCTTTTATCAATGAATGAATGGATATCATCAACAAATGCTGCAAATTAAAGATAAATTTATTTTTATATTAAATTGAAAGGATAGGCACTGAATCAATTTATCTTTTAAATTCACATAAGTACCAAAAATGTCCCTCTTATAAAGTGACAGCATGTAAGCATTCTGTGCTTATGAAGAGATTAATATGTGTTAAAGATTAAGAGTCTCTGAAAATTAACTCAGATTTGGTCAAAGCTTGCTCTCTAGAGCAGACATAAACCTACTTATAATCTCCATCTACCCTAGACTGCTGTCTGGCAGTAGTCATACGGACAGAAGGTTACAGCAAAATTTCACTTTCCTGCCACCAGAGACCTCTTTGCTCTTTCCTAATAGATACCATTGGAGTGATTCCACAGAAAGGCACAAACAGCAACTTCTCTCCAAGAATTCTGTAACCCTGGGTTACCCCTTTCTTTATGACACCAAGAACCCAAATCTATTTCCAGTAATCCAGGGCTGAGAAGATCAGCATGTGATGACAGAAGGAGTTCCAGTTGTGTTTTAGATTGATTACTGGGCATGAAAACTGATGAATGAAAGTGAATGCTGATACCCTTCAAATATCAAATTGACTTTTCACACACAGCTTCCAGTGCTTGTTTTAGCACCATGGGACAAAATCTACATAAATCAGGGATCTAGAAAACATGACTCGTAGAGAAAGGCAAAACAGACTGCAGAACTAACCTAAGGAAAAGAAAAGTGAGGGTGAAAGGAGGCTGACAAGGGTATTATAACACCAAAGGCTCCTGTACAAAGAAGGAGCATATTCTATTTTACATGTTTACCATGGATCAGACCAGAGAAAAGGAAATAAACTAAAACTATTGACAGAATCAGACTGCACACTTCAGTAAGCAATTTTTTAATACTTGAAGGAAGAGAATAGATAAGAAAGAAAGGGCTTGGAAGAGCTGTGGCTCCCCTTAGGTTAGAAAGATTTGTCAGGAATGGATATAAAGAGATAAGATCCTGCTTAATGAAGGAAGCTGACTGATCTTATTGTTCTGTGGTTTGAACAATGAAATTCTATTCCTCAGCTGGATCCTTGGACTAAATGGAAGCTCTAAGAATAACTAGTACAAGAGTCACCAGTTCCTCTCTGCAGTAAATGTGAGTTCATTCATTGGCCCTCAGCAAAAACGGAGCAAAAGCACTATTACTGTGAAATATCTGATATCTTCTCTGTCCTCACCTTAACCTTCTCAATGCATCTTTCCATCTTGGTTTTTTGTAATTAGTGATATATGTGTGCATGTGTGTGTAAGTGTATATGAATTCATAAATATAACTACAAAACATGTAATATGTTTGCAACCAAACTCTGAATGCACACATGCACAAGGTCCAGATGAAATGAAAAATGTATCCTTTCAATGTACAACACATGACAGAATTCCTTCTAGTTATAGACTTTGACCTTTGTGTGAAAACAATGAGCCTATTTAACGACAAGAATATTCAGTACACTTACCTCCTCCAGCGAATACATCCCTCTCAAATATACATAACTTGTACCCAAAGTTTTCTTCTAATATCATGGGCAATATCTTCAAAGCAAATTCTCTCTCTTCTTCAATAGGAGAAACACAGTCCTTCAGGTAAGACACAAATGCATCATATTCTTTTCCATCTGAAAATAAACCAACAATTGTTGTCTTGTTATCAACCATTAGAAATCCAGTATCTAATTCACCATTCTGATGTTCAAACTTAGTGTATCAATAGCAAAGCATCTAGAAACCCCCATCTTTCTTCTGAAGACTCTGAACAGTCTTCAAACACTTTTCATCATATTCAAAAAATGTCCTGAAGAAATTTAAGGTTGATACAAAAAGATTTTGATTGCGTTTAGAAAATACTTGAAAATATTTTTTTTCTATATTAAAGTGCTTTTAAAACAAAATTAGATTAATTTAAGCAATTGATGTCACATCTGTGAAGATCACGATATGAAAAGAATCAATAAATGTGATTGCAACCTTGAAAAAATGTTATTTAATTGATATTGCAGATTTCAACATTTATTGTACACTGTGTCTAAGAGTATCAAGTGGAATGGGTACTGGCAAAAGAGAGAGCAAACCAGTTAATTATTTTTGTTATGAGAGTATGTCATGTCTGGTCATGGTTTGGGCACTAATTTACAAACAGAAAATCAAAGACCAGTCCAGATCCAGGTCCACCACACTGGCACAGAGCAATTATCAGGATTGATAGACTGGCACATGTAGCTTTGCTTCTTAAACTGTACCTCTTTGCTTCCCTTTCTGAACAATTTACTGCATGTAGTTCATAAGAGAGAGCACAAAGTAAACTCCATGAAACCCTACATGTTCAAGAGCTGTAGGAATAGGAAATCCATTGCCTATTATCCAACAGGCAGCTCCTCCAGAGCAGTATAGTCCAGGTTCTCAGAGATCCTCCCTGAGTGAGTGTAAGTCAGTGTACACTGTGGTAGCTGATATCAACAAGTAGATAATAACACTGGCAGGCAAAGACATCCACCCATTAATGAAAAATCTCCAACCACTGCAGTTTATTCAAGCTATATTCAAACTGATAGAGACCAAGGAAGGCCAAGAAGATCAAACCCATATATACAGCAAGTTTTGTCACCACAATCTTCAGAAAAACAATTCCTAAAATTGAGTAATTGGCAGGTTTTCTTGCTGTGAAGGCCACAGAGTTGCTGCCTGGCAAGATGCCAGGAATGAGCATTCCTGCTCTCCTTATATGCATGTAATGACAAACCTATAAATATGCAATGGCCTCTACAGTCAAGGAAGCATTTTAAGCTTCACCTTACTGAAGGGCATCAGTGAGATGAAAACAAATTTGTGTCAGTCTGCCCATCTGAAAACTCCAGTGTTCATCCTCTTCATGGATAGACAACTGCAAACCTCTCCACCCCATCAACTTTTGTGATGAAGGATATGTCAGAACAGAGCTCATCTGAACAGCATCCAAAAACATCCCTTCCACTGCCTGCTCCAGAGGAAGCTTCTTCTTGTCTTTATCTGCTGTCAGTGCCACGCATATATAACAAACACACATTAACACCTGACCATCAAGTTCTTTTTTATGTATTCTCTGCTTCTTCTCACACCACTCCTGAATTTAAGATAATTTTATCTTCCTCAAAGTTGATTATTTCATAGAACCTGCCAGAAAATATTTTACATCAATATGCTTATTTCAATGTCAGCATTAGTAAAGCCGTACCTCCAGCAGTATCATCTCTCCTGCATATACTTCTGTAAAATAGAACAAAGTCGACCCTGAACATCACAAACACAAACACCAAAGCTACAGCAACAAATAGAAATAGCAGAGCAAGGACCATTCCAGTGGTAAATAAGTGCACAGGCAGGTCTTGAGTCTTCCCTGTAAGGAGAAACAAAGCAAATTACCTTAACAAAGCCTTAACAAAGAGTGTTAAATGACAAGATTACTGTATCAAATACTGATGGCACCTAAAAATCACCTCAAAAAATCACAATATTGATGGGAATCCTTTCTTGCTAATGCTTCAAGCACATATGCATGCCACTGAGATAGAGAGAAACTACAAAACATGTTTTACTGTAAAAACAGGAGAAACAATCTTGGACGCAATCACATACAGCTCATTTATGTGTGTGCAAGACATTATGTGTGTGCATTTATGTGAGACCAAGATTGGCATTACAGATCCTCATCGATGTTCAGCATCCCAAAATGATGGTCAGTCACTTTTGTGATGAGTTTCCTTCAGGGTTTTTTCTTTATTATTACCTCTTATTATCTACCTTTTACCCTTCTCTCTCTCCTATCCATAAGTTCTTAATGTTCCCTTTAATCTCTGGCTCAGATATTTTTATATTTTTTTGCTCCAGTCTCCTTCAGGCTTTTCTTCATTATTATTGTTGTTATTAATAAAATAATAATAATATTGTTAATATATCTTTTGGGTTTTTAGTTTCAAATACAGATTTTGAACACTTTAAACTTCGTGAAGTTTTTATGGAGGCGCTTTCAACACATGTTCATTGCAGTCTATCTCTTTTGCTTTACACTCCTTCTGCCCCTGTCTGAGAGCAAGAGGAATCAACCAGGGGTTGTTAGGTCCAGCACTAGATGTCATAAGCAGACAGACATACTTGGAGCAGTGTTTTGAAATGCCCTCAGGATTGAGAAGGTTGATTAATAAATTAGTTCTAGATTATGCCATACCTTTCTTCAGTTTTACTATTTTTATCCGTGTGCTTTCATCAGCTTGCAACATGCAGGTGAAGTTATGATGCATGTCCTCATCTCTTACTCTTTTAATCCGTAGTAGCCTTGTGATATAGATCTTGTTTCCCAACCTGCAACAAGGAATGGTGTTAGCAACACTGTCTGAACAGAAACCTACAACCACCTGAGAGGCTGATTTTGAGGAAAAGGTTCCAGAGAAAACTCTCAGACTGTGGTTTTTACTGAATTTGCAGTTCCATAAAGTGTAGGACATTATTACATATTAAATGCGGCATTTTCAGGAAACCTACTGTAGTTTTTTGAGTTCTTCTTCACATATTGAAGGTTCATTCTCAGGGATACCTGTGCATTGCTCTGGAAACGTTTGGTTAATTAGCCAGTAGAGGCTGGCGTCTTCTTGCATAGAATAACCCAAGGAACCTGTGCAATTGAGTATCACTTCTTTACCTACAAAAAAAAAGCATAACATGGAAAGATTTAGTGAGAAGTAGGACTCAGGTACACAGTGCAGTAAAGTGTCAGCTTTCCAGGAAACATATCCTATAAGCTGTGCTCCGTTCTGAATTTTGTAGCCTGTGCTCAATGTTTTAGAGGTGTTAAACCTGTACTCTTGGCTTCAGCAATCATGCACTGTTGCAGTGACAGTAATCCATTGCTTTCTTTCAGATAAATCATCACAGCCAGAAGGGTTTAAATAGAATTTCAGGCTTTGGGAGATAAAGGGAAGTGGACTTCATGACCCTTATGGGTTCCTTCTACTTGAGATATTCTATGATTCTATAAACTAGACTCTGTTCTGCAAGCTGAGAGCAGAACAGGAAAACCTATCAGCAGTGCTCCAGGGCCAGATAAAAGTAAGTAACTGGTAAGGGGAATTACAACCAACATACTATAACAGGGAAATCATATACAATTACTCAACAAAACCAAAGCCCCTGCTGAACATGCACAGAAGAAATTCTCATCTCAGTATCACAAATGGAAATTCCTGAATACATGAACAAGTAATTTACTCAGCTATTTGTCCCATTTCAAAGCACTAACTGTACAAGCACTAACCCCATAAAGTTCCGAGAGTTTTAAGAAACTGCAAAACTAAAAGGACAGCTGTACACTTGAAAAAGAAAAGGGCAGAAAACTGCAGCTATGGAGTGTGAGACTTTTTTAAACTCTGTCATGGGAAGCTTGACCTGAAGTTAGCTGCAAGCACAGTTTCTAGGCTATTGCAGCATCATTTCCAGGAAACATGTCCAGAATGCTCTTTATTAAACCAGGAAAAGTGCATGTTGGTCCTTCTTCAGACCATCACGCACAAATACTTTCCAGTAAGCAAGGCCTATCCAGCAATTCTCTAAGAGCACAAAAAGCTGACATCTCAAGATTAATCAGATACTTCTGGAACCTTCTAGGCAAGATCCAGCTGAAAAACTGGCCATCATAGATTCAGACCTTAGAAATCCAAATTACAGTTGCACAGACCTAACCCAGTATCATTGGACTTGGAACTCTAGCATTTTCACCATACGCAACACCTATTTGGAGGCAAATATAGAACACTATCCTAAGCAATGATAGGTTTTAAAGATCATGGATCTGGCTCATCCTAAATTCCCTTCACTCTCCACCATGCCATCTGTCTCACCACTCAGCAGGTAGTTCAATGACCTTATCAAACAATCTTATCAAGGCAGATAAGGGATGGAAGACAGGTAGTTCATAAGTATTTGATGCCAAACTCTGCTAACTTCTAAGGGTTGGGACAACCACATTAATGAGGAGGAAATGTGCAGGAAGGGTGTACTGGGAGGTTAGAAGGCATGAGACATCATAGGATTGGGGTTCTACGATTGGGAAAGGTTGGGATTGGTAGGAAGGAAGGAAGGAAAACTAGCATCTGAGGTCCTAGATGAGTAAATAAGATACAGGTATGAGCCACAGAGGAGGTAAGATGTGGAAAGGAAGGATTAGGTAACGAGGAGAGGAGAGGAGAGGAACAGGTAAATTTCTGTTTTTAAAAACTAATTACAGCCTCAATCACAAAATCCTGGATCCTGTCCAAGACCATGTGAAGCCTGCAGATCATTTCATCTAACCTACTTCCAGCTAGAAGCATAGGTAGGGTCTCATCAAGACAGATGTTCATACACACTTTGCCAGGATTATCATACCTCATACTCCTCATTTCCCTGAAAAATAACACCCTCAACCACATCAGATACCAGCAGGATTACTTATTACTGCTGTTCACTGAGTAAACCATGTATCTTTTACACCTTGCTTCATGGGGTTTACTGTCTACAAAAGAAAGCCATGGAGAGATGTTTTATCACCACCACGACTTTCTCTTGCAGGTTGTAGCAAGAGAAAGAAGCAGCTTCTGCCTCTGTGAAAGGGTACATTTAGTGTACTTGTGTATCAATCATATACACCAGGCAAAACATTACCAGATGTGAGGTTAGATCACATACAGGAGGATGCACAGACAATTCTTAGTTTGATTACACTTATCCAGACCATCAGCCCAAAAGAAATCAGAACAAAAGCATGTAGGTAGAGTAGCTACCTCAAAGATTTTTGCATTAATTTCATACCTATTTCTGTTTCAATTTCTTCATTATGTCCAACTATCTCCAAAGTGAAAGCCTCTGGTGCATCTAAAATAGAAGTATTGCTATTGAAGTAATACCTTACTTACATTCTTCCACAGTGAAAATTACTGTGCTTAATTGCTCTATATATAAAATTAATCACAAACATTCCATTTAATTCACAGAACAATGTGTGGATTCTGGCATTACTGAGTAGCTTAAAACCCAGTATGTCTTGATGAATTTTTTCACATACATATATATACAGAGTACAATTTGCAATGATTGGAAAGGCTCTTGTGTAAAATTCTTAGTTAAGTTTGTATGACTTACTTAGAGCAGCTATTTTGAAAAAAATAAAACTGCAGGGAAAACATACTAAATACATTTTCCAAAGTTGGTAATATTTCATCTTAACTTCTACTTTTTTACTTCTCAAATTATTCTGAAGTAGTTCAGATTACCAGACATGTTCCCCCTGGTATATATTTATCAAATGAGAACTGCAATTAAAAATCTCCATAGTAAAGTGAACCAAAAAATATGCTTCAAAATTTTAGAAAGCTTTCTTACCTTCTTCTACTACAAGTTTAATTGTATTTGTGCTGTGGTATATCGTTCCTTCGCGACTGATTAAAATTTTACAGGTATATATCCCAGAGTTCTGGACTGTTAAGGATCTAAAATTTAGTTCCCTCTCTGTTTCATGTTCATAATTCTTACAGTCCTGCATCAATAAAACCAGAAAATACTATTCTGTAGCAAACATGCATTCAAAACATTAAAGAAATTAAGATTATTTTTTTGAAACAAGGTGTCACCATCACCTTTTCACTATCTCAATGATATGTGTCTGACCCAAAAGAGGTACAGGCCCAATTTTCACTCATGGTCACTTAAATGCAACATTTGAAGGTTTACCCCATTAGAAGTTGAGAACACTGCAGCTGAGAAAAACATAACAACCTATGGCCCTATCCATCAATGATCTCATCCTCCCAGGCCCCAAAGGACAGGAGAACAGGGCTGTAGCCCATTCTTGGCAGGCTGCTCCAGATGCCTGTACTAAATCAGTCAAAATCCCTTCCTGAAACTGATTGATCTTGGAGTGAACAGGGTCTGTTACTCCTACCAGGAGACCTGAGAGGAATAAGGATCACTCCTCAAAAAGATGACTTGCCAAAAATGAACAGAACTGGATCTGTTACACACTTAAAAACTGCTCAGAAATGGCGAAATTGAAAAAGTTTGCAATTACTTTATGAGTACAAGCTAACAGTAAAATAAAAATCTTGGCACCTCATTTAGCATCAGTACAATATCTGTATCAGCAAAGTAGCAGCTGGCTAAACCAGCTGCTGCCTAAATCAGCAAACAGACATGCACATCAGATCTTTTATCATTCCAAACTACCAGTTTAATAACTTCTGAAACAGGTATATTTTTTAACAAATCTGAGAGCAGACAAAAGCCTTGTTTTGTGTATCTGTCTAAAGTTTTTTCCCCTAATCCCATGAGAAATTAAAGCTTTACAAAGTTTGTAGATGCTTTGAAAAATCTGTTTGCAATTAATATTTCCTGCAATCAGATGTTTTGTTTCTACAGCCAATGATTTGAGTGACACTGTTTCAGTAATTACCTTGTACCATGTTATGCTGTCATTTTCATAGACAGACAAATCACTGCATTTCAGTGAATGACCAATTCCAGCACTTTTAATTTCTGTAGTTAAATGATTTTCATTGAAACAGCTGCTTTTATTTCTTTCAAGTACATTCAAGGTCCACTTTTGAATTGTGACATTTTGTTTTCCATTGCTAAGAAAAAAAAATAGCAAAATCAGTTTTAGGAGCTTTTTAAAATAATGCAGTTTAGTGAGTTACAAAATACAAATAAATTCTCAAATACCTCTGTTAGGTAAAAAGTACACCTACAGTGACCCAATTATTTTTAGTCCCTTTATCACTTTCCCACTCCCAAATAAGTGTAATTTCCTTTAACCAAACAGGTTACCTAAACTAAATGCACTGTCACAAAACATTTGACAATACAATTATATCTATGGAACATGACAATGTAGGCTACATTGACCCAAACAAGGATAAAACAATCTGTGACATCATCCATAGCTACATGAGAGCATCCAAGACTATTACATCCTTGAATCAGCTAAGGATTTTGCAGGTTTAATTTCCTATGCGCTGCTAAGGTTAAAAGCCATGACAGAAAAATATATTTGTAAAATTAGAAATAAGATAGGCAAGCGTGGTGTTGTTCACAGAGCAACACTAATCAATTATTAATTGTTTGATACTCTGTGGGTATTTTGGAATATTTTGGAATTCAATGGTATTTTGGAAATATTACTGAACTCCACAAGGCTCATGAATTACGGCATTATTATGATTCAACATGTCTGCAAAACAAGGCACTTTGGAAAGGATGCATCTATTTGTTTTTGAGTCTGCACTGAGCAGAGATCTATAGCAGCTGAGCACCCCAGGCTGACTGAAAGAGGCAGGAACTATCACTTCTGCAGCAGTGATCACATCCCATTCAGCGTCTGTAAAAGACCACACAAATATGCTCCAAAAATACTTCCTTTGAATATCTAGGAGCTGATCATTTTCATGTAGATATCTACTAAGTTCTATCCATATATTCCTTGAAAGGATCAGATTATAGCTGTTATTTCACTGTTTGATATATCCAAAGACAAGACTACCAAGGGAAAGGAACCTGGAGGACTTCTGACTTAAATTTGGCAAAGTTAGAGCTTAAGAGAAAGCCATATGTTGCTGTCAGTTAGTGGGTGAGATTCTGTCAGTTAATGGGTGAGATTTTGCAATTAGTGCATAAAGCTCTCATTTGTTTTCTGAACAAGCAGGGCCTGACAAAGGAAAAGCAGCAACCACAGAGCACTTCCCTCCAATGTCAGTCATACTTTCATAAATATGTTTGAATCTTTCTGCCTCCAAGAAAAGAAAAACAAATTTCTTCCAGAACTGCAACTAGTCAAGAATTGTTTCAATGAGAAAGGCCAAGAGGACAAAGCAGTTTAAATGGAGAAGCATCCCCGGTGAGTACTTCAGCTTGAACACCATTTTTGACAAACCTTTTTAGTGTGCAAGATTCAGAAGAGCTATTAGGACATCCTTTTTATGATGAATTTAGACCAAGTCTTGGGTTGTTTCTTTTCTGCTTTTTAAGCTCCCCAAACAAATATATTCATGTATTCTGCTCATCCTCTTTGCATTGTAGCCCTTTCTCAAGCTACACAGGTTCTCCTTACTCACTTGAAATGTTCCTTACTCCTAATTGCAATTGACTCTTTAAACCAACGTGGTGGTTTTGGTGAACCAGCTAACTGTGCTGTTACAAACAGGAAAAGCCTTACCAAAAGTTTTCCATGAGAGGTGAGCTCATATGGGTGGGTATTCATGGTGGATGAAGCTCTTCTCACCTACTCTTCAACATCTTATTTACACATTTAAATCAGAGATACTAATCACAGTCGGCAGTGGGACCACAGTCAGAAGTCACCCTGTTCCAGTGCAGTTTATACAACCTATTTTATATGTTTTGTTTAGGACAAGATAATCTGTGACCCAGAAAGGCCTCTCTCTCCCTGGCAGTAAAGATACCTAAGATAAGTTTAGTTGTGGACCTAAACGTTAATTCCAATTAATTCTGAGTCTGTGTGTTTCTTTAGGCATCACTCTACTAATCTGAATACTGTCAGAGAATTAATTACAGATCTAGCCATGAAATGCAAATGATTTTACTCTCTAGATTCTGCAGATGAAAGAAAAGGGTCCATAAAGCCATGTTCTCCCCAGCACTGTTACTCCACATAGGCTTTCTTCTGTGATCCCATATGGGGAAATCACTCAAAGTAGATCAAGATATTCTACCTGATGAGCCAAAATCTGAGGAGATTGTCCTTGTAATTCCAAGGAGAATGTCCCTGGAAGGTACTGAAACCACACCTGTGCAAACAAAAATTAACTTTTTCATACATAATTTCTAGTTGTCTGCCATATAGCATGGTTTTCAAAACACACACACAAAAATAACTTAGTTGTATTTTTAAACTGCTAGTGTCTTAAGTGTTATATATTTTTATCCTGGTTTTCACTTGTTGAGAGTCTTCAGTGATACTTTGTCAGGAACAAAACCATTTCTGGTTTAACAGCTTTTCAATCTTCCCCAAAAAAACCCACCAAGAAGGAACAACAAAATCTAGTTTAACTCAGAAGATGATACAGGGAAGTGAAAGCCTTTAGAGAATATAAACCAAGTTTACTGGATACTTTGCCAATTCTAAGTAATCCCTTAGCTATTTTACTGCAACAAGCCAGTGTTATCTTGATATTAGAATCTTCTGAAGAAACTGGCACTCTACTTTCCAAATTGCAGTATTAGCGCTATATGTATGTTCCCACAGCTCTCAATTGTTCTAAACATATTGAAAAATAAAGCAACATTAGGATTTAAAAATTTATCATGTGTTTATCATGGTTCTCTGTAGTTTTTGTTTTTTGTTTTTTCCAGGAACCTCTAAGTTCTCTCAGTTTCAAGGTCACCAAAATAGAGCAAACTGATGACCTGCTTTATTGTATTCTGTTTTTCTCTTTGACAACCACAGGATACAGGCTATTTAAAAAAAAAAACAAAAAAAACACAACCATACAATTTACAGATCTTTCCAAAGATCTGTGACACAGTTTTTGCTGCTTACCACACTTACTACAAGTACACTTGAAATTTTTATTTTCAAGAATGTCTCTGAAGATGGACACATTCAGGCCTATAGGTGATATCCATTGATTCCTGAATTCATATCCTAAGTCTAGTGTACTAACAAACACATGTGAACACCTCAACAAACACACAGGCACACTTCAGCTATCTATGTATATCTCAGCAGGACATTTCTGTTTAACTATAAAATTTCTGATTCCTCTTTAAGCAAAAAATAAGTGGTTAAAACATCATAAAAACATTGTTACATCACTATCACCTCTTCTTGCATATTGTCAGTTGTAACACATCAGAAAAACAATCCTACATTTAATTAGTTTGCAAAATCTGTTAACATGTTGTCTTCTTTTCTTGAAAATCTGCAGTATCTGTAATTGTCACATTGTTTCCTGAAACTGCCTAAGCAGTTATAAGTATTCTGAAAATTATTTCCCATATAGCTTACAAATACCTATCTCTAATTTAAATATTCAAAAATTTAAAATATAAATAAAAATATACTTCTTTCAAAAGTAAAACTTTTAACCTAACATAAATACTCTGAAATTAAAGTAATTCCACCCATTCTGATTAAATCTTAAACAAGTTCAGTAGTCCACAATAGCCCACAATTTTTCCCTATAGAGACTTCTAAAAGCCCTGTGCCTCTGCAGAAAATAGTTTTTGCAGTAATCTTCTGTATTTACTGAAATGTAACTCATTTAATATGCCTGCCAATAGTGAGAACCATCATATAAACTAAGCCCACGATCACATTAAAATCTCATGAAAAAAAATCCCTTATGCCTATTGTTCCAGCAGTAAGACCTGTGAAGAGTTCCCACAGGAGGATTGCAAGATTCTGGCATCATTCTGATCCTAACAGAAAATGAGTATTCATATGAGCCTAACAGAAAGGAAATGAAAGGAAAAAAACAAACAAACAAAACAAAAAAAAACAAAAAGGAAAGAAACAAAGGTGTTTCAGAGTAAGAAATTTTTTCCTCAAAAATCCTTTCTTTCAAAACTGATTTTTAAAATGTAGCAGCTAACAGTTCTAGAAGACAGGGGGGAAAGGCAGAAAATCAGAACTCTCAATTGCAAATGAAAGCTTTGATGCAATCAAAACTTTTTTCTGAGTTTCTCTCTTAAGCAAATGACAAAATTAAGATATTTCATTATGGATTCTGACATTTTTGTGTTTTCCAACAATTACTTATTTTAACAAAATTCATTCTAATAGATTTACTTCCATTCTTTTCCTGTCATCATCCTTCTTCTATATGTAAAGCTGTCCCCTTCAGTTTTGAGGTTCACACTTTTTCATAATAATTTTATAGAATTCTTGTGATTTATTGTGGATTTACTGTCATCAGCCCAAGACCTTAAAATAATCAGAAGACCACAATGATCGTGAATTAAGCCTGGGATTATCATAGCTCTCTTCTTTTTTGCCCTGTATTTTAGACTCATGGCAGTCTCCTTCAGTAGCCTGGCAATTCAGGTATGACCTCCACCTATCTTGCCCCATGCCTAAATTAGTCAGTCTGCATTTGGTGCCACTGATTAGGTGGCTTTAGAGCAAGTTTTCAGATTTAATGGCTTTTTTGTGAAGTGACCATAAACAACTGATCAATACAACAAAACTAGACAAGCTACCATATTCATCATCCCTAAAGAAAATCCTCTTGAATTTAATATAGATGAATAAAATTTTTCTCAATATTTACCCTATAATTAAAAATATTTTGCATTTCATGTACCATGAGTCAGTACTTTTTAAAATATTATCAGTAAGGAGATAACAGTAATTATACATAGAAAAACAAACAAACAAAAAAAAAGACATTTTCAGCTTCCAAGTTGACTTGGAAGTTAACAATTGAAGTCTAGCTTACAGCTGTAAACTATCAAACTTGAGTCTACAATATTTCTGGAAAACACAGAAAGCATTTTTTAGTATCCACAGTCCCATATCCTTTACAAACCTGACTAGAACTTTAAAAGTATTACTTGGAGAACAGCACAAATCATTACATGCAAGGTAATCTGCTTCAAATTAATCAATGTTTCAACTGTAAATGCTGAATTATGGGTTTAGTGCAAGTTAGTCATGAGAACTCTGTGCAGCAAACCTTTGATTTAAACCTTTAGTCTTTCAGGGTGTTCCAATGAAGATTGCAACCAAATAATGGAGGCCCATCCTTATTTCTCCTTTTAACCCATGATATTCTACATCAGTAAGAAATCAAATCCCATTATTTCATTTGTTCTTTAAATGGCTCCATGCAGGCAAAGCTTTGCACAGAAAGCAGAGTTCAGCTATGCTGTTTAACCTTTACTACACAGCTAGACCATTTGGCAAGCCTCATAGCATGAGATCCACTCAACATAGCAAGCAAGAACACGTCTTGCTGGGAAGGGAAGAAGACAAGCAAAGGGAAGAAGACAAGCAAATTCTTCCTTTTCCTTGGCAGTGGACAGAAGGGTTGCCTGACACTCATTTTGCTTAGGTAATTAATCACAAGCCAGAAAAAATGCTACCTGCCTTATCAAAAGGTTTACAGAACATTTAAAAGGCTGAAACTCCTTAAAGATATTTATAAATATTACAGGTCCACCTTGATAGTTATTGTGAAATGAAGTTGGAAATGACACTGCAGTTAATGCAGTTCCCTAAGCCCTTTTTATATGGATGCACTAGCTATAGAAAACAAGACAAAGAAATTATCTTCATCATAGACATGTGCACAGGCAAGACATTTTCCTGCTGTGTTGTGTACCCACCTGTGAATGACAGAGTAATTCCCAGAGTCACTGAGTTCAGCTGGCCAAAACTCCAGAAAATTCATTTGTGAAACAATTCTGCGTGTTTCCTTTATCAGTTGCTGCTTTCCAGCAGTTTCTTTGTACCAAAGAAACTTATTTATTGTGTATGCTTCTTCCTGAAAACGTTCTTGCCTTGACTCAAAATAACAAAGGAAAAAATATTCTCCTTCCAGAACATCAATGGAGGCACGAAGGGGGCACAGCTTCTCTTCAGAGGAAGGGATAAAAAGATATATTAGGAAGCCAAGCACTTATTTCAGAAAATTGCATTAGCCTGACTTTAAAGTGATTTGCTGTGCTGCTGGTATTTTATAAAAATACTTCTTTCAGCAAAATGGTCTGGAAACATTTTTTATATTTATTTATTCGTGTTATATTTAGTGAAAAAATCAGTTTTCCAAGCCTTTACTCTATCTTACAAAAGCATCAGAAGGAAAAGGGGGCTGAAAATAAAAGGACATCTCCCTGTCTCTATGATTTTTTCACAGGGAGTTCCACAGTGTGAGAAACAAATTGGCTCAAAGGGCAGAATCTGGCCTCACTCTACAGTGAAGCAGCTGCCACAAATGGAAAAGGAAAGGAGAAATTCTTCACATATGGTTTGACTTGACAAATATGTCTGAGATAAAAGCACAGATCCTATAAATTAACATTTGCACTTCCTCATCTTCTTAATTAAAGCTAAGTGATTATATAGATGTATTTCTGAAAAACTTCAGATATCTTTGGAAAGCTGCCTTGGAATGAGGTTATGTGAGTAAAATTTAGTCTTAAGTCTGCCTTTCCAAACAAATTTCCCAAATTTACTTTTGCATGCACAAGTTATTAAAAGTACAGAAAAGGAACCATGATCTAGGATTAAGGGACAAAAATAAAATCAGCCTTCAGTCTCTCCTTTCCCTGAGGTTCTCAGAGATTATTGTTGTTTAGCAACTATTGTGAGCACACTTCTGAATGGCACAAAAAGAAGCAGACTCTTGCTTTCTATGTCTCTTCCTACAGTCATGGTCACATACAACATCATCAGGTTTCTCCAGGTAGCATCCTTGCTTTTTCATTTAATAATTTTGGCACTTGGGACCAAATTTCCCAAGTCTGGATCTGGGCTGTAATTGCCAACCTTTAAGTTTTTGTTCTTGGCTGCAAAACACAAAACTTGTCCTACTCCAAGCAACTGTCAAGAAGCTGGCACATATTTTGAAGCTTCTGTTATTGAATTGAAGACTTTTACTTACCAGCAGCAGATTCAATGATCAACATTACAAAAAATATCATCAGAGTCATTTTCTTGAGTTACTTCTCACTTCTTCTCTAAAATAAATGAAACTGAATTGCTCCTGCTTGTTCTGAAAGCCTAAGGAAAAAAAAAAACAGATTCACAATTCAGCAAAGTGCAGTGAAACAGGCTCCTTTGAGCATGTGAGCAGGGTAACAATTGCCTGCTGCTGAAGAGGGCTTCCAAATGGGAAGCTACATATTTATATCATAAAAGCTATTTTCATACATCAGGTAATGTATCTAGATTTTTCTTTGCAAATTCATTTCAGATTCAGAAAGCGCTGCAGGATTTCCTTCTTCCATTTTCTTATTTAATAGATGCATTTTGCAGCATTACAAGAGTGCTCAAATCCCGAGCCAGTAAATACTTACCACAGGACAGGTACAGTGCTTCTTTTATTCACAGAGAGAATAAACTTTGCAAGACTTGACCCTGCTGAAACAGCTAGTGGAAACTTCCCTTGCCTTCCGTGAGAAAAGCATAATGTTGCAGATTGGATATGTTGATGGCTAACTTTGAGCCTGTTGGAAAACAATGAGATGTCATTTCTTTCACAGTTTAGTCTGTGGGGGCAATAAGCTTCAGCTGAGAGTGCTAAAATTTCCACTGAGGGGGAGGAGATGAAGCAGCCTATACTCAGTTGCTTCATGTGTAGTCAACTGATTTCAAAGGCAAGTGAAAAACACCACCAACTTAGACCAGCTTGGATCATCCATCATCTGAGGTTCCTCAGAACAGAAGGTTAGCTGACAACCAAAGACAGAGCTACCCCTGAGACTCTGCCTCAGTTTTGCTTACAAAACAGACAGGTGAGATACACAATCAGCTCAGTTCAACCCCTGAATCCAAAACAGATAACATTGCATAGTGTGACCCAAATATGGATGGACAAATGCGACACACACAGACACGAGATGTATTTCAGAGATCTGAGAGATCTGCCAAAAGAAATCTCATTAGCAATTAATTTCTTTTTTATGAAGCAAGCCTGTTACAATTTGAGAAAACAAACTTTAAGAGACTCTCCTAAGATTTAGAGTCAGAAAGTTCCTGTGACCTGAAGAGTCTGGAGGCAGGAGGCTACTGCATTTCCAGCATTATTCCAGGACACCAAAATATGTAGCTGCTCTCCCTCTCTTACCTTATCTTTCTTCTCAGTTCTTTACAAGTGTGTCATCATCCCTTAAAGCACTGTAAGGAGATGAAGGAAGTGTTTCACATCTCTTTTTTCAGACAGCCTGGTAGGCAGATCCAGATTTAGAAAGCTAAAAGAATCTGAATGCTGAGTACTGCAACAAGCAATTTCAGTTCCTTTTTACACATGGAGATTCAAACTCCTACACTTCATAAGGAAAGAAGGGCCTCTCTCTTTAATTTCTTGAATTTTGCTTTTCTACCCTTTCACATTCAGAAGAAATACAGCTCTTAGAGATTGCAAGACTATGATCCACTACACAGAGACAGAATTATTTAACACCAGATTTTTAATTCTAAATCCACTTCTTTTTTGGTATATCACATCAGCACACAGCGAAAGGTTGGTCTAATGCACACAATATAATGGAAGCAACATAGTAATGACCAGATTTGAGATTCATGACTACTAAAAATCAAGACACAGGACCTTTATTTTACTCTCTCATTGCTGTTGAACCTGGTCGATTTGTCTGCAATTTTTCTACTGTGGGCTAAAATCTTTACATTTGAGCCATACAGTTTGAGTATTCTTCAATGAAAAGTTGGAGGGGAGGGGAAAGGTGAAAAAAAGAAAAGTTATTTTAGTGAAAGATGGCTAATACAAAGAGAATCTTTGAGAAACAGAATAAGATTTTTAATTTTCAGAAAAAAAATTGAGAGTTATTTTAAAGTAAAAGCAAAAATTCTCTGCCTAACAAAGGAGTACAGAAATACTAATGGGCAAGATGCTAAGGCAATAGAGGGAAATGACAGTTTCAATGAAAATTTATTAAATTACAAGTTGTCTATAAGGTTCAAAGTAACAATAGCTTTAAGCATTTTTTTAAATTTTATACATTTTAAACCACTGATGGAGTTTTAATAATAAAATATGATTCTTAAAAATGCTTCTGCCACTGTGAAACAAACAAAAAGTTTAAACAAACCAAATGTCTAAATTCTGTAAAGTGTATTACCAATGTCTCATGAATTAGAAAATTGTGCACCATTAAAATTGTTCCCCACTTTTCTAGAATCACCAGGAGATTTTGGAATGAAATGGGGCTGATACATAGAAGTGATTGATCCTCAATTTTGGACAAGTAATTAATTTTTATCAACACTTTTGGAAAACTCAATTTTGTCCTGAAGGGTTGTGACTTCCTTTTTAAAAAAAAAAATAAACCACAAAAGATTATTCTGAACATGAGATGTTCTAACAATCATCTTGGAGTCAAGTAAGGAAATATTAGTCTTTCCTCTTTAAGAATGGCTTCTCGTGGGAGTATTTTTAAATGTTACCAAAAGTGCCATAATTTGTGCAGCATTGATGAAGAAAACAAAAATATTTACCAAGCAGTTGTCTTAACCATACTAGATCAATGCACCATTCTGCCATGATTGCAAATTCCTGGTAAAAATGAAAATCTGTCTTAATTACAAAGAACATAAGCAAAGCTGTTTACTTACTATGCAAGCCTTGCCAGGTGGAAAGTGGATGGAGAGGGAGTATTCCAAACTCCAGAGAGTTGCAACTTGAACTTGCAACTCTTCTGAATCTCAT
Organism: Toxostoma redivivum; assembly: GCA_013397375.1. Taxonomy (NCBI): domain Eukaryota; kingdom Metazoa; phylum Chordata; class Aves; order Passeriformes; family Mimidae; genus Toxostoma; species Toxostoma redivivum. The sequence goes on from VXBI01001235.1 coordinate 778,543, forward strand.
TCATCACTGAAACAGAGAGTTGTCTCTCTCAGCAAGTGAGTCAATACACAGATATTTCAGTTTGAAAAACCTTCTGAAAAAGGAAAAGAGAACTGTTGATTGCAGGAAGGAAAAGTGAAAAGGGAGATGTGAGAAATTAATCACTGCTAGCACTAATGGAAAGCTAATAGCAAGTCTTTAATATTAATATTTTTTCTAAATGAGGCATTTGAGAGCTGGTATACAAATGTTCTAGGCATAATCTTTTGCTCCTACCACTTAGAACAATGCTGAAGGAGCCCATCCTTCTCCAAAGCCACCCAGGTGAGGGAAAGGGCTGCGGACAGCACAGAGATGGCGACAGGGGCTGTATGTTGAAATAAGCCATTTTCAGTGTTAAACTCTTTATGACAGCTAGGTAATAAGGAAAAAGTACATCATGGACAAAGGTGTGGGAGCTGAGTGGCACCGGGAAGCGGCGAGCAGTGCCGTGGACAGGGAAGCGCAGCAGGGTGGGAGAGAGACAGGGCTGGGGATGGACAGGGATGGGGATGGGTAAGGCTGGGGACGGGCAGGGATGGGGACGGGCAGATAGGGAAGGGGACGGGCAGGATGCCCCGCAGAGCTCCCCGGCCAGCGAGGGCGGCCCCCGCGCACCTGCCCTGAGAGGGGCAGGTTCTCGGCTCCTCCAAGCGAGGACAGAAGGAGGTGTCGGTGCCCAGCCTTGGCTCGCCGGTGCCGTGGCCCGGGCCCTGCCCTGCCCTGCCCTACCTGGCTGCAGCCCGGCAGGGAGGCAGCGCTGCCCGGCGCGGAGCGGAGCGCAGCAGCCGCGGTGCTCCCGGCCGGCCCCCAATACAGAGGTGCGCCCCGAGAGTACGGCGAGCGATGATCGACTTTTTTAGGAAGCGGAGAGGGGTGGGGTGTGTGCGTCTCTTCCCTGTCACAACCTTTCAGGGGAAGAAAAGGCGTAAGGAGGTGATGTTTTCCGATGTCTTTAGCCGAAACGCCTCTTCCTTCGCTTTTCCGCTGAACGCACACTGTAGTACTCTTCCGAGGAGTGCAGTGGAAGCACAGAGTGCTAGGAACGAGTATATTGGGCTGGGTATATCAGCTTTTGTCTCTGCTATAGCTTCCTCCCCACCTCGCTGCCTGGTTTGAGAACGAGGACGTGCCAAGAGCTAACACTGAAAGGCTGATATTCTGTAAAGACCTCAGAAGACACACACACACACACACCACACACACACACAAATAACATCCTGCCAAAAAGAATTACAAACTATGGTGCGCAGGAAAAGGCAAAAGGTATGATTCTACACTGTTTTTTCATAAGAAATGTCCCCATTTCAGTGCTATTTTTTTCTGTGCTGCTATCTCCTTCAAGGGGACAATAATGGAAACTTTGAAGACATGAAACATTTTGTAGCTCCATTGCTGCGAAGTGAGTATATGTATTCACTTCTAAATAAGCCATCATGCCATTAGTCAAGTTTGCTTATTAGTCAGATGTTGGTATATGAACTGTGGTTACATCAGGAATATTTCTTGTTTGAGTCCTGTTCCTATGTAAATGAATGCCTGCCATTGTTAATTCCATTAATGCTTTATCTGCTAAGTACTGTGCAGTGATTCACTAAACTTCTAAATAAAGTTCGTTTGATAACAGCAGGAAAAAAATCATTCCTTCAGGAATCCTTTCACTTGCATATCACCCTTTTCATCTTCCGAAATTTGCTTGGTGACAGCTACCTTTTGGGTTTTTTTTACCCAGGACAACTGCTAATGCAGAAGTTCCCCATTTCAACAGGAGGGGACAATTTAGAGGTAAAACAAGCAGGTAACACTTGAAAGGAAGGAGGAATTACACAGAGCTGGCTTTCTTGTGCGTTTTCATTGCAGAGGTGAAGCAAAGAAGCCTTAGATTCTTTGACTGTCTCATCTCATTTGACTTCCTCATCACGGAGTGAAGCAATAGAACAACATTTAGACCTTTGGATAATGTAAGTCAGCACAACTCCAGGAAAGTAAGCTAAGGATCTAACTAACTACAACTGCTTTAAAAATGTGCTGAAGATTCTTTGCAGTGCTTTTGGTTTTATGACTTAGTACGTGATTTTAAAACCTAAAAGAAAGCAGGTATCATAAAGATGATAATGATTTTACATGACAGTCTGGAAACTACTAGTAGCCAACAAATAAAATGGTAAAGTAAAATATCATCAGGTTTTTACTTTCATTGACTATCCTCATAGTGATAGTTTGGAAACTTCTTTTTCTGAGTCCATCTTTTACAGCAATATTTTCCATGAGCTTTTCTCACATTTATTTGCTCTCATATTCTTTTGAAATACTCTCGATTTTGAATATTAATCTGCAGAAAGTAAATTGCAGAAAGTGCTGTGTTCAATTGGTCCTTTCAACTAATGTAATTTCTAGCTCTGTGATATGTGAACATATGTGAAAGGAGAATAAACTTTACACTTTTTAGTTCTCAGACTAATACAATTTTAATGGAGAACTCATAGTCTGGTAATTGATATGTAACTTGACTAAAAATAGCTACAGCTTAGATCTTAATTTTGAAAATGTCATGATGAACATGAAAGTTTGCACTAATATTGGAAAACGGATTTTTTAATTAAACTTTGACAACCAGTTGAGAATCAGTCAGAGAAGATCAGTTATTTCACACAGGTTTTCACATTTTCCTTTCCATCCAACATAAACTATACCAAGGTGCTAACTGAAAAACAGAAATTATTTCCTTAATAAATTGCAACACATCCAACTCCTGTAACCACAGTTTAAATCTGTTTGCTGTTAGGTGGCAATAGTCCATCTTAAACTACATCTATTATCTCTATATACAAGTTATATTAATTCTTAGCAGACATTAAGTCATATTCAATAATTTTTCAGCATTAGCTTCCCCTGATGTCAAAAAAGCAGTTTAAAAACTGATAATATGTGTCTGTTAGAGCCTCATATGTTTCTCAGAAATTTCGCAATACAGAAGTTGGACACTTTCGAACTTTCCTCCGCATCACAGCATCACAAGATAAATCAGGTTTGAAGGGACCTCTGGGAGTCCTCAGGTTCAGCCCCTCCTCAGGGTGCATACAAATGAGACCTGAACACTTACAAGAATAGGGATTCCACAGCTTCTCTGGGCACATGTTCCAGCTTTGGAACATGCATATGGTGAAATTTTTTTCCGAATATGTAATATAAATTTCCTATGTTCTAATTACTTCTCTTGTTCTAATTAAGGACTCTTGTCCCATCTCTGGGCTCATTTGAAAAGAGTCTTGTTCCATCCATTTTCTCTGTCTTTTCATTAGATTATTGTAGGTAGAAACAGGACCACTTGTCCTCTCCCTGTATGACCTGTGCTCTTGGTAGTCTTCCCCTGGACTTCAGTATGTCAGTACCTCACTTGTACTTGGGAGCCCAAAACTTGACATAGCGCCTCAGAGAAGATCTCACAAATGTTTCATTCAGGGGAATAACCACTTTCCACAACTACATTGTCATAAGTAAGATGCAAACTGGTCTTAGTCACGACACACTGCTGAATTGTGTCCACTTTAGTGTCAACTAGGACATCCAGTCTATTTTTGCAAAGCTATTTTGCATTGGTGATCTCCAGGCTGCGTTGCTGAATGGGTTTATTCCATTTCAGATGAACAGCACTTTGCACATACTTTGGATTGAACTTTGTGGGTTTCTCATCAGTCCATTTCTTCAGCCTGTTGCTGACCAAAACAACAGCCCTGTGTTCCAGTGGGTCAAGTATCCCTCTCCAGTTTGATTTTCTGTCTGAAAATTCATTGGTTGTGCAGTCTGTCCCATTGTCAAGGTCATCAGTAAGGATGCTAAACATTCCTGGTTCTGATATCACTCCCTGAGGGGTGCCTCTAGTGATTAACTGTGATCTGAAGTTTGTATGCTGGTCACAATCTGTTAGTTCCACAGGGACTTTAGTCCCACTGTTTTTCTGATCACTTTTGTGGATTTGTCTATCTAGCAAAGATTGTGTCAATGACCTTGCTCAATACAAGATATGCAGCATCCAGTGCCCTCTCACTGTCCAAACCACAGCTGGATATGCATGATTTGTGTCTAAAACAACAGCTGTAGTTTTGCAACCCTTGAAAGAGTCAGGAACATATAGTTGTACATTCAATTCAATATACTATCAATTTTACGCATCATCTTCCAAACAAGCTTTGTCCAGTGCTGTATGATATTAATGTAGCATATACTACAAATAGTGGCTTGCTACGAAAACTCCTGAAAACTTCTAAAAACTTCCTTTAAGTGGTCAGTCTCTTGGGCTTCACAGCCATGTCAGCTGTAGGAACATCAAATCTCAACCCTATAGGATTTCTAGCTGGTCAGAATCTCTGGGTGCCTGTTCACCCACGAGAGGGCAGGATGGCTCTGTTCTATTACGAAGTGAAAGCAAATCTGCTCTCCAGAGTCCCCTGAGGTGCCAAAACCACAGAAGCACAGGGCAGAAACTAAAGAATGTTAAAACTCCTTGTGGACAATATAATTCAGAAACAAATTGCCTTGGTGCTGTTAAGTTTAAGCTTAAAGCATCCAAACTGGATCTTCTATAAGCTATGTTTATTTCTGTGTTATTATTTCAATGTTTGTTTATTTATTTCTATGTTTATTTATTTCTATGTTGAAAAACCACTTTTTTGGGGGGGGTGGGAAGCAGGGCAGACTATCATTCTGTTATTCCATGAAAGCAGACTTCTTAGTGTAAAAAAAAAAAATTTAACCAAAAAATGTTTTTGAAAATCTAGGCTGTTTGTAAGTTGCATATCATAAAATAATTGAGAGTGGAAGACACCTCTGGAAGTAATCTAGTCAAATCCCCTGCTCAAGACTGGCTAGAATCAAACCCAGGAGGTTTTTTAGTATCTCCAAAGCTAGGGACTCACAATTTCCCTGGGCACCCTGTGCCAGCGCTGGGTCATCCTCACCATGAAAAAAAAAAAAAAAAAAA
>VXBI01001235.1:783572-840244 GCA_013397375.1 Toxostoma redivivum
AAAAAAAAACACCTTTCTGATGTTCAGAGGGAGCCCCCTGTTTTTAGGTTTTCACCCATTGCTTCTGGTCCTGTCACTGGGCATCACTGAGACGAGCCTGACTCCCTGTTCTTTGTACCCTCCCTTCAGATGAGGGACTTCACCAGGCTAGAGTCCCAGCTCTCTCTGCTTCTCTTCTAAGGAAAGATGCTCCAATCCTTTCACCAACCTCATAGCCCTTTGCTGTACTCACTCCAGAATGTCCATGTCTCTCTCCTACTGAGGAGCCCAGATCTGAATGCAGAACTCCTGAAGTGGCCTCAGGGGTGTTGATATTTGAATCATGTTGTAAAAAGTATTCCACAGCCCTTTTTATGCTTTCTCTCTAACATTAGAAATATTATAACATCTGTAGAAGATATCCATTTTAATGCATATCTCATATGTCTTTACTAAACACTAAGGAATAACAAAAAAACTGTGACAATGGCAACATTTTCATAATTATGGTCACATACTCACCCCTTGATACTGTTCTTTGCCACTCTCTGAATTTGCCCCTTTTCTTTCTGTCAAAGCCATTTTGCTCACTGCTGGCAAACCACAATAAGAATTATTTTCCTCTTTTTTTTTTTCTGGGCTTACTGTGAAACTTTAAAAAATGCAGCATCACTACAAGAGCCTTGTAGTGAGTTTTTTTTCACCATCATAACTACATGCCTGGCTGACACAAGTCAATGACACTTCAGTATATTTCAGAGTAATTTGGTTCATTGCTGATCCTGTGCACTTCCTCATTGTACCTTCTCCTCATCCCTTTTCAGCTTCAAAAGTCATCCTAGATTTTTCATTTCCAAGACACTTGCTCATCATCCTTTCTTGTTCATTACAAGCCCAGGACTCAAACTGTGTTAAAAAACTTATCCTGTGATAATCTTGGAAGTGAATATTCTCTCTTGCTCAGTAGCTTATGTGAAAAATCTTCATAGTTTATAGCAACAGGCTTTCCTGCTTACATATGCCTTAGTGTTAGTATGCTCTCTGTGGGAAGAAATGGTACTGTAGGAAAATAAACCAAGTCTCCCACTGGCATGAATCCATCTTGTGGGGCCTCTGCAGAGACTGTAAGGTTTATCCAGAGGTATCTTTAGGAACAGGACCCAACACTGCACACAATCTAATGAGATAATAACAAAATGCAGCATTTGGTATTTTATAGTTGTAATGAAGTCATCAATGAGTGAATGAGTACTTGAAAATAAAACTCACTAATGAAAAACTGTCTAGTTTGCCATAGATCTTTTAACTGAATGCTGAAAAATATCTATACATATATTTTATGCACATTTTTTTCTACTCCAAATAGCTCTCTATAAGTCTGAAGATCTATATTCAATAAAAACTTGCAGTAAAAGGAAAGAACTTTCCTGTTTGTAATCTTGGACTTGGTAACAATAAGTGATCTGCATCTAATTTTCACCTTTTAAGTCCATTCTGTCGCAAGTATAAAGCTGAAAATTAAGCCTTCTTTGACAGTAAGAATTCCCTGGGTTTGAAAATCTAAAAGAATTAAAGTTTGCAGGGATATTTGCACTACATCTTGTATACAATACAAGAAAGAATACATCTTGTTCCTGCTCCCCTGAACTAGATTTGGCTCTGACCTTTGCATCTAAGGTTATTTCCTATCAGAAAGTACAACTACACATGAGGTCAAAGCATGAAAAAAGGTGGATAATTCTTGGTACAAAAAACCAGTCTATTTTTCAGTAACTTAAAGGAATGCTGTCAGTGTATCAAAAGAACATTCTAAATTTTAATATGTTATTTTTATCTGGAGATAATAATTACAGTAACAGCATTATTATTGTACCTGAAAGATTTTAAATTTCCCCGTTAAGTGAGATTCATTTTAATGGATATATAAAATATTTTAAAGTGCGTATAAAATACCTTTATATGTATCAGTGCATTTGTTTCCCTTAACACAAGTAATATATACATATATGTATATATCAGTGCATTTATTCCCTGTAACAATGTATATTATATTTATAAAGATGCATAGATGTATAGATATATAGATATAGATGTAGCAATATAGCAGTGCATTTATTTCCCTTGATACTGCTTTTTTTGTTTTTTACTGCTGTATTCACATCAGTCTCAAAAGACCCTCTAGTGAGGCATCTATACCAAGGAAAAATAAAATTTCATCTCGTGAGTATCGCTACTGAACCAAAAAGGAATAATTGTCAGAAAAAAAAGGTTAACAAAAGCATAACATTATACTTTGTAGTTGCAAAATACACATTATACTTTCGAGTCAAATAACACAAAAGGCATTCATATTTTATCAACTGTATTAGAAAGATGAAGTAAACCTGCAAGGCATTCAGTTATTCACAATCATAACTTTCTGTTTTATATACAACTATATGTAGAAAGAGCATAGGTACATTTGGTTTTCTGTAACATGCAAAATTCCCCACACAATCTAGAATTATTTCTTTACAGAACTCTCACACCTATAAAATGTTCCCTCCATTTCCTAGACTTCTTCCATCAATTTACCCCATCATTACTCAATTGAAGGACTGAATAAAGTTCAAAAAACACAGCCACACTTCCAGACTGTACAGTCATGTACCTTCTGAAAGGAAAAACAGCTGTGGGCTTGTCCACCCTGATAGTGCAGCACTGCTTTCCAAGACTGTTCACCTGGTGTTAGCTGAGTGGGAGGGCCAGTTTGTCAGTGGCATACAGTATCTCACCTGTTTCCAGAACTTGGAATTGGGTGACTGTGGGTGCACCGTGTGCTCCTCTTTCCATTTGATGGTACCTTGCTGCTTAATAATAAACCTAAGAGATTCCTGAAGCTTCCCATAAGTCCCGATTGTCTCCATTTCCAGAAGGATTACCTTTGTGTCATTTTGAATGAGGGCATTGTATAAAGCAATATGTTGATCATAAGCATTTTCTTTAGAATTAATCAGCTGGTGTGTCAGCAGGATGATCAACCGTCTGCTCTTCTGCATCCTCTTCTCAATTGCACTGGCTGCATCTAGCAATGTACAAGAAAATTATGAGATACTAATATTTATTTTAAAATTGTTTTGAGATTGGAAACTCCATTTTCATCGCTTTGTAACCAGACATAATTTCTATCTCACTTCAGTCTGATACAGTTTGTTTATTTATTAGAAAAAGACAGAAAAACAACCACCAACCAAAGGTGATGAGGCAGGGAGAGAGAAAAGCAAAAAGCCCAAAACACAAACCTTTCATTTCAACTGGGATTTTTTTGGCTGAAACATTAATATTTTCACTGTTTTTAGCTATTGTTAGGAATTTCTAGTCCAGTGACCTAGGGTCAAGTTCAGTAGATCTGACTGTATCAAAACTGTGTTTAATCAACAGTCTCCATGTAAGGAATTCTGTTGTACAGAGTTTAATGCCTTAGAGATGATCTTGCAGTACTTACCCATGGAAACTAGTCATTAGGAGACTTTTGGGTGACTTGCTTCTAAGACGCCTATCTCCAGGTGGGGTTAGAGTTAATTACAGTTAATTGTCCTGAATTATGTGTGCTAATTTGTACACTAATCTATGCATTGTGTTGGCCTTCACCCTTCAGGGGTAGATCCAGACTCTCAGGGCATCTGTGTGTCAGCACAACTGAAGGTGTTTGAATTTCCCACTGCCATGTTAGGGACAGCTGATCAATGCTACTGTCACTGTGATGCTGGGCCAAAAGAAAGGAAGTGGGAGCCCAGCTGAGGAAATTCAATGCACCAATTATTTAACAAACCAGCTGATTTGCAGAGGCATCAGCCAGCTCCATATGTACCTTCTTCTTCTTTGCTGGGGGCTGCCAGGCCACTGCAAGTGGTATAAATTTTTGCCACTGACAGATTTGTGAGCTGCTGTAGCTCCTTGCTGGACCTGGGAATGGTCTGGCTCAACAACTTTTGAAGCTTTTCTTTACCTTCATTTTTCCCAAGACCAGGCAGCCCTTTCACAACTTTCCAGAAGAGAAGGACATCAAAGATGAATGACACCTGGCCCAATGCAGATGATTCAGAAATATGAAACAGAAAATGCACCAGCTTAGGCTTCATGCCTGCTCAATGACAGAGAGAGAAGACCCAGTCTACAGAAGAACCAGAGCACAAGACAGACAAGTCAGCTCTGGAGGAGAGCAGATAGCACCTAGGTGGCAGCAATAATACACAATAGTGTGGAGAGTGTCTATATGGAAACTAGCACAGATTAATTAACATGACTTCATTCTGAAAGACAAGAAAGCAGGAATAAAGCATACCAATTCTCTCCTGAACTAATGCTGGGAACTGTGTGAAGGGATAATGGAACATGTCAGTGAAAAGAAGCTGAACTTCTTGTGACTCTAACACCCTCATAAAAGGTTGAAAACTCCTGAGTAATAACAGCAAAGGTGTTTCCTCAGCTGAGCTTGGGGGTTTCTCATCTTCCTTGTCTCGTAGTCAGCCAAGCCAGCTAGCACTCGGTTTGGTTGTGGCTTTGCCCAGATAATGGCTGTGCAGAGTCTGACTTTCCAAAGAGCAAGTGTATGTCTAAAAGAGCCACACTCAGGGTCATGTTTCCTGTGTGTTCCAAGATGATAAGAAGTCTGTGCCCCTTCCTTGTAGCTTGCTTTTCCTAGCACACTGGAAAGTACAGAGTGCCCTTGTGACACCTGGCCTGAAAGAGCAGACAGATGGCTGCTGAGGAGATGAGCTTCAAGATGAGGAACATAGAGTGACCTCCTGTACACCTAAAAGGTGTACAGAATCACGATTTGCTCAAGCTTGACAAGAAATTCAGTGCATCATCAGATCTGAAACTTACCTTCTCCAGGATATATATCTCTCCCATAAATACACAATTTATATCCACATTTATTTTCTAGAATATCTGGCATGACTTGGTAAACAAAATATTCCACAAAATTAGCTTCACTGGTGTGGTTTTTGGGGTAGATAACATATGCATCATATATCTTTCCATCTATAAGGCAAAACAAGAGGAAGGAGTATTGTGTTAACATGGATTAGAGCTGTCAATTGCAAAAAGTAGGAGAGAAATAAAAAATATCAGTCACTGAAATAGATCTAAGAAGAAGTTCTGGCCAATCTGAATAACGTATATCATCTGGTGCATGTTTGGAAAGTAAAGACTGTGCATAGTTAGTGTTTTCCATGCTCAGTTGTTTTGTTCTGTGTGTTTGTAGCTTTGGAGAACCTGGCCTCTGTATTCCAAAGTATATGCAGTAAGATTGCAACTGATCAATGCATATTAGCATGATATAGCAATGAAGTTCAGCATTTGTTATTTCAGTGATACAATTCACTATTAACAGACTTTGTCTCTCAGCACAAGATATTCCATTTAAATTCTTCCATCTTGAAGATTTTGTTCATCATTCCCACAACATATCATACTCCTGAGTGAAAATCCCATTTCTTAGTAAACAGTCTTACAATCAGAACAAAGTCAAGTATTTATTTCATTCCTTGCTTTATTTCTCTAAAGTAAGTTTTCCATTACAGCACTTTTATTCTAATCCCAAATATTTCTTCCTCTCTGGTGGAAATGGCCATATCCTTTCTTTTGTTGCTGAGGTTCTTGCTCAAACCATTCTAACAATAGATCCTATGAGGAGCAGCTGAGGGAGATGGGGTTATCTAGTCTGGAGAAGAGCAAGCTCAGATATGACCCTACTGCTCTCCATAATGACCCAAAAGGAGGTTGTAGCCAGGGGGGCTCAGCATCTTCTCCCAGGCAACCAGGACAAGAGGACATAGTGCTAAACTGGACCAGGGGAGGTTTAGGTTGGACATTAGGAAGAATTTCTTCGTAGAAAAGATGATTAGGCATTGGAATGGGTTGCCCAGGGTGGTGTTGGAGTCACCATCCCTGGAGGTGTTTAAGGAAAGGCTGGAAATGGTGCTGAATGCCATGGTCTAGCTGACATAGTGGTGTTTGGTCATAGATTGGACTCAATGATTGCAGAGGTCCTCTGTGAATCTGTGGTTTTGTGATTCTGTAATAATAATGAAATGTCCATTTCCAGAGTTTGATTTCATCATAAAATATACTTATTATGGAAACTGTCCTAAAAAGCATATTTCTTTCCTCTTTAATGAGAAGATAAGTAACTAGATCAGCTTTAGATATCTACCATGCAGACATCTGTGGTAAGAGTCAGCTTCAGATTTTAAAATTGTCCATTCAGCTGGATTTGGTCTCTTAAAAGCATGTACCTCATCATGTCATTAGGTACTGCCTGCCATTCAGCTGCCCCATGAAGAGGGGTTCAGGTCTCACTTAAGCCCTAAGGCAGCCCCAACAGCACCAACTGCTTATGGTTAGACAGCTGGACCCAGCCACAGATCTCTCCATGTTTCTTGTCTAAGATGGAAACTTGCATGTGAGCACTTTCACTTCATACAACTAAATGTAGATGAAAGCAACCAATAGTCAGATGGGATGTATTCCTCCAGAAATGTCTTCCACACTATTGGTATCTTTCTTTTTGGCCTACAAAAACTGTGTTGCCCTAACTTATGCTTCTAACATGTTAGCCATCAAGTTTGTTCCTTTGCATTAGAGAGCACATAATAAGTACAGTTAATAGCACTGTTAACCAGATTTTCAGTGTCATTCAGTACTTTATGGCAAATACTTTCATTTAAAATCTACAAAACCAGGACTGTTTTATGTAGTTCAGTGCTACAAAACCCAGGAAACAAGGGAGTGTAAAGTACTTGCAGAGCTATCTATGACTTGCCTTTACTAAAGGTGTAAGAAAGAGAAGAATCAGGCTTAGGTGTCATGAGTTAGCAGCTATCAGATAAATTACTTTCTCTGTGATTTGTCATTTGCCTTTTTTTAAACTTTCCTTCTCAAATCTTACTTACCATCCTTGACTGGGTGGGGCTGGAATATCTCCCGATACAACAGGACGATATCAACTTGGAAAGACTGGTAAAGAATAAGTGAGATGGCTATTGCACCTAGCAGAACTAGAGATCCTGTGATCAGGAGGACATAAGGAAGAACCTCTGCAAAGTAGAGGAATATATAGTTAGCCACAGTGAAGTTAACCGTGTACTGAAGCTTTAGCCTCATCTTCTTAATTCTGTTACAGCTTTCAGGAGCTCAAAACAGAGATTACAAAGCTTTTTCCTTCCCCAGCTGGCATAGCCAACACATAGACCCCTGAACTAGAAGCATATTATGCAGTATATAATTAATATTCACTTTGTTGAATACAGACCTACTTATGCTAAAAACCACAGCTAACAATGATGTTTAAGTATTTTGTAACTTTTAAAAACCTGTAATAACACAACCATTTTGTGAGACATCTAAGCCTACGCATGAAAATCCACAGAAGGAAAAATGGAGGCTTCTGGCCTGATTGCACAAATAGGGTACAAAGAGCATGTGCAAGTAATGAAATCTGCAAGATAAGAATGAAGATAGCACTAGACAAGCAGGAAAACAGACATGTCACAGTCACAAAAAAAAATAAACTACGCTGAAGTCAGATGATGTTTTCTCCTGCCTTTTCCGTTCAAAAGGGTCAAGGAGCACATAACAGCAATGATGAGTAAGAAAAATTGGGATAGAAAGGAGCCATCCACTTTAATTCCAGTTTCCCTCATGGAAGACCTCTAGAATCTGTCCTCCTTTACCTCAGAGATGAAGATTTATCAAAGATAGATTAAGCCTAGATTTATGGAAGACATTTTTTACATTGAAGGTGGTAAAACTGTGGAACAGATTTACCAGAAAAACTGTGGATGCCCCATCCCTGGAAGTGTTCCAGAATAGCTTGGATGGAGTGCTGAGAGATTTGGTCTAGTGGAGAGAGTGCCTGAGAAATTCTGCTGAAAAGGTTTATAAATGAAGAGTTTACAAATATATTTTCCCTTTCCTCTGGTAGGATGTGAGGTAAATTTAACAAGATTTGCACACTCTTTACATTTCTTCCTTTGGCATTTAAAAGGAAAAAGAAATGTTAGGCTTGTGATGAAGCTTACCTCGCCAGAACTAGATCAGGAGGAAACACTTTCCAATAAGATTGGGCAAGAAAGCAACCACGTCCTTCTAAAGTGAAGTTTGACTGTATTTTTAACACTGTCACATGATGCCCTTGAAGGAACTTCATCCTTGCTCACCCCTTCAAATTTTAGTATTTGATCCATTTTCCTGGTCAATACACACACACTAACAAAGTAAGGAAATCCCTTTCATTATGCAGAGGGGCTGACCTAAGCATCAGATGTTTCTTACTGATGCATTTGCTGACAGTGTGCTCATCATAACATTACAATTACTGGTGTATTGCATTAAGTCTCTATATACATCTAGAGAAGAGAGAGGTTTCAACATCAACTTTTGCAATTATGAACCTAAAAAATGCTGTTTATATTTCGGTTTGCACTCATTAGACCAATGCTGGAAAAGAAGCCATGTGCCCGGCCATGTGCCCATGCAGTTTGTAATGTCAGACAAGAGCCCCACAGAGGTATCTTCCTGGAAGAGCAGGTTCAATTCCCAGTAATGCTGGCTTAGACTCTCATTTCTCTGGAATAAACTAATGAATGTTCACTAATTTAATTTGCTAGCGAACATTCAGCACAATGGGGGCAAGTGCCACAAGCCCCTGAACAAGGTTGAATAGATCCTGTTGTTCCATTTGACTTTACTGCATCATTTAGCAGCTGAGTTCATGAGTAATCCATCTTCTACTTATATTCAAGAGCAATTAGAATACAGAACTGTCAGCTCACAAGGACTAATATTGGAAAGAACAGAGAAAACATGTCAGAAAGCAACTTTTGAAGGAGTTCCAGACAAACTCCAGAAGAGTAACAGTTTTTTCTGTCTTCTCTGGCTTCTAAGGTGGATGCACTTCCAGACAGCGAAGGCAGAGATCTGAGTCTAGAGTTCCTGTTCACATCAGTCTACAAAACATGAGCCAGAAAGTTAGCTTTAGCATTAAACATCTTTGAGGAAGAACAGAGCTGATGCTTTGGGCTGAATTTTACCTCTGCTTTAAATGACTGTGTAAAAAAATATTAAGAGGATAGTAGCTAGCAGACACAAGCTGTGCTGTGGGAAATACTAAGGAGCAATCATATATTTGGAATTTTTTTCCTATTAAATGCAAACACACAAACAAAACACAAAAAAAAGAAGGAGTGTGCACATCTTTATTACACATTTACAAGATGAGAGGCACAAGCAAATCCTATAGAATTGTTATTATTCTGAGAAACAAGCAGCATTGATTTAGCAGAAATATTGCAGAGCTGTGTGAGGACTGAGTGAAGAAAACTAAAGCAGAGCACAGCCACTTCTGGACATAGCATTGCTGTCACCAACAGTGCTGAGGAGGAGAAGCAAACACCTTGTCAACAGCAGCAACAAGGACAAGGACACAGATATCCATACAAAAAGGGCAGTAGTAAAAGTAGGGTCACAGTCAAGAGCTTTCATGAACAGTTACTGAAGACTGATGAATAAAAAACAAAAGATTTGTCTATAACAGAAATTAGATTCAATGATTCATGGGATGAATACAGGATATGCTATATGTTCTCCTTCATCTAGTCTGTAATATGGGGCCAACAAGGACTTGTATTGATAAACTAGTGAGCAGAGAGTGTTACTCAGCTCCATTCCCTCTCATTGCAAATACACTCCCACACTCAGGTACTTCAGTGCAGAGCTGGTGTGCTTCCAGTGTCCTGAGTGATGCTGCATTCAAACTCGCCTATCTAACCAAATCATCTCCTGCCATCTTCCTGCTGGGTGCTATTCTGATGTTACAATTCACCTACATCCCTTCTAGTCTCGTCTAGCAAGGAAATTTGTCTAGGCTTTGAAGCCATGATCCTGTTGAAAGTCATGAGCAGCCAAGAACACAGCAGGACATGAGTCTGTGCACACCGTGCGATCACAGTACACTTGATTTTACTCTTCCCACCACTCTCTCACTTTAACCCCTGTAAAAGTTCTTGACATTTACTTTCCTTGGGAAAAAAGTCCTTGAGAAAGTCCTTGAGGAAAGAGAGTAGTTTTAGATTACATATTAGGAAGAAATTCTTTACTGTGAGTGTAGTGAGGCACTGGCACAGATGCCCAGAGAAGTTGTGGATGCCCATCCCTGGAAGTGTTCAAGGCCAGGCTGGATGGGGCTCTGAGCAACCTTGTCTAGTGGAAAGTGTCCTTGCCCATGGTAGGGTGGTTGGAACTAGATGATCTCTAAGGTCCCTTCCAACCCAAACTATTCTATGATTCCATGATTCTTGGTGGTTCAGCATAACTGAAGGGATGAAAAAGGAAACGATTGATCACAGCTGCTTCTTGAGCCTTCACAGACAAAATAGCATTCTCTGCATAGGAATCTCTTTCAGAGGTGTTGGCAACAGTGCTTAGGGATCTGGCTATCCCTACAAAAAAAGAAAAGTCTCATATGACCTAAGGATTATCCCTATCCCTCATTTACTGCCCTGGATTTTCCTTCTCTTTCAGATACTACTAGAACCAGGAATTCAGAAACAAAACCAAGGGAAAGCCTTTGAAGTGCTACTCACACTTACACTGTGTGTCACAGAGGGAACAGAGTGGCACTGAGAGAAGATAAAGAGTGATTTTGAAGAGGTGGTTCACACAACATTCAGTCCAAAAAGGGCACTACAGTGGATGCAGTATAGTAAGAAGGCAAACAAACTGGCAAACCAGCAGCTAAAACCCTTCTTTTTAAAGTTTGCATATTTTCTGCCACACTTTTACACTAGAAACAATAGTTTGATTTGTCACAGTGGAGAAATATCCTAGAAACAGGATATTCTTATCACAGGGCTGATACAGTCATGCTTTGCATATTTCATCTCTTGCTGACACTGTTGAATAATGTCCCCCCTCTCCCCAACCCCCAGGACTCAGCCACGAGAACTTTAAAATTGTCTTGAATATACAGGGAAGAAGTAGGCTAGTTTTGCTTCTTATTAACTGAAACTTTTTTACTATCTGAAACAAATAATAAAATAAACTCATCAACTCATCAACTCATCATTTCAAACTAAGTGCAAAGTATAAAGAATCAAAATGAAAAATCCTACCCTCAGATTGCACTTTGAGTTGTAATGTCACTGTGACCCTTGTGTTGTACATTGTATTCAATGCTATACATGTGAAATTTGACTGCAGATCCTCCTTTTTTACTTCAGTAATATTCAAAGTTGTCTCTTCATAGTACACTTGATCATGCCCATTGAAACTAATAGAAAGAGAAAGAGCTGGTAGCATTAGTTTCACTGGGTAGGCACAGTTTGCATAGAAGAAAGATTAATCTCTGTTATATGCACTTACAAATTAGTTTCTTCATGAAATCTTGAAAAAACAAGCCTTTCCACTGGGATGTTATCCACATCCCATCTGACAGCAGCCAGTGGTTGTTTCTTAATGCCCAGGCGGGCCCGACATTTCAGAGACAAAGCAGCACCTAATCAAGATACAGAGATGTAAACAGTCCTTGATGAAAAACATAATTTTATTCTCCTCGTAACATCTTTTTCTACAAATCTTCATACAACTTGTGAGTTTTCTCAAAACAATTCTGATGTATTTTTCTGAACTGCTGCTGATAAAATGATACATAGACGAGACAAACAGAAATAGTAAAATTAGTTTTTCAACAAATGAGCTAATAACACACCAAAGATTACAAAAGGAATTATTTATATCTATTATGATGAAGGCAATGTACCCTTTACTTGTGATGCATGACACATAATCAGCTAGTGAGGAACATAGAAAGGATATGGTGTTTGACACACAAATGTACACAGAAGTAACCTAATTAAATTTCAGTATATATTATTCAGTATATATTATATCATATTATATCATATCATATCATATTATATTACATTACATTATATTATATATTATTTCAGTATATATTATTTTGCATAAGACAGCCTTATCATGGATTTTATTCAAGCTGGACAAAAGTAAAGTAAACCAGTCCAAGCAAAACTAAAACAGGAAATTACTTATTAAATATTTCCCATTAGGAAATGTTTATTCCAAAGTAAGGGTCATCATTGCACCAAAATAAAGTATAATTAAAACATGTTAAATTTCCATGTAAGTCTGCATCTAAGTCCATCTTAGATAAGATTATCAAATCTTATGGTTAGATCATTAATTGGTATTAGGGAAATTGGTATTATGGAGAAATCTCTTCATTTTTGCAAACAGGAGACAATAGAATCAGTACAGCAACTGGGTTTTAAATGTAAAGTGAATTTGTTCCATGTAAGCAGTGCCAGAGCAAGAGGCAGAGCCCACAAAGCCACTGACCATCTTACTAGAGAAAGCTTGTCCTCAAGCAGAGACTGTCTAGTTTCTGAGCAACAAAACAGCTGGGGGAAAGAGGAAAACAAGAATGGAAATGTGAGCCAACTAACAAGTCTCTGATCCCCAGCACGTGGCACAGAGAGGGCTGTGGACCCCTGCAGTATCTGCTACCAGAGCAGTCTTGCTGTAGAACAGAAACAGAAGAGTGGTAGTTCCAATCCCTTCTCCCACTGGCCCAGCTTCACCCCACTTGCCCTGGGAGACAGGCATCCTAGATTACCTGTTTAGATTTCAGATGGGTTTAGTCTCTTGCTGGAGAGCTCCACCTTTCTCCACTGACTACAGACAAACCCCGGACAACTCTCACTCCTACCAGAAACACCTTGTCCTGATGCAATTTACCCAGAATTAATCTGAATTCCTGAGAACATCTATAGCCCTGAAAAGAAGGGAGCCAGGAGCAAACTCCACATCATGAGCTGTCCAAATGGCTCTGTCTAAATTCCTAAATGTCTTGTCCTGTCCTTCAGCCCACCCAGTATCTTCCAAGCACGCTGGTCTGATCACTGCTAGCCAACATGGATATGAGACAGGTAGTGATCCTCAGCCTCAGGGCCAGCAACCAGTTCCTTGCTCTCCTTCAATCCTCAGCAGAGACACAGGCACTGTCTCCACATGGGGACTGAAAGCAGCAAGGAGTACTTCTAGCTACAATATTCCATCCTTCCCTCTTAGGGATACCATCAAGCAGTTTCCAGGGATTTTGCCACAGCCCTCTTAGAAGTGGATGGAAGCTGTCACCTTTCAGCTGAGATGTAATGATTCACTCTGTGAATAATCCTAGTTTATCCCAGTGAGAGCAGAACAAGTTATCTAAATCTTCTTTAACTTCACCTAATGTCTAAATAACCCATCAGTTATACCTAACTTCACACCCCTGGACCTGGAGAGAATTAAATCTGGTAAATATTATGGCGCAAAACTGTGATGAAAAGTTCCATCATTACATCTTCTTGAAGATACTTATGTTTCCTAGACCATTACAAAATGTTAATTTAAAAACAAATTAAAATTTGTACTCACCAAGCTCTGCTTCTACTATATCTTTATTCTTTGGAAATATGATTCGAGGTGGTAGAGGTGAGTATTTCACTTTAGAAATTAAAGAAGAAAATAAAGCACACATTAGCAAGTTGTGAAAATGCATTTTGTAAGATAAAGTTTGTAATCTGTACAATTAATATTTTATGATCACAAAACAGAATTGTGAACTAACAGTTCCACATACTTGTTGGGATCATCTGGTTTTATTCCTACAATCAAATATCTCTGTACTGGGGAGTACGTACATGTTAATATTTTCAGTAGTCTCTCCCTATCTATTTAAATTTTGTACATAGAAAGTAAGGAAAATATTAGTTTTTGAAGTTCTGTTTTAGCTGAGTGGGGAAAAAAAGTAAATGTTATCATAGGCTTGTACATTTTCCCAGCTGTTTTGGGGTTTTTTTAAGAGACATTTGAGAAATTACTCATATCCGTTATATTAAATAGCTAATATGTACTTTCATGCAGTATCTGAACTCCAAACATATTGCTTTCTAACCCCTTCCTCATTAAGCTTTTCCATCTCAAGGCACCTCTGTGAAATCCAAAAAAATCTGTAGAAACACATTTCAGTCCCTGCTTCCCAGACTGACTGGATATGATAAAACAGAAGTCAGGAGAAAGCCAGTAACTTCCCAGCTATCTGACTATGCTAAGTTCTTAGCTGCCAGCATTCCAATTCTCTGGAACAGTGTGGGTCTACAAAGCAACAGGAATGTATATCATAGTTCTCTAATATTAACAAAACAGAACAGCTCCACTCATCTGATAAGGTCTGATAAAAGTTCATTAAGTACTTTGAGTTTAGCAAAACCTGGAGCAGACATGCCAGATCCAGCCCAGATTTCACATTCTATGTTGCAATCTCTTCTTTCTGCATGGATTTCAACAGAAAGTTAGATAACTTAAGATCTGCCCAGATGTAAAAAAGGCTTTTATAAATTTGAATGCCTTTGGGCCCGATAAAACCCAGAAATTTTTGTTGTAACCCAGGAAGAACAGTATTCCAGAACAGTTAGAGAAGTTTTGATGGAAGTACATTCAAACAAAAATTGTTAGGCAGAGAAGTATCATGTAAAGCATGATCATGCTCATGTAGAGCAGTTGTTGAAAAGGAGGAAAAGCACATTTCTCAGCTACTGAACTAGGTCTCTGCTCAAATCTGTCTCCTGTCCCACTCAGAATAATCAGAATGAACTCTGCCACTGAGATCTGGGCGCAGCAGCAAAAACTGCATCCAAGGCTCCCATGCTCCAAGTCTGCATTCTGCCCACAAGCTGTGTGCCTCCCCAAAGCAAAAAGGCCTGAAGTTCAGTCTGCAAATGGACATTACTTTTTAAAAAGCAAATAAACAAACTAAATAGGAACAAAACAACCACATGAGCCAAACTCAAGCCCTCCACCACCCCCCAAGAAAAGATCTTTCTGATTATTTTTCTACTGATCTGATTGCAGAATTGAAGATGCATTTTGAAGTTTTGCAAGTTGATGCAATCTGAAACTGCAAATTGCTGTGTGGCCTCTCCTGACCACCATCCAAATACAAAGCCTCCCTGAGGAGATTGCATCCTGGAGGCAACCCAAAGTCCACACACCTCAGTCATATCAACAATGTTCAAGATCACAGAAACACAGTAATTACTGAGATCCATCCATTCTCTATTTCTATATATATCTTGTTCATTTTGTCTCATTCAAGACAAATTTAAAAGTTTTTTTCAGTGCTACTATCAAATAAATGTTAGATGGTTGAGATGGACCAAGAGGCATTAAGCTGTAGGCCATCAACACATGACTGATCTAGAGATCACCAGACAATCCTCACTAGCCACAAATTTTGCTGCCCTCAAAAAACAGAAAGCAGAGCATCGTGGCATCCCACTGAGGAGACCCTTCATTTCAGAAATGTGCTACCAGAGAGCTCTACCAATCACAGCACCTAACCAGAGTCAACAGAATATTTTAAACAAAAAACTGAATGAGATCAGGTCTGACTTTACCTCATCTTGCTCTATGTGGATGACCATCCACAAAATTAATCTAATAAAGCTGATTTAAATCTTAAACAAGATGGTAAAAAAAAACCAACCAAAAGTCTTTTTCTTTTTAATGTAGAAAAGGAGTTTCCTTTGCTCTAAGTTGACCTTAGTCTTTTTATCTTAGCAAACTACAGAATTACTGTCTTACCCTCACTTATGAAAATTCTTGTTGCTGATACATTAAAAACATTTCCTTTATGGGTATAAATAAATTGACAAGTATAATAACCATCGTCCTCCCTTCTTGGATTCTCAATATAAATATATTTTCCTTCCTTCAAGTATCTCTGTCCCTGAAGAGGTTTGCAGTCCTGGAAAAGAAAAATGTGTTGGGTTGCAAAGAGCTTTTCAGTATTCTGACCTACACTGGCACTATTAGGATTTTATTTACCTTATACCATTGGACAATAGTAGCATTCTTATAGTTATCCATGGTAGGACAAGAAACTCTTCCTCTTCCAGTGTCATTTGGGTAATGAGTCCGACTTGGGAAACATCTTCCTGGCTTGTATGAATGCACTTCCACACTCACATTGTAGGACTTTGTGTGATTATTTGAACTTTAAAAATGGAATAAGGTATGTCAGTGATTGCATTTTTATACTGAATATATTAATGCTTATAACAAATGTGTGTCATTCTATAAATGTGGATGATTACTGTATTTTAGTCACAGCTTGATTTTAATGGTCTGACATAAATAGAGCAGTTACAGGGTGAAAACTTAAGAAAAAAGTCATCATTTACACAAATTAGAATTAGAATATATTATTGAAATATATATTCTTGCCAGTCTTACACCTTCCCCTTTCCATGTGGCACTTACAAATGTGTTACACAAGTGTAGTTTCCAGAATCCTCTCTAGAAGTTGGCAGAAACCAAAGAAATTGTTCTATGGAAAATACTCGTGACCCCTCCTCTTCCGCAGGAATTATTTTATGAGTATCCATGCGATACCAGGTGATTTTCACAGATGAACTCCATTTGGGACATCTTATAACTAAAGCCTCACCTTCCACAGGATCAACTGCAAATGAGCAAAAGATTAAAATCTCAGATAAAGTAAACCTTTGTCCACTGAGACAGAGAATTTGGCATTCCTGGATCAGTAGGCTAAATATGTCCCTCTACCTTCCTTGAGTTTTCAGAGACGATACATACCAAGCTTATTTTCACTAGATTGTTTTTCAATAAAAATTTTGTTTACCTTTAGTTATGGAGACATTTGTTTCCAAAAACAGTACTGTGGGGAGCACAAACAAACAAACAAATCCCTATGTTCTAAGCACACATAGTAAAAAACAAGACGACTTAATTGAAAAAATAGTATTTTCTTATAATGAGCTTATTATGTAAATCTTTGCCTAAAATACTGTTTTTATTCAAAACGCTAATTAAAACACAGAAAAAAAATAATGGCTTTAATGTAGTTATCTTTCCTTACTTCAGTATAATGAGTATTTATTTATGCAAGAGATGAGTGCTTTTTTTTCTGCCTTTTTAATACAGAGAAATTAATTTATTTTTTTCCTGGAAGAAAGAAAGCACAGAAGAACGAATGCTGTAAATTAGATCCTTAGGAAAAATAAAATTAAATAAAACCACAAAAAAACAGCTTCTCTCTGAGTTCCTGAAAATGGGGTGGGAAATAATGAAAGCAATGTGATAGCCTGAAAGGAAGAATCTGATGACAAAGTGGGAAGGTGAAAAGATACCAAAAATAATTAAGACAAGTAAGAAGCTTAGAAAAATAAACCACATATGGTCACACATAAGAAAATTTGGGACTAAGGCACTAAATTTTAATTTTTTTTTTTTAACTGAGCTTACTTCTCTTTTAGAATACTGAAATTGGTCCAGAGAAACTAGAATCGAGTAATTTTGATAAATACTTTAGTGCTCAGGTACCTGAATAGTGTACTGGCCACTGAAAACAAATATTAATCTGAAAGTTAAATTGCATTCTGAGAAGAAAAAGATGGGAGTATCAGTAAGGATGGTGAGGGGACAAAGATTGATATTGGCAGAGGAACTGCAGTAGATAAGGGAGCATGAAAATAAGAGTAGATAACCAAACAGCCAACCAAAACAGACAGTATATCAAAATGACAAAATGGTCTATCAAAAATGACACTTTGCAGTGGTGGCTTTAGACATGTAGGTGCACAAATCAGGAGGTGAGAGTCTCCACATGATGAACACTTCTGCTCTGGTTCTTTCTAAAGAAGTGGTCCATCTCCAGCAATACTGTCATCTCGCTTATTCATTTGGGGCTCCTAAATTAGCCAGGTATGAGTATGAGTAACCCCAACCCCATCATTCTAACAGTTTTCCCACCCACAAGCCTTGCAAAGACACTGGGACATAGCAGGGGGGGTCAGAAAAGGCAGCATTGCCCCGCCAAAGGTGGAACACAATGGAAATACAGATTTCTCTGAGGAAAAACAGTGTGGAGAGAGAAGACATTGAAAAAGAAAGGCCTCATCTAAACTCAATGACATCCATGAAAATCATCTTGGCAAATTCTTCAGCAAAATTTGGCATCTTGATAAATCTAATTTGCTTGAATCTTAGCATTCCTATTGTAAAATTGACAATATGGATAAATATTTAGAGATCATATCTTGCATAATTTTTCAGACAAATTAGCATCTCAGCTAGAGAACAGAAGTACATGAGTGCTGTACCATACTGAGTCATTGGTCAGCATTATATACCTGAGTCAGTAGAGCTGACCCATCAGAAATAGTTTACTATTCTGGACATCCCCCCTGTGCAGGGAAACATCATTGTTATACTGCATTTTTCAATTAACACCTCCAAATTCAGGACATTAAAGAGCATTTGTATGGAGGATAGCATCCATTTACACCCCTGACTCAGCAGGGTGTATATGCATATGCACTGCTCAGCACAATTAAAGCACACTCTTGGAGTTTGTGCCCAGCTGGGACCTGGAGCAGCAGCTACTCTCAAATTCTTTCAAGAAGACTCTTTTCTTTCTGCTTGCAGAGGTGCCAAGTGGCAGAAGCTGAACCTAGACTTGCTGTCATAGAAATGGACAGTGTTTGGTGCATTTTAATATGCATTAAAAGATAGATTTTAAGTTGTGATTTCTGGCTTGATGTGAACTCACAAACTTTAGGCCTAAAAATAAAACCATCAATTTGGAAACAGCCTACACATTTCTACAGAACAAACCTTATCAGAAAGTATTCTTAAAACATGGCTTACATGTTTCAGATGTCATGGAAACCGAGAGGAAGGTAGATAGGAGGATCAAATCTATATACCCCATCATATTTCTGAAATAAGAAGAAAAACATTGATATCTTAGAATGTATTCTGACTGCATCAGAAATGCTGTATCAGTGTACATCAGATAATTGAACTGAATTGAACAGACAATTGGAATTACATCATGCAGTGATAAACTGCATCATGTGAGCTGCTCTGTACAGTGTGTGCATGTGTTTGTTCACACACACATAGCAGTGGTCTTGCAGCTTTAACATTTAGTGGGAGTCAGGGAATTACTCTGTCATGGTGCTCCTCAGGCAGAAGTCTCTTTTAACTTGCTTTTTTTTTAAAGGAAGATAAATGTACATTGGCATTCTCTTCACAGTCAAGTGCAGAAAAACTGTAGCTCAACTTAGAAAAGGACAGATCTTTGAAAATGTATACTCTGGTTTTGAATTAAGGTTACATCCAATCAATTGTTTAGGTACACAGCACTTTTTTATCTTTTTATTAAAGAGAAATTATCTTCAGTGACAACTTCTCTAGGTAAGTGTTTAACAGTAAGATCAAAACCAGATGAGTGTCACAAACAGTGCCAAGCTGAAGGGGAACTGAAGAAATGGACTGGAAAGGTAGGTAAAGGAGCATAATATTTTACTTAGCTAACAGCAGCAGGGCAGATCCTGTATCTCACTGATGTTTTTATTTGTGTCTAACTGATACGCACCAGCTGTAATTCATACCTCATGGTGTGGCTCAAGAACTCTCCAGCAAATCCCTTCATTTAAAAAAAATGACCATTTGATCTTGGGCAGTAAATTGACCTAATCCAGGAATATGTCAGACAACAGTAGGCATGCAATCCAGCTATACTACATAGCCATAAGCATTCTACTTACCACTAAGAAGCTTTGAATGCAGTTCTTCACTGCAGATCACATAGCAGTGGGTTCTATTGTGGTATATGAGTGAGCAGCAGCCACAGGGTCCCAGAGACAGTAGACAAGTTGTTTCCAAGTGAAATCAAGTTAGAAAGGAAATATAATCTATCTTGCAGATAGTGAGCACAAGGGGAGAAGTGAAAAACAGGCAAGAAATATAAGTACTGTCGTCACACTTACTGCAAGGAATTTTTATTTCAGTGCCAAAAACTTCCAGACTAAATAAACATTGACAAGACTTATCAAGTCCTATGTTTTTGCCAAGTCTGAAATTCAGAGCAAATTCAGTTTCAAGCTTTCAGAAATATCATCAGCTTTGTATTGACATGGAAAGTTTCTTCTTTTAGAAGATCTAATAATATCCAGAGGCTTATTCTTAAACTTTGAAAAAACAATAACAAAACTTAGTATTCGAAGAGAAAAGTGTGCAGATTCCATTGTAGGTATTGTGCAGGTATATTCACAAATCACAGGAAAGATGAGATTTAGACCAAAAAAAGCAGCATCTCAGCAATGTCACAGCAAAGCTGATGCCATGCCTTTTACAAGAAGTGAGTGACCAGTCTGGTGTGTGAAGATCTACTTGCTTTCATTACTGCTGGAGAAAAGCACCTCATAGAAGTGCAAATCTATTGACATCTTTAATTTTAAGGAAACCTTAGGCCAGGTGAACAGATTGTTAGAGGGTACTTTCCAACACTAACATCAAGAGTTTTGCCCTGGAAGGAATGAACAAGGTGGCCCAGAACAGCGTTCATGAACGACCTGGGACTGGACAGACCCTTAGGAGAAAAAGATACGTCGCAAAATAGCACAATGAAATGGACAGCACCAGCACAGCAAAGCATTCAGCTTTGTTCATGTTCATCGTTTAGAACATGAGGCTTGTTCCCAAAAGTTATTTCTAACACTAGTGATGCCTTAATTTTTAGCTTTCATATTTACCAGATTTTGTACTGGATTAGTATATAACTCTGAACTTCATAGAGTATTAGCAAATTCTCTTCACAGTTTAGTTGGACAAAACAATCCTTTTCCAGCCTGAGAACCAAGGACACCATTGCAGCTTCAGGCCCAAAAAGTGTAAACAACAGTGGATTGAGGAGAGCAAACTGGGAGGATGGGACTTCATTATCTGAAACTGTAATTGGACAATTAACCCCAATATGTAAATGGACCAAAACTTTAAAAAGTGTGAAAACTCATGACCCAGAGTCCATCTTGGGTAGAGCCATGGCTGGGCTCTTGTACTGCCCAAGGTGTAGCCTTTGAAGGCCTTTTAATAAATACCTTCTTCATTCCTTTAACACTGTCTAGCCTCTGTTCCAGGTAGCCTCTCAAGGCATCACTAGCAGGGAGCAAAAATATCCAGAATATTCCTTCTCTACTGGGAGTGTTTTTCCTCCAAGTGATTTGTTTTGTTTCAGCAACTTATTTGCCCCCTATAAGGTATGCCAACAGATACATTTACTGCCTTAACTGTTGAAGTGAGTGATACCTCAGCAAGATGACAAAAACTAAACTGATTGATTTTTAAACAAAAATCATTTCATAGACTAAGTTTGGAGTCCTTCTGAAATAAAGGGGGTTTTCGCATTTGATATTATATTTGTAAGTGTTTGTTAAGAATTTAGCCACAAGTAATATCACTGCTGGAGACACTTTTAAGTCCCTTATTGCCAGTGCAATTGCAGCCCTAGAAATGGAAGGCTGGTGATTACCAGAAAGTTGCAAAGAAGGAGATGTGCTTTCACCATTTTTGTGACACAGCTTTTTCCAGGAAGGGAGACAGCCAACTACTTACTCTCACCAACTTTTCTAACAAGTGCCAGAACGATTCAGGAGTAAGAAATTCATCATTTCCTATCTCCATACTTGGCAGTTGTTGCAATTAGCTTTCTGATTACTGAAAAAATATGCCTTTGAGAGACCTTACACAGGGCTACCAGCGTGCACCAAAAGAATGCAAAATATTTGAGCTGAGATGATCCCCACCAAATTTGATGATTATTTTATTTGCTTTCCCTCCATTTTTATGATTCTGTGTACCAGCAGCAGTTCAAGTAGGGTTTGGGGGTTGTGTGTGTGAATGTGTACAATATAGAGGGCTCTAATAAAAGAGGAATGTACCCTGAAAATTCAAAGAGCTCATGCAATTAAAACATAATTCTGTTTGCATTTTCCAAAGTCAGCAGTAAACACCAAATTACCCCAATATGAAGTGAAATAGACGTTGCAAGTCCAGACAGAAAACAGCAAGAGAAGATCTGGTTCTACAGTGCCTTACAGCTTCTTCCTACAGCTTAGAATGACTGCATGATATGAGTGTAAGCCTAAGCTCTGTAAACAAAAACTTCAACATGGTGCTGAAAAAGCACTGGATCCAAAATTTGGGATAACTATCTGAGTAGGTCAAAACCTAGCTCCTAATGATCCACTACCAAGAGAAGGTGAGAGAAGAAGGAACCCACTGTGCATATTGCAGAAGAAGTGATCCATGGGGCTTAACTCATTGCTTCTGTGAAGGCAACTGTGTTAGTAACATATTTCTGATTTTCTTTCCAAAATTTTATTTTCCAACAAAATGTTTACAATACTGTTTATATAAATTACAAATATTACTTTGCATACTAACAAAACCTGGAAATAGTATTGCAATTTCTGCCCAAAAAAACTTAACAGACATTACAATGTAAACATACCACAAAAGAAGAGTTTTGTGGGATTTTTTTACTGATAGATACAACCTACACACTTTTTGGAAGTGATTTTCATTCTTCTATCAAACCAGAAAATCCATTCTGACTGAAAATATTCTATTAAAATTGCAACAGTAAAACTGAACTTATTCCAGAACCGGCATTCACAAGAGTTAACAATTACACTAGTTACAGGTGTAGGTGTAAAATTTATGAATTTCAGTATTAAAGCATGGAATTTCTAGAATTGATATACACATTATTATTAAAAATATTTTTAAACAAAAAAATACATAAATACACTAAACTCTGAAAAATCAGTTGCAGAGTAAAGATTTTCTGTGTCTTTGACTAATTAGTAAAAATATATGCCAGGAAACTGATGGCAAAATCAATTTCTAAATACATTTCACTACAAGGTAAATTTTTATGTTAGTCTCAACACTATCTATCATGGAAGCATACCCAATATTTTAATCTAATATTATTTCTCGAGATAAAGAAGCACATATGTGAACTGAAATAAACTTTCTTATCAAATCCTTCTACTATTTCTGGTTAAATATAAAAAATATAAAAATTTAACCTACCATCTGGAAAATTCAGAAAGCAGAGAAGTGGCTTGTTCTCTGGGTCTTTTGTAGGGAATTCTCTGCTTAGCTTGTACCAAATAATACTGTGAGCTCTTTTTATCTGGCTTGGGCAATTTATATCTGTAGCAGCAAGATAAACAGCTTCATTCTGAGACACCTCCCACTGAATAGAGCAGAATATGGAAATTACTGTAGCAATTTACTTTAAGTATCTATAAGAGATAGCAGTTCCAGTTAATCAGATATCTTTTACCACTAACAAAGGTTTTCCTTTATTGCAAGTTATTCCTTTTTAGCACAATTACAGTGCAAAAACTCTGCTGGCTGGGGAGCACAGAGGGGGGACATTCAGATGGCAGAAGGCACTTTGAAACAGATATTGCTTGAAAACGAGTAACAGCCTTGTGTGGTCTAGCTAAGCAGCAGCTCCCTGAGAACAGCTTGAAAAGTCTCTGGAGAATCAGGAACAATTTTTAATGAAGGAAACTGCTTCACTGAAGCTAAGCTGATCAAAGAAGGTGCTGAAAAAACAGTTATCTGTACTTCTGTACCAACAGTTAAATTAAGTCTCTGAGGGAAAGAATATTTTATCCTATGGTCATTCAAACTTTTGCTTCCCTGGCAGAGCTGTGAATTCCATTTGTCCCTTCCAGTGTTCCTGGGACTCTACTCTCAGCATGCAACAACTCCACATCAATACTCAAAGATGTAGCAATTATATACCAGTATGCAAACGTCTTATCTGTCACATGCATGATTTCCCCAGTTCTTGTTACAGCACTTCCTTTGAAGTGGTCTGGGGGTTACACTTCCCATATGACCAAAAAAAAAAAATGCAAAGGAGCTAAAAAAATAAGCCAACCAACCTGCAACAATGAAATCTCACAATGTTTGGTCAAACAGTTCAGATTCCTACTTTCAAAAGCTCACAAATTACTCCCTGCTCAAGTTTGTGAGGTTTCCTCAGAATCAAGGTCTTCTTCATTTCCTGATGTGAGAGACTGAAGAAAAATTCTTGAGTAACTTTCTTCATACAGTGGTGAGTTCAATATCCTCTAACCACAACATGTCAGGTTCACCTAGGGAAAGTTAAATATAGTCAGGTAAAGCTAACTTCAATTGCCTGGACACATAAGAGGTTATTCTATCACAATGTCCACTGAAACTTAGATCAGAGGTGCTTACAGTGTTGCTCCATACCTCAGGAGAGCCCTTAATCCTGTAGTCTGTTCCCCATGCCCAGGCTGTTCCCAGATCATGGTGCAGATGGGAAACTGAGCTCCTGACTCAGGATAGAGGATAGTTGCCACCTGAGCAAAAGCCATTCTGCAGCTTTCATAAGAAACTAAAATCAATGCTGAATGCCTCCTAACTTTGGGCCCATCTTCTAAAACAAAATCCTACTGATAAATTCATGGAAAGAAAGCACTTACAGAAATACCTCAAGAGATTTCTTTGAGGGGTTAATTGCTCCCTTGGCAGCCCGTATGCATAGCACGATAGCAATCAAGGGAATCATCTGTTCTCAAAGTAAAGAGATAAGTAATGGGTTTGAACTGAAGCAGAGGATAGTTAAGCAGGACAGAAGAAAAATCTTTTAAAAAGGTAAGGTAGTGAAGCACTGGAAATTTGCTGGGAACTTAGTGGAGCTGCCACTCAGTGTTAAAGAACAATTTTAGTATTGGTATCAAGATAAAGGTAGCTGGCCCCACAGGTCCTTACCAGCACTAGGAGTCAACGATCCAGAGATTCAATCATCAGTGATTCAATGACTGTTTTGGCACAGCATGAGTGTATGAACTAAACTCAAATGTGTTGGCAAAATTTCTCCTAAGCTGTGAAAAATATACAAGCTAAAGCCACACAAGATACAAAAAATGAAAATCCAGACTGAATTAAGTTACTGGTATCTTAAGAGTTAGGAGTTCAAGCATACAAGAGGAAAAACGATGACATTGAAAGATAAAGTCCTGAGATAAAAAGCAGAGATAGGGAACCAGAAATTTCACATCAGAGTTCACTTTGCTGCAAGAAGCAGTGCTTAGACTAGCAGCACATTAGCCTTGCTTGCCTAATACCTAGCTCTATTAGCCAGGAAATATTTGCTGGATATAATTTTTGCACCTTACTTGCAGAATGTCAGTGGATACAGTAGGGAAACATTCAGACACAAGTGACCCTGCCAGGAAAGGGTTCACTGTCTCCATTTATTGAGGCCAACCCAGGGAACTCTGGTGGAATTGGCAAATGGTGGATGGCAGGGGAAATTGTTGGGTGCATCTGTGCCTGCATCTGTGTCAGGTCTAATGTATTTTGGCTGGTGGGGATCCACCCTTCTGAGGCTGCAGTGCTCTTCCTGCTCCTCTGTGTCATGGTGCCCTTTTTGTGGCTAGCAAAGGCATCTCATGCTTTGTGTAAAAGGGAAATCAGAAAGATTTTTCAAGGTTTATAGTATTTTAATAGAGATGGACATTTTCCAAGGAAAAGGTTTCCCCTGGCCTTTATCATTGATCATGCAGCCCTAGTACCACCCTCACTGTGAGTGATAAAGGGGCTGGCCCCCAAATAGTTCAGATGGTTCCTTTCATTGGGAAGTTTGAGACAGTTAGCCCAAGAAGACACTGTTGGTGGACACATTCCTAACCAGAGTGCATTGGGTTTGGCAAAACTTGGGAGGGTACAGAGGTAACTTCTGTGAGAAGACACCAGGAGCTGCCACCATGTTGAACAGAGCCAGTTCCAGCCAGCTCCAAAAGAGACCCACACTGGCCACAGCTCAGCTCACCTGCAACACTGGAAGTACTCCATGGGAACACATTTAAGAAAAGGTAAAAACTGCCCCATAGCAACTGTGACTGAGCAGCTGTGACTGAGGGTTTAGACAACCCTATAGTGAACAAGGAGGGGGAGGAGGTGCTCCAGGTGCTGGAGCAAAGATTCCCTTTCAGACCATGGGGAAAATCATAATGACACAGTTTGTCCTCCTGCAGCCCATGGAAGATGCCACACTGGAGCAGGTGGATGTGACCTGAAGGAAGCTGTAGTCCATGGAGAGTCCATGCTGGAGCAGGTTCCAGGCAGGAACTGAGGCCACAGTAGAGCCCATGTAAGAGCAGGTTTTCTGGAAGGTGACACACACTGGAGCAGTCTGTTCCTGAGGGCTGCAGCCCATGTAAAGACTCACACTAGAGCTGTTTGTGAAGAACTCTGGCCCATGGGAAGGCCCACACTACAGACATTTGTGAAGTGACTCCTTAGAGAGGGACACACTCTTTGCAGTAGGGGAATAGTGTGAGAAGGAAGAAGAAACAAGAAATGTTATCAACAGACTGCAATCCTTGTTCTCTGTCCCCCTGTGTCACTTGGGAGGAGGAGGTAAGAGACTTGGGAGTGAAATTGAGCCTGGGAAGAAGGGAGGGGTCAGGAGAGGGTGGGATTAGTTTGGGGGTTCTTCTCACTATCCTACTCTGTGAATAATTTCCCAAAGCTGAGTCTGATTTGCCTTTGATGGTAATTGGTAAGTCATCCACCTGTCCTTTTCTCAACCCATGGACTTTTTGTAGTATTTCCTCCTGCTATTGCGAGGGGAAATAGAGCAGCTTGGTGGGGCCATGGTGGCCAGGCAAGGTCGACTGGCATGGCAGGCTCCCACACAGCAGTGAGGGCATGCATGTAGACAGCAAAGGATCAATAAGAATTTAAGTTTTACAAAGCCATCAGTATTTTTACCCTTCTCATCTCACTTCTTCATCCCACCAAGCCAGAAATATTAAGTATAAGGTTTTCAAATCCACTGTAAATGGCAGATAGTGTATTAAAGTTCAGAGGATGTAAAATAGAGGTGACCATCTTGAAGGAAGCAATTGGCTAAAGTAACCAGAATCATATCTGTGCTTTTTTATGTGGGTGGCAAGTATTTCCTTTGGCTTGCACATTGATACATTACTTGGTATGCTATTTCATCACCAGCAGTTCTAACTCTGATAGTTATGCTTGTCAGGCCAAGGACAATATTAAAACAAAAAAACCATAAGATCACTAACAAAGCCTTTATATCTTAAAACCAGTCTCCCTTTCTAAAGAAATTCTAAATTTCTCTGCTACATGCCTTGCCCCAAAAGGAAGGCAGCTGCAATGCCATCCCACAGGGTCTGGATACAGCCAGCCAGAATGAAAATAACAGCAGCTGTTCTGAATGTCTGAATGTCACCAGGCCACCAGCAGGATCCCCATGGGGAGACCACAGAGCCCACCAGAGAGAGGATCTGTGCAGCACATCTGTTGCTCTTATAGAAATTAAAACACCCTGCTGAGTCTCCAGAATCTTCCATTCCCGCAGGTGGTCCTGTCCTTAGATGCCAGAATGCCTTACAGAACAGAGGTGAGGATGAGTCTGATCAGGCAATTATCTTTGGGCAAGAAGCCTATCCTAAGTTTATATACAAAAGAAACACTGAAGTAACCATCACTCTCATGTCCAAATAACTTCAGGGCAGAAACAAGATGTCCGTAAGTGAAATCTTCCCAATTTTAAGTTAAAGAGGCCAGTTCTTGCTGCAGCATCATAGACTCATTCCAGACGTCCCAGGTCCTTTCAGCCAACACTCCCCTCGGAGTGCATGGGAAGCTAACTTCCTTCCATGCAGAACCCACTCCGTTTTTTTTTTTTACTCTGGAAACAATTATTTAGCACATCACTGTTGTTCCTATCTGACCTCTTCCCTGAGGAAAAGAAAGAGGTTTTTTCTACACAATTTCTTTGGAAGATATATCTACAAATACGTGGCATTCTGGAAATCATAACTTGGATGCATAAAACACAATTCTTATTAATTTACACAACTAAAATGAATTTCAATTCTCTGGAAAGTCACTGAAGATAATTTGTTGACAAAATATATTGTTTATAATACTTCTTACTAAATAGTCTTGCATGTTTTGTAATGTTATGAATTACTGGAAGTTAATGTCTTACTGATAGAGGGTCATGATGTACTGACAGCAGAGCTTTAGTTATAAAAAAATTCTGATACCACTAATTAGAAAAATGTCTTTTTTTTTTTTCTCTAGGTTATGGACTAGGTTTTTGGAAGAACTTTTATTCTCTTTAATATTATCTTAGTGTGTTTATCAGATCTGGCTGCAACTTGGGAGCTTTCATTCCCTGAAAGTTTAAAGTATTTTGGAAAGAGAAACAAGCCTTCTCATAAAAATGAAATATCACTCAAGTTATTTGTTTCTATAACAAAAAAATCAATGTATTTGTTAGTTTTTTCTTCAGTTGAAGAGCCAGCCATCCAAACACCAAGCACTCCTCTCGCAGAGTTCAGAAATTCTTAGAGCACTTAATTCTTAGACCTTAGAGCACCTATAAAAACAGGGAGGGCTATAAACTTGAAAGCTTTCTCTGGGCCTGGCTCTCAGCAGCTATTTACATGAAAATTAGGATAGACTATGTCAGAAAATAGGCTGTTAATTGTACTCCATGTTCCCAGTTTGGTCAGCTTTAAGAAATTCTGAGAATATGAGAGGTAGACTGTTGCCTACCTCTGCAAACTGTAACTAAATCAAATGGCATGCAGAGTGCCTTTTAGCACCTATTACCCCAGATTTCAGGCTTGTTTCTCCACCATGAAAATAGAAACCCAACATAATCTGTTTTGCCTTTCCTCACTGAGAATCCTGTCTTTATTAAAAGCCTTCTTACAGTTTTCCAATGATTTCCTGCAAATCTTCTTGGGAGATGAGCTGTTCCAGGAGCCAATCTTCTTTTCCCATCAACATAAAATGAGCTATTTATTCTTATGCATAGCCGCCATGCCTACTACCACTGTATAACATGGTCTTGGTATATCAACTACTCACTTTGCCCTTGTCAATCAGACCAAAATCCTAATTTCTCTAGGATTCTACATGGAAAAGAACCTATATGTAACTATGGCCTGTTGCAAACATAGGCAGGTCTTCACCAGGCCTACTTCACAGATCTGCGAGTCTTTGTTCAAAAATTCGTCCTGCAAGGTGCCAGTAAGAAGCAGACATTGCAGGAAAGACACAGTAGAAACTCTACTCCATGTGCTTTCCACACAGGATATAGGCATTACAATTTAGGCAATCCACAGTTCTATAGAAAAACAGTGCTGAATGATGGAGTCACTTAACTTAAGATAAATGTTTAAAGTCATTTATTCTTCAGATTTTGGGGCCATGAATTCTATAAGGAAGTTCTCTGAGGCAATGGAGCCCTGCCTCCTCCATGAGGAGATTAACCCACAGCTAATCAATGCCTGCACTAGAAATACGAGTCCTCAGTGTGCATTCAGCCAGACATGGAGATCAGTTCTCATGTTTCATATCCAAGAATGTTAATTGTAAGCATCTCCGTTCCACCTCGTCTCCACAGCCAGCAGCAGAGCTTGCAGGCTGCTAGCAGTTTCTGAGGACGTCAGTGCTTTCAAAGAGCTGAAGGTTTCAAGCACTCCTGCCCAATTGCTCTCAGGGTCCATGACCACAGACCAAACTTCCTGAAGTTATCCTCTGCAGCTGACAGCCTGCAGAAACAAACTTGTCCAAGACCTCCCCTATCAGCAGTAAAGGGTGTGTTCTGCACTCTGTGACAAGAGCAGGTGCCCCTCACTGCCCTCCTGCACCACCTCAGCCTCACATGCCAGAACCCGACAGCCATACTCTCTACTTGTCTCTTCCAAACACATCGGTCCAAGACTGAGGCTCCAGGATGAGGCCCAAACGTTGGAAGTTTCCTAGATCTTGTGAAACTAACTGAAATGCCAGTCAGTTCTGTAGCAGAATGATTACTTTGGGACAGTAGACAAATTTTCATGGGAAATGCCATGAGATCAGGTGTCCTCTAGCTTTATTTGGTTTCTTTCAGCTGTTGAACTACACAAAGCCCTATTCTCAGAGAAATAATCCTACAAACACATACAAAGTGATCATCTTTTGCTACATGGAAAGCACATCTTCAGGCCACTTTGGATTTTGTCTAAAAAAAGCCTGATGTTCAGAAGCTACCAAGAGAGCAAAGAGATTGTGAAGAGTTACTAGCAAAACAGAGAACAGAACACAGGAAACCTTATTATACTGATGCAACATCCTTATCTTGAGCACTGGGTGTGATTCTGGTCTCTACTGACAAAAAAGATATTGTAGCATGAAAAGAATTTATTAAAAAGATCAGTAAGGATATCAGAGGCAAAGAGGACTTTTGCTACAAGAATAAACAAAATTGTCTGTCACTATGCGGCTGAGAAAGGAGAGGACTTTCAGCACCAGGAAAATTGCACTGGAAACTATTTTTCAGTACCTCTCATGAGAAAGGAAACAGGGAAATGATCAAACATAGGGTTAAAGCAGAAAACATTACTCTTTCACATAAGAAAAACCCAAACCTAATTGCAATGTGAAGTTGTTAGTAAAGTATATGCACAATTGGTTTCAAGAGGCATGACTCAAGGAGAGGCACACTGATCACCACTTAAGGTGCTGTTGGGAAAGCTGCTTTAAACTGAGGATGTCCATCTCTCGTGGTTGACACTGGCAGAGTTTCTTCTTCACCCATTACTGCTGGCTTGTGCTTTTGGTTAGCAATAGGATAAAGACCTGGGTATGGTAGGTGGGGGAAGTTGTGCAAGTTGGTATGACAGTTCTTATTTTCTTACATGAACAAGGAAACAGAAGAAATGCAAAAGTGTAGGTAACTCTCACTTGAGTTTAAATTACTTTTTTATTTTTGTCAGTTATTTAATTACATCTCACAAGAACTGCAGGTAATAATTCTGCTAAGAACCAAAAGAGGAATTTTTTTCCATGAAATCTGGAATTCCTGCAGAGTCTGGAGATTTGTTCCTGTAAGGTCTCAAGTTGTGCTTCTGGGAAGGGCTTGCTCCTTTCCTCCCCCATGTTCTTACTTTGGGGCAGAAAAACCTTCTAGGAAAAAAAAAAACTCACAACAATAAATTTCCATTATTTGTGGCTCAGAAATATGGAGTAATGCAGATATATACAAAATGCTTCTCCAGAGAGGCAACAATTAAAATTACAGATTTTGAGCACTGAGAATAAATGTAAAGAGGCATGATTTTGCATTTCTAAACAAAGAAACCTAATATTTTATGCCAACAGTTTCCCATTCCAAATTCCAGTTTTAGTACTGTGTCAAAACCCTATTGGGAAACAGGCTTTCTGGTAGTCTCTTCCTTCGTGTTTCTTACTAGCCACTTATGTCCCACAGCACCACACAATTCTGTTGAAACCTCAGTTCACCCATCTAGGCCTGACATAGGGCCTGTGGGCATCCTGCTCAGCAGCACTTCTCTAGAGCCATGGTCTTCTATCACAGGCATTGCCTCACTGGTCATTGCTTCACCTTCTGGGTTTTACTGGTCACTCAGCACCATGCCTACATGAAAAAACGAAATGAAGCCTGCCTTGTGCTTAAATTGCCAGTGAGATATGAAGGAAGTTCCACAGAGATATGAACTGTTCCACAGAGGTAAGATCTAGGCTACAGACACATCACACAGCTTGACAGGGCCACCGTCTCAACTGCAGATTGTTTGCATTAAAGCAGAGAATTTGGGGAAAAAACGTACATGCAAAAGCAGCAGATTTGGGCACTTCTGGGTCCCTCCACTGCTGTGGAAACTATACCTCAGCTTGAAGGAGAAACCATATTTCATCTCCTTTCTATTTACAGCTGAAAAAGTGTAAAAGAAGGAAAACTCAAGTAAACTTTGTTTTATCACCTAATGTGGTATCTCTGGTACATATCTCTGGTACATATCTCTGGTACTGGTATCTCTCAAGGTACATAAACATTCCTAATGTAGAAGTAAGTAACAGAAATTGTGAAAGAAATATAAAAAATGCATATGAGTTCAGTGAATATTCATCCTGCAAAGACTGACAAATCATGGCATGTGAGCCCTCACATACTCTTGATTAAGTGTGCACTGTGTACTGGACTCCCAAGCAAGTCCAGGCAACCCTGAATGTTCTGTTCAGATAATTGCACAAGTGAGGGCCACACCCTCTGTCCGGAGCACAGATCAGCTCAGTGAAGATCTTGAGGGTCTTGCATCTTAAACACATTGCCTGATATCCTCAGGTGATATTACAGAGCTGCACACTAGGTAACACACTGATCATAGGCTAGACTGAGCCGAGGGTGCTCTGTACTGCCTCAGCAACCTCCATGCAGACATTCCCACACTGCTATGGATGTTACAGGACAGGTGGGTGATGTGGAGTTGATTGGGTCAGGCACTGCATACCCAGATAGTAACAAGATTCATAAAAGTGAAGTGATTTACAACTCAGACTGAGAACTATCCACAAAGCCCACAATGCTTTCAGCCAGAAAATTAACCAGAAACCAGAAGACCTAACTTCTAAGGTCTGCAAAGGGCTTCTGTATCTGAGGAAGAACACTCCATCCTATATCCTGAAACTGAGATGCTATGTGTTAGGAACTTGTAAGTCATGAGGAAAACAGAGAACAGCCAAGAGCAAATTTGGCTCTAGCCATTTAGGGGATGGACATTAATAAGAAACTTATAGTCTGAGGCTCTGACTCCTTTTAAGCATGTTGGGCTCTCACACATTTTCTTTTAACAAGCGAAACTGTACCACCAGATACAAGTTAACCCAGGTATCTCAGAAGAAGCAGAAAGGCGAAGCAGGGGGAGCACATTCTTCTTCAGGGCAAGATGGGTCACCAGTTTCCTAATGACTGCTCTAACCACAAGGCCAGGATGAGAATGAAGAACTCAGCGGGGGCACAGCATGTGTTCAGATTTTTTGTATCATCAGAGCTGTTTCTGCTCTGTTAACATCTATTCTCAGAAGACAGATGGCCAGCTTAGATCATGACTGGGGGTGGAAGTAAGCATTTCCCATTAGTTATCTTGAAATTCAACAGTAAAGACTAATCAAGAGTAGCCAAATAAGAAATTAACTCTTTCTGAATTTCTTAGAGGTCCTCTCCTTCTGCCACTAACCAGACTGGACCATCCCTCTCCCTTTGGGAGTTGTGGGTGTGCCTAAATTTATGCTAAGACATTGTCCACAGGCACTGACTTTTCTACCTCCACAGGATATCACAGAAGCAATACTGTGTTCATGCAAATCAATTTATAATATTTTTTTCAGACAACCAGAAATTTTCTGAATGAGAGTGCTTGTGTGGAGAATCTTTCCACAAACTCTCCTCCTGCTGTTATCACAAAGCTTATCAATACTGGTAAATCAGCATTACATTTCTGTCAAGCTGGTTCTCTGCCCCAGCAAAACCTCAGGTGTTAGATCTGACCTTTGGATAGCCACAGTTTGAATTTTAAGAGTTCAGCAAAAATGGCAGTCTCTCATAATAATATAACCAGAAAATTGATTTAATCTCTCTACATCACTAGCACACTTTTTCTATGAATTCATATGCTAAAGGTTGGAAAGACAGTTTAAAAGTAGTCACAAGTAGAACAACAACCCTCTGGCTGAAAAACCAATGAAGAAAACATATCTATAAAGCAATTGCTACATTGTATGATTTTTAAAAAATACGTGGGAGATACTGAAGTCTTTCGTTTTCTTATTAAAAATACTCTACTTATTTCTTCTGGTTTGATCATTTGAGTCAAACAATGTCTGGAAAGATGGAGTTAACTTCTAGTGACTGAAGTTCTGGGTAAATTAATGAGAAGGATGAAGAACCCAGAAGTTTAAGTCAAAATGTAAAGTCCAACGGGAAGCAGTAAAAGTATGATCTCCATCAAGACAAAATAAATATTTTTGTTCCAAAGACTAAGACAATAGAATAGTGATGACAAAAACAGAACCTGCGCTTGCAAAATATTTGAAGGTGATTTTCACTGAGTCCCTTCTGATGATCCATTAAATCTTGAAAAGACAAATAAATTTACTGCAATAAACAACGGAAATACAAGATCTTGAAACAACAAACATCTGGTTGGAATAACTGAAATCAGGGCAAAATGTCAAATTTATAGAAGGATAAAAAGGAATTGTGGAGTTTCTTGAGGCAACATATTGGACAATGACAACAAATGTTGTTGACACAAAGAAACAGGCTGTAATAGACAAAAGTAGACAATGCTGAATTTCGATGATTTAAAATTCAGACAAGACTTTCCTTCCAGTATTTGCCATTTATAAATTAGGCTATCAATAAATGATACCAAAAAAAAAATATTAAAAAGAGTGCTTGCTAACAGTGGCAGAAAACTTTGATGGAATAACTCCATCCTTGTATTGCATTCATAGTTCAAGTCACAGAAATATGACAACAGCTGTGTTGCTTCAGACCATCTAACTCAATATTTCTTCTGAGGTATGGACTATTAAGAAAAATAAAGAGTAAAATAATATCCAACATACACTGTAACCCTACCTCAGTACTGCCCTAGCCTTCAAAAGCTCTCACCACCAGGAATACCCTGAGCCTGTTAATGTTTTGTCTATTTATTCTCATTCAAAGCCTGGTCTCCACAGGAACCCATGTGGACTTCTATGGTCCTCTTTCAAGGAGTTACACACTGCTGCTATCTCTTTTCTGAAGAAAAGGCGTAGTTTTCTCTCTAATATCCTGGATTGCCAGAACTGAGATAGGAATGGGCAAAAAACCACGAGAAAATTTGTGCAGATTGCATAAAACACCTTTTCAGAAGCTGTTCTGTCACACTAGGCTGCATAATGTGGGATACAACATTTTATTTGCCACTTGACCAGGGCAGCTCAAAGTCCGTCAGATGCAATGCATAGAGAAAAATCCTTAAAACCCAAACATGTGGCCAGAGAAGAGAGACATTATTTCAACGTGTTCCTGGCATGGTACTGCAATCTACAGAAGGTCTCCAAAGGATGACACTTGAATGCTGGGAATGTGTAGGCACACAGACCATCAAACAGCTGCTCAGCCCTGCCAAGTCTGTGCTTTAGGAGCAGTGCATCTCACACCATCCTAAACATCCACCCTTGCCCTCTCTGACTCTCCTATGCTGAAAAAAAAATAGTGTGTGCTTTTAAATTGCACAGAGTCCAGAAAATAAATCTGCCTAAGAACTAACTGGCCAAGAAGAGCTACGAAAGTACAGTCATTTTTCAGCTGTTTTGGTTCTTGGGCAAGTTTGTTAGATAGGCAGCTCTGCTGGCACAATAGAAGGGACAGTCTCGAGTGGACAGAGGGAGAAGGACAGTCCAAATTAGTGAGGACAGGGAATAAGCACCTGTCAAAAAATACCAGAAAACAGCAAAAAAAAGTCACACATCTCCTGAAATCTGGCTGCACTGGATGGCTGCCCCAGCATGATGTCTGGTAACTCCTGTTGTAACCAAGAACCAATGAAGAATGATGTTTTCTTCAAAGGAAATTTGACTGTTTTAATAACCCCCAGAGTGGCAAGTAACCTTAATAGGGAAAGAGAGCTCTGCTGTTTTTCTGTTGGGGATGTGGTTAGTTGTGTTATGCAATAACAACAAACCAATTATTTATTATATCTGAATGGAAATAAACTCTGTGTGTTTTTCAAAGCTTACAGAACAGTGTTTGAGTTCTGATACTTCACCTCAGGGACCTTCTTTCCCACCAACAGCAACAGACTTTGCAGGAAGCACCAAAACCTCTTTTTCACCATCCAGAGAGGAAGGCAGCAGCATACCCAAGTCTAAATATCTGCTGGGTAAGCATGATAAAAGCATCTCATGTAGGTATGTAATTTCATTCAAGACCTATTGCTACAGGCAGTGGCAAAAGGCTATGAAAGAGTGGAGCAACATAAGCCAAACAAGCTACACAAACCCCAACAGCTTTCACATGGGGTTCTGTTTGCTGCTACAGAGGGGAATAGTAAGCAAAACAGTAAAGAAACTTCAGGGTTCAGACACCAGAATGCTGTCCTGATCCCTGGGTTACAGTGGGGCTTCAAATGTGAGAGCTACCCAGCAGCTTGGGGCACCTGTTGAGATACCAGTCTGATTTTCAGCAAATTCTTTTACCATGGCTGGAGACAGAATGCCTGACTGGGTTAGCACCTGGCCTGACTCTGCAGAGCATTTCTCAT
Organism: Toxostoma redivivum; assembly: GCA_013397375.1. NCBI lineage: Eukaryota > Metazoa > Chordata > Aves > Passeriformes > Mimidae > Toxostoma > Toxostoma redivivum. The sequence goes on from VXBI01001235.1 coordinate 819,665, forward strand.
GCTTTCCTCCAGTGTTTGTTGTTCCTGTTTTTCCCATCAGCCCTTGGAAGTAAACTGCCTCCTTTGGCTATGAGACAGCTCTTGGCCTGAGGAATAGGTCAGCTGCAGCTACTGCAGCTGGCACATCTCCCTCCAGCCCTTACATAGCCCTAGCTGGAGGAACACAGGGACTTGCAGCATCTGTAACCAAACTTCATTACACAACAAAAGCCTTGGTTTCCTCACTTAGGGATTTATCATCACCTGCAGGTGGCTATATCCTGCACTCCTTTATGAAAGGTGCAGCTCTTCAGTGTAGATCAAAAATAACTCCTGCTCACCTCAAAAGGCTGACCTCCGTATTCACTGCTGGAAAATACTTTGCTGACACCAAACCAGGAGCTTTTAGTGGAAGAAAAAAATCCACTCCACATCTAAGGCAAGGGAATTTCCACTGCACTGGGGCTTGTAAAAGGAACATGGTGATCCAGGAGGTGGCTCCACTCAGGAAATCTAAAGATCATCAGGCTGATTTGAGTTATCTTCAAGGAAAAAAGCCAAGAGCAATGAATATGTCCATATTCAGTACATTTGTGGTTAGAGAGAGGTAGGTACAAAGATAAAACGGCACTTTCCTGCTTCATGTGTCCCAAAAGTACCTCAAAATGCAACATATGATCATAATCAGTAATTATGTACAGTGCTGCCATCTTGATTCCTCCTCACCTCCTCCCTTCTTTGCCAGGCCAGGCTACAAAGACTTCATAATGCTGCCAGGTCCAGGTCAAATTTTTGCAAAGCGTTACAAGATTTTTTTTTTCCCCCAAATAGCATCTTACTCAGTTGAGATGGTATTTAGCTACCAAAGAAGTCATGTGGCTATTGTTTAAAATGATGTTTCCCTTTGCAAAATGCGTACTTTGATTTAACTCCCATTATGATGTGACCAAGAATTCTCATTTCATTTCCTATGGAAGACCATCTCATACTATCCACCTACTCCAGAAATGGAAATAGCCACCACCCTGTATTATTCACTTCCTTCAGAGAAGTGTCTCAAGTGCTCTAGCCCAATTCCAGCTAGGAGCTGTTGTAATTTACAAGACACATGAGTAAGGTGGCTGTTTTTCTGAGAGGCGCAGCTGTGTGATACTGAGTATGAGGCCAGCTAGAGGCCATCTTTTTTGGTGGGTTTCAAGGAAGACAGATAAAATGAAGATGGGAAACAAATGCATGACCTGACTCACAGATTCCTGAAGCCTCACCAAACTCACTAAGCCCTTCTCTTCCGTAACTCTTAGCCTACCTTAGCTATGACTGCTCATAGCCTCCCATAGCTGCAGTCTTGGCAGCCCTGCATTTTTGAGGGTCTACACAAGGAGCATGTCTGGGGCTGTTCTGGGATCTTTCAGTCATCAGGGGACCTTCATGTATCCTAATGCATATACCACTACAAAGCTTTAAGAATTACCATCTGAGTGCTCACTATAATATCAACTACTACTGAGAGCTACTGAATTAGGAACCACACTGCCCCAGCCTTCTTGTGCTAATTGCTTTAATCACTTTCTGCAGTCTCATCTTTACCATTAGTTCTGGAACTCAGAATCATTTTGCCTGAGCCATAACCATGGCAGGATTTTTGATTTGGCTGCACTTATTATTGATACCAATATTAACAACAACAATAATAACATTTTAACAGACAAAGGTCCTAGATAGACTTTGAAACCTCCCGATCACTTCTTTTTTGCAAATTCTCTTCAATTTACAAATGCTGTGGCTGTGGATTATTAGCTAAGGGGTAAAAAAAGAAAAGCACTGCATATCACTAGGAAAAAAAGAGTTTGCAAGGTCTCTTGGGATCTGAGCACACTATCCAAGGCAATGACTGGGACTGAGGATTGATCACTTGAGGCAGCCAGTGCTTTCTGCTTCCTGAAAATGCTGTGACGTTCCATTTCAGATGGTGTTCATGATGCACTGACTGCTCCTCTCTGATGGCAGCCTTGAGGCAATTCTTCATGGACTCCAGGGGCTTACTGTCCATTTGCTCTCTGGTTTTCTATAAACAATTCAGCATCCAAGACTCCAAAATTTTCTCACCATGTAACTATTGGATCCATTTGTTCCCAGCTCAGGGGACTAGATCATTAAATGAGGCACAAATTCCTCATCTATCACTATGTCAAGTAAATTCTAGGACTCTCAGTTGCCTGGGTAGCACATGGCCATTAATTATCCTCCAACCATTATGCACAGCAGATTTGCTGGAATGCAGATGCCAGATTAAGTGGTCTCCAATCATAGTCTTCTTGGAATAACCAATGCAAGAGTTGCTCAATTAGATCCAATTGACATATGCTGAAGGCAGATTAAGAAACACAGCTCTACAGATCTCTACTACTCCCCATTTCCCAATCAGCTCTGAGGCTCTGGATTAACAGTTGCACAGACTCAAAGGACAAAACTCTCATTTTCCAATAAATTCCCTGCTAGTTCTTACAATGGACAGGAAAAGTACTAAAAATAATAATTACAGTATAATTCAGAACAGCATTTGTCAAAGTACTTCTTTTTTTTACTCCCTCTTAGTGTGCTTTTTTTTCTTTAATACTGTGGCTTGGCATTATTAGCAGCAGAAGTTCATTATGATCTCATGTAAACATTGTGGCTTTTATTGGAAGGGGAGAGCTTCAGTCTCAGGCATCACTAGGTTGAGGCATTGCACGGCACAAGGCCAGTGTGGCTCACGGCTCCAGGGGCTTCAGGATCCCCAGAGCCATCTTCTATGGCTCACCAACCCTCACCCTGGAACACCCAATCTTTTCCCACACTCAGCTGTCTGCTCTCTTGGACGTGATCCTTTCCTTAATAAGAAGCCAATTCATCTTCTAATTTAGGTACCAAACTAACTTTATGGCCCAACCCTCCAAAAATGTCAAACATGCCGAAGTTAGCAGCTTTTTAAGTGACAGCAGACAGTGCTGGCACATCTTTGGCTCATTTAAATGCATACGTGTACCAAGCCATTCAGATCTAGGATGAGGAGACATATTTTTATGAAAAACTTGGCTTTTCTTTTAAAAGTCAGCATGCGGTCTATTCTCTACAGTCTCTGAGGAAAATTAAGTCCCGTTTACTTTTTAAAAACAGGAATCAGAGCCAGATATCAAGCAGAACCAGATGTCACGACCCAGAAGAGAGCATACACAGATGGAAGGGGGACATATGGCACAGAAGTTTTTTCCCACTGTGAGTGTCCCTGTCCAGACAGCTCTTTAGCTTTCTCCCTGTTTGTTCCTGGAGGCAATATGTAGGGGATTTAACTGCCAAGGTTTTTTTCTGTTTTAAAGGGACAGATTAATGCTATTTTTTATAACTCCCAAATACTCTGCTTATTTGCCATTTCAGGAGAATTTATAAACTCCTTTACCTTTCAGTAGGGTCTTTAAACAGAATCATGGAATATTCTGAGTTGGAAGAGACTCACAAGCATCATCAAATCCAACTCTAAAGTGAATGGCCCATATGAGGATAAAATATGCAACCTTGGCTTTATTAGCACCAAGCTCTGACCAACTGAGCTGATCTCAGGGTCCTAAAGATGCATTTGTCCTGTCATTTCTGCTGTGCTCCACTTGAAATTTTGTAGTTGTTTCACACCTTACCTAGAAAATACAGATCTAATTGATATAGTCTGAGCAGGCTTCCCTAGGAGCACGAGGTTAGAAAAGAGCAGATCACTTGAATTTCTTTCCAAATCCAACGCTTGTCCAAGTCCCTCAATTCCATGGCACAGAAGAAATAGTTACGTTATGCATATTTGGAAAGAAGAAACACCAGAAAACAAACAAACAAAGAAACAGTGTGGATATTAGAAACAATGTGTTCAAAGACAGAAAAAAATGGCACCTTAAGGACTTTTTCCCTTCACATCTTCCAGGGGACATTAGATAAACAGAGAAAGAAAGTGCCAAAGATCAACTCTCAAGGAGAGACAAAGCAGCACTGAAATGTGTTGCCACAGACAATGCAGGAGAAGGAAGCACTCCATTGATGCATATAGCCAGTGAGATAAGGGAGAGAGAACATGGATTTTAATAATTGCCAAAAGAAATAAAGCCCATCAGGGAAAGTATTTAATCATAAAGAAAAAAAAATAATGAGAGTGTTCAAAATTCCCCCCCTACTACAGCCACTACTATGCTCAAGAAAAAAAAATCCAACTAGGGCAAGATCAAATGAGTGGCTGGCAGCAGAAATGAACCAGAAATACTGACACATCTAAATCACCTGATCTGAGCAGCAATTCAAAATCAACTTTTTGGAGCAAAAAATTCACCTTAATGACTTGGTGACCTTTTACCTTGCTTCAGGGTGAGATAGTAACCCCTGATAAACACTGCCAAGCAAGGCTGTAACTCCAGCTGCAATGCCACAGTGTCCCAGGTGCTCTCTCAGAGGAGTCAGACAAGCTGTACATTTCAACTGTGCCCCTTGATGCCCAACAGACATCAGACTCCTTTTTTCAATTGTTTTTAACACTTAGAGTGGACTGAGGAAGCAAATGTTTCTACTACTACTGTTCTAGCTGCCTTTCAGTGACTAACATTCAGTTTTCTCAACAAACGCACTGAGCACTGGTTAATATTATCCAAAATTAAAAGAGAATAAACATGAACATCAAGTGACATGCTTCACCTTTACTCTTGAGAATAATGAGTGTAAAGATGAGAGGAGGAAATGCTATTGCTCCTGTGCTCATGAGTTGTAGAATCTCTGACTAAACCTGAGACCTGGAAATACCCTGGAGGAAAGCTGCTAGCCACTGATTTTATTTACATGTATTCCGAAGCTCTGCAACATAATACTTCCTTGATACTTCCAGGAAGGTGGTCTCTCCTTAGCACAGATGTCATAAATATTAACTGTATCCTGTCTGCTTCATCTTCAAGCTAACTGCAGCTATGAAAGGAAGCAGAGTCAGTGAGCTACCATAGTGTCAGAACAAAAGGCAGAATGAGCTTACCTCTCAAGCAGAAGCTCAAGGCACCAAGATAAAGGGAAAATATAAAGTTGCTCTTGCACTGTTCTACTTTCTAGGATGCAATATGGAGATAAATTTAAAGGAAAAAAAAAAAACTAACAAAAGAAAACAAAAGAAAAAACAAACAAAATCACCAAAGCCAATCAGGGCTGTCTGGGGCTACTGCATTAACCCTACCAGGTCCTAACAACTCATTCTGAGCTCAGAGCACACTCCTCCCAATCTCATAAACCTCTATCCATGAATTAATACAGTCATAGATGCTGTGCTGGTTTTGCATAGGAAGTTGGGAGGAGACACAGCTGGGACAGGTGACCTAAACCAACCAAAGGGATATTCCAGATCAGATGATATTGTGCTCAGCATATAAGGTGGGGGGAAGAAGGAAGAATAAGGGGGCATTTGGTGTGACGGTGTTTGTCTTCCCAAGTAACCATTGCACATTATGGGGCCCTGCTCTCCTGAACATGGTTGAACATCTGCGTGCCCATGGGAAACAATTAATTAATTCCAAGTTTTTCTTTGTTCATGGGTGTGGCTTTTGCCTTCCCTATTAAACTATCTTCATTTCAACCCACAAGTTTTCTGTCTTTTACCCCTCTGACTCTCTCCCCAGTCCCACTGGTGGGGGAAGTGAGTTGCTGAGTGGGGCTTGGCTGCTGGCTGGGATTAAACTAGATGTGCACATTAGGACATGAAACAGGCCACACATCTCAGGGCTATCTACCATAGACATAAGAAAGCAGAATATGATTATGAAAAAATCATGAAAGAAGTCTCACAGAAAGCACCAGCATCACAGTATGGATGGAAAGATGTAATGGAATTAGCAAATTCAGACAAGTTAATCACAAGGCAAGGAAAGGACAATGCAATCTGGAGTGCTAAATAAACAGACAGGAGCAAGCCAAGAGAATAAATATGTAGTTATGGTTGAAAAGCTATAAATGGTGCAGAGAATGCTTTCAATGTATCTTACACCATATACCATTTAGACTTTACTCTCTGTCAGCATAAACAATAAACTGGACTATATCTACTACAAAGTGGTGAAAAAATATTATTCCATTGATTAAACTGCATTTGCCTTCTTCTTCTCAATCTGCCAAGTTTTCAGTGGCAAACCTCTTGCCAATTAATCATTCGTGGAGTTGCTGGGATTTGATTTTTTTTTAATAAAGAGCAACCAGCACATCTGTCTCTATGGGACTTCTTTTATTGTACCACCAAAAAAATATTGTATTTTCCTATGTGACTTGCAAAAAACAGTTTCCTAGGACAGAAAACAGAGACAAAATTCAGCTTCAGAATTAAGCCCCCTGGTAAAAGGATAAGCCATCTCATGTCGTGCTACACTGAAGTAGCTAGCTAACAATCAACCATGAGAACCAAAACCTATCTCCCACACTCACTTTTATACAAGGACACAAAATAATCATACTAAATGTGGTTATTTGAAAAAAAGTATCAGGTAAATCAAAGCTGTATCACAATCATCTGTCTTCACGTAGGAGTCATTAGGAGTCTCATTTAGTGGAAAAATGGGAGAATTATTATCTTGAATACTGTGGCAAATCTCCAAAAAGAACTACGAAAAAAAGCAGCCAGAAATCATAACAGCACATTCACACAAGAAAAAAAAAATAGCAGCACAAATTGCAAATCAATTTAGTTTTATGTAGTACTGCAAGTCCTAATCATTAGTTTGTTTGGTTTTTTTATTTCAAAGCACATGAAATAAGGAAGCTGAAAAAATCTACCACAGTTGCAACACCTTTTCCTTATTATTTTTCTCCTTCTATATGGAAAATAAGAAGGTTCTGTTTTTATACACGAATTTTAAAAGGAAGGAAACTAATTTAAAATACTTTTTTGAGGAAGCTAAATCTAAACACAATGCAAAAATTTGACAATTATGATTACCTGAATTCTCTAAGTCCCTAAATTTATTTTTGCAAGGTTCTAGCCTAAATATTATGCATTTCCAAGGAACATGGACTAGGACAATAGTACCTCACCTGATGGATCTATCCTGTTCCCATTTTTCCTGTGACACCTCAGAACAAGTCTCTAGTCAGTGAAGGCTGTGGAAAATTACAGAGTTGTGAATCCCACAGCCAGGAGAATGAGACACTGCTCCTGAGGAGTATTTACTACACCTTTAGAAAGAAAAAAGGTACAATGAAATGCTATAGGAAATCTTTCCCTTTGATTATGTATTTCCACTTCTAGCTTCTGCTTTCTCTCCCATCAATACCCAATGAAGAATATATTCTAGATATACATACCTCCGAGAACCAACTGAAAGGAATTCTATGACAGATGCTACCCTGGCAATAATCATGATGTTAGAACCTATGTAACTTCAGAAAATAATTTTTAAAAAGCAAGCAAAATTCGTATTTGCATTCAGATGATGATCCTCAAGACTGGAGCATGTAAACTCCTGCTGCCTCAGACCACCTTGAAAAGGAAGCAGCATGTCATTTTCTCACAGTGATGCACACAGAAAATGTTCTGGGGTCCATACACACCAAGCTGCTCTCAAGCAGTCTGATATAGTCACATGCCTGTGACTTTTCTTTCACAAATAGATGAGATACCATTTCTTGCCATTAAAATTTAGTCATATTTCAGAACTGCCCACTCTCCAGGATATCTAGGCTCAAGCACAGCTTTTTGATAGATTCTCAGTGAACTTCTGTGCATGCAGTTAGCACAGCTGAGACACACCCAAGAGAACATCTCATTTCCAGAGTAGCAGCACAGTGTAGAAAGCTTCCCATTCTCAAGAAATATGAACTATTTTCAGTTCCCTAAGCATTACAAGAGACTAAGTTTAAAAAGAAAACATAACCAGATATCACAGAATTATTCAACAGTCTAAAAATCCACAGATTTCATTCCCTTCCCTTTGCTGAACACATTTGGTACCAACTGTTCAGCAGAAACAAGTTTAGTGTTGTGATGAGCTTTAAACATACTAGCTATGTCACGTATTTCCCCAACCCTTTCAAGAAGCAAGGGTAAGGCCTGTTGTTCAGGAGGCAAAGCTTGTACAGAGCAGATTCTTGCAGCAATAAAGAAATCAGACAATCATGGAGAGCCAACAAGATTTGGAACTGAATGACTAGGAAAATGCTGATGACAGAAACAGACTTTTAATAAATCAACTGCAGTTTTCATCTTTTAAAAATGGACTTTGCAGCTGTTTCTTCATACAACATTTATTTGGACCACAGCTACATAGTAGCCTATCATCATCACCATGTTTACTTATAATATTTGATGGAGACTAACACAACAAATTGTGTCACTATCCAAAACCTGTAACAGAGATAAAGTTTTACAGAGTTTTTGTTTTAGGGTGTCATTTATGGAAGGGATGAGTAGTTTCTACTTCTCAAAGAGAACATCCACTTTGTAGTACAAAAACTGTGCAAGAAACAGCCCAATTCAGAATTACCTTCTTAGTATTATTTAAATAAGTGCTTCTTAACTTCCCTTTGCTGCAGAACTGTTTGAAGTTAGGTGCAACAAATGCACTTCAGAATAAGATACCTTCTTCCTGGGTGGCATCTGATAGCGCACGTTTTTCCAGAATCTTGTGTTTGCTGAACAACATTTCTCCGAGAAGTCCCCTTTCCATTGAATAGCTCCATGTTTTTGCTTAATGTATCTGATTGATTCTGGCATGCTTGTGTAGTCCTGTATTTCACCCATTTCTATAAGAATCACTTGAATCCCATCACGGATGAGAGCATTATACATAGCTAGCTGTTGCTCACAGGTGTCTTCTAACAGGCAGCACCTAGATGTTTCTGATCCCAAAATAATCATCAGTCTTCTGCTTTGCTTAAGGGTTTCATCAGCAACGCTGACAACAGCTGCAAGTGATTAAGAACAATCAAAGTCTGCATAGCAACTTTACAACTGGTGTAAAACAGTTCTTTATTTTAAAATTGCAAACATGAAGCTGTGGCTAGCTTAGAGCAGTGGTTGCTTTAAGATCTTCACATTGCCAGTCATGATTAATGATTCATGATCCATTGCATGGTATAACTTATTAAAAAACTGTTTTCTTCAGCCCTCAGGAGAAGATATAATTCAAAAAAACTCAACAGTATTATTAATGCTATTAAGTCCTCATTTGTTCATCACTAAGAAAGTGCAGACCCTCATAACATCAGAACAGAATCTTCAGTAATAAAAAGAAAAGAAAAAAATTTGCATTGGGCAAATTAGCCATTAAAATTAAATAAATACATCTTTCTTTTCCAAAACTGTGGTCTTTAATTGCATAGACAAACTTTTAACCTGAGAACCATGTGTCAAAAGGCAACTGTTACCTCTGCTAATTAAAGCATACCTTCTCCTGGTAAATCATCTCTTCCTACTACGAAAAGGTTATATCCACATTGCTTTTCTAAAACATCTGGGAGTATCCTATGAACAAAGGTTTCCAGACAACAGATACTTCTGCCTTCACTGCTTTTTGTGTACAGGACATACGCATCATAGATTTTCCCATCTAAAACAAACATAAACATTTCTATTAAAAAACTAAAACTCAGAAAAAATGCCTGATTCACCCATCTGACAGAATCACCTCACAGAAGTAAAATGCTCTATAAATCAAAATGAAGATGATCAGCCACAGAATCTGACTTCCTTTCCCATCCTGGAGATGGAGGAGTCACCAAACAAGCTGGATGCAGGACCTGGGACCTGCAGGAAGGAGCTCCCAGCCCCAGATTTTCTAGGACACTGAGGAAGTACCCTTATGACAGGACTTTCTTCACCACCTCTCCTGAAAGAAACCCAACAGGAGTTATCTCCACTTCTAACTAACCATAAGAGAAGGTGGAAAAATGGCATTCTTTCTTGTAATAATCCTGGGAGGGCTGTTCACAGGTAGAAGAAAAGGCCAGAAGGCTTCTGAGGTTTTAAGAGTTAAGGGTGCATAGCAAGCAGGACTGAACGAACCAAGCTAAAATCAAATCTAACTCCACTAAATTAAAAAATTAATTAAAGTTAAAAACTTTACTTTTTTTTTTAATTAGAACTCTATTACAGTATTATAGTAAAATTGAATTTTTGACCAGGAGTTGAAATTACTTTTCCATGAAAACATTTAGGACAGCCATGAGTAACATTAACAGTCTTAATGTATGTAATTCATTCACTTTCAAGCTATGGGGAACTTTAGACAGTCTAATTCTGAAAACTGATATGAATTTATCTATGATGTTGTGCTTATTTCAAATTTTTCACACCTGTCCAATATATTTGCCTACAGTGCATTAAACTAAAACACATTAGAAGAATCCTAGAACACAGAAGTAGCAGCAAATTTTCTCTTTGATATGTTAACATCATAACTGACAGGATTTAGAAGGAAAGCAAGGGTAATAGAAAGAAATTGCAAAATAAAAAAAAATCCCAACAAAATTAATCTCTGACAAATGAGTCTGATTTTTCAAAATAAATATTTAATGCATGTCTTTAAACATCCAGTTTACAGGATGTAGCTCTGCTGACACCTATTGTTCATCATCAGAGTGACCATAAATCTACATGTAAAGAAACTACAGAAAAATAAAAAACAACATGCTCATTTTGGAATAACCTATACTTCTTTTGGCCTATCTCACTATGATTGCCTTCAATATTACACTGCTTTTATTCAAGCATAATTATATATTTTACCCATATGACTGAGAAAATCCTGTTGTGCATATCTGAAAATTCCTTATGGAAGTTCTATGTACATTGTACTAAATAATCCCACTATTTCTCAGAAGTAATGGCAAGTCAAAAAATCAATAGCCTAATTACATTTACATATCTGGTCACACTCACATACCTTCCTTACTTGTAAGGGCACAGGCAGAATTACGGTACCAAAGCACCAAATCAATCTTGAATACCTTGTAGATTATTAAAGTAATAAATGTTAAAATTAAGAAAGAGACAAGCCCTCCAGTCAGCCATCTTCGTATGTCAGGAACTGCACAAAAATATAAGAAATTTCTTTTTTAATGTTGAATTTGTCCAAATCTGATCTTTCACAGAAATTCAATAAAAACTTGAATATTACATTTTTCATTCCTATTTACCTTGTTTTTTAAATAATGATAAATACAATGCAATAGTGATTTCTTCCCTGTGCACAGGCACATGCATACTGCACACTGTAACACACCTGTTTTCTTTCAGCATGATACATGAGAATTTGGTATCAAAACACCTACTTAGGAAGTATAGATAATCACAGGCCTCAAAAATAATAGTATTTCTTACCTTTGGGTTTTAATATAATATAAGATGCAACTTGCCCAAAGGCATTTGAAGCCTGACATACAAAAGGCTGTTCATAATCTTCACTGCTCACTTCTGAAATTATTAGCTTCATAGAATGCATAGGGCGCCCATCATAAGTAGTTTCTCCCCTGTCCAAAAGGTGACAAATAAAACCATAAAACCACAGCCCTTTCAGGAATGTCTTCATCTCTAACGGCTGCAGCACAACAGTGGTTATTTCCTTCTGCAAATGTCAACTAGACTTCACAGCAGATGAATAATTACATAATATGAAAGAAACCCAAACAGTCAGACCTCTCCTCCTACTGACATTTAGCATATGCATTGGAAAGCATCAAGACATCAAGCTGTTATCTCATCTGCAGGTGTGCTTCCCAAAAGGAATGTAAGTTTTCTGTAGTTGGAAGTTCAAAAATATGCCTTATTAACCTAAATAAACTCGTTATGGGCTTTCCAATCCCTGTGAGAGTAGATGGACATAGGTATTTTACAATAGGATATGACATTCAACATCACTGGTGTGACCATGTAAGAGCTAGGAAGTACAAAAAATAACATGCTTTTGCAATATCAACTCAGTGACCATGTGTCTCTACATTATGGCCTAATTGTTTATGGTACTACAATTCTTTATGACAGTATAATGTATTACTTTTGCATAGTGTTTTCTCTTGGTGAGCACTCAAATAATTCAGCATTTTATTTTTCCCTTTGTTTTATGATGAAAACTTATTTCTTGCAACTATATTCTTACTTTGCAGACATCATTCTCTTTTCTTCACTGGGTTTTGGTCCTAGATAGTCCTCCAGAATTTATAAAAACTATCTCATTTTTTTTATTCACATCATTACCATAAGGGCTGACAAAAAAACTCTGAATTTTTGAGTTCAAAACCTGCAATGTCTAAGAAAATTTCAGGTAGCCTCTTGCTCCAATTTGCACTGGTTTTTCCAGTCACATATAATTTCTGTTCTTCTAATTCCATTTAACCTGCTTTTCACCATCACCTTCTCTCCCACTTGCCCTTAACATGCTTTACGCAGTCCAAGTCCTCCTAAAACCCAGCTCATCACTGGAAATCATCTCCCTTTTATCTTCTGACCCCTAAGCTTCAGTCCAAATGCCCTCAATAAAGTCTTCCTTTAGCTCTTCAGTTGATCTCAGTTAAATTTCCCTAACTTAATGCCCTAAAACCTAGAAATCTCATTTTTTCCTGTATAGCACGGATTTGTCCTCTTGCAACCTTTCAGAGAGGCAGATGTGGAACACAGAAGAAAGAGACAGTCAGAAGATTGTGCACCTGAACATGCCTGATCTGACCAAAAGAGGTCTCTGCCAGGCCAGAGTTTGCTCAAAAGAAACTGTATTACAAATATGGGACTGTAACAAAACACCTTTTCCCAACATTGGAAATTCAGACTGATTTTTTACAATGAGCAAGAAACACACAATCACAAGTGAAGCCCATGTGCCTACTATGTTTAAAGTTTCTATTTCAAAGCAGGGGAGAAGGCAAGCATTAGAGTTTTTAAGAAGAATGCTATTTAAAGCAAGGGAAAAATGTTGGTAAATATTTTAATGTCAAAGAGAGAAAGTTGTTCTTTGGTTGCCAACACAGTATCTTCTAATCTGAAAATATACTTACTCATAAGAACTTGCAAAGATTCTGCTCATATAAAATACATCAATATACACACCGTTGCCTGTCCAATACACCTCATACGCATCAGCACCTGTTGTATTGCAATCCACAGTAACACGTGAGCCTGTAAAATTGTGTTACAAAGTAAAGTTATTTTCCATAACCTAATTAAAGTCTATATAATCCTATTCACACACGAACACCAACTAAGGATGATACTAAACCCTTTCAGAAAAGTTACTCTAACAGAGGGTCTATATTCTCAGTGATCTACAGGTCCAGAAAGAGAATGGTAGGATAGAAGAAGCTGAATCCAGGAAGAAGATGCTACCCTTGGGGCATCACTTTACCTGAAGATTCAAGATGGACTTGTTCTTAGAACCGCTTCTAGAGTGATGGAAAGCAACAGATGTGACAATCACTTGGGTTCCTACAATTTTCATTGCATCTGAGAAATTTTTTTAGGACTTTGTAAGCAACATGCCTCATTTCTTTCCCTCCCACCCCTCATTCCACCTTCGCGAGATCAACAGAGAGAAACTGATCTGGTCACTGAACTAGTTTTTTTTGAAAAATAAAACCAAGAAGGACAGAATAGGACACTCCTTTGAGACTATATTTTAACTAGGATACAAATTCGTATTTTCTCTGGAGAACACTACTTACCGAGTTCCACTTCAATGGAGTTGTTTCTTGGGTAAGTTATTTCTGGAGGCTTTTTTGGTGGGGTCACTAAGCAAAAGAAAGAAACAAAGTGCTTTTCAGAAAACCAGGGGTAGTTGGAGTCTGTTTTATGCTCTATAATGCAAGTACAACCTAAAAACACCCCTTGTAATAAAGACAAGGTTGTCAGCCATTTTATAGCAAAATATTTCTCATTACTGAAAGTATCATATCTCAAGTAGTCATTACTGCACATTTAGGTGAAAAACAGTAGTCTTAAGCATGTCCATCCACAAATTAGGTCTTTCCACTTTAGAGGAAGTCGTTATGAACACAAACACAGTGAAATTATTTACTTACATTCTACAATCAGACTGATGTCTCGTGAAATGTTATATTGTTTTCCATTGTAGGTGTATGTTGTTTCACATGTATAGTTTCCTCGATCATGTACAGTCACATTGAAAATTATAAGGTCACTGTTTGAAAGGACAAACCTTTTTCCTTCCAGCAGCTGGCAGTCCTAAAAGTGTGTAGAGAATTCTGTTAATTCATATCTCTGTATATTTCCATGGTTTGCCCCTCTTTGATACAATCTGAAGTTTCAATGAACCACAGCACAAGGACGGACACCCTGTAGAGGCTGAAGAAGAGTAAGGGCAGTGGAATATAAAGAAATGCACACTTCACTTCGGCTGAGATTTTAATTTAAAGATACCCCAGTTCATCCCCTTAAGAAAACAACTTTCAATATTAGAGAATTAAGGAAGTAAAATGTGGGTTGTCAGTATTTGCAAAAGTATTCATCAATGAAGCATCACCCAATAATTAGACTTTTTTTTCAGAAGCCTCAATACTACTGGTACCATATGGACTGCATGAGCCTGAGACAGGAATCTGGCAGAAGGCACAACATTCTTTTAACAGAAAGAGCCTTTAAGAGAGTGTGAACAACACGAAACAGAATAATGGAATAGAACAGTATTGAGCATCTAATAGATATGCCATAGTAAATCTATTTCCACACAAGGCCATATTTCCCTGGCAGGTGAACAGACCCGGTGGGTACATGGGTCAGCATCTCTCCTATACCTCAGCTAAATTTCTGCCCTGACAATCAAGAACACCTTCAAAAGACAGAAAGTCTTAATCCTCTTCCAATTTGTTTTAAAAGCAATTTTTCTCCAATTTACAGTAAATCTTTAGTTCTTCTGCTTCAATTCTCAAAGATCACTTATTTTTATTATAAATAATAGACAGGTATAAGACAGAACAAAACACTATGTTCTCACCTTATACCAATGAACAGGGTGAATATTCTTCTCTTTCCTGAAAAAGTCCAAGTGGGGACACACAACCTTCGCAGAAGATGAGGTGAATATCACCTCTTCTACAGCAAATTTTTCATTTAAGCATAAGCCATCAATCTTCTCAAAAACTGTTACTTTTGTACACATTTTTTTGCAGCTTGTCAAATTCCTGCAATTAATAGAACACAAATACATTAACATATTTAGCACATTTTCCAGGTCAAAAATGTATGGCATTCTTTTTGGAGAAGGAAGAGAAGAAAAAATGTTTACAGTATTTTTAATATATTTACTTTTGCCTACAAGGAAAAAAACCCCAAAACTAGACTTAATTTCCCCAAATTAAAGTTAGTTTCTGCAGCTGCATTCCCTCTTCTTCATTAGCATTCCCCTTACTCTCAAAATTTTACTTGTTTTCTAAAAGGTACTCACTTTGCAACTAATTTCTGTAAAAACATAAATTTTTTTTTAACTTTCACCTTATGACACATTCATAATCTCCAGAATCTTCTAACATTGCAGGAAGAAACCAAATTAAATCCTTCTGCTGATGGACTCTAGACAGTTTGTCTCTAGGCACAGCTTTCTGGTTACCAACTTTATACCATGTTAAGTTGTAGTCTCCACTTTTCAAGCTCTTTTCCAATGAACATTTAATAGCAAGAGGCTGCCCATCAGGCACAAGACTTTGCTTCAACATCACATCATAGGCTTCACATTTCTCTAAAGGAAAGAGATACACATTAAAGAAAAACTCAAACACTGTACAAGAATATACTGAACTTAATTCCTGGTTATATTTACAAAGTTGATTAGAGTTTTCACCTCCATTCTCCAGTCAACTACTAAAAATACAATTTTAATCCCTTATCTTTACAGTTGAGAGTACTACTCAGTAGTTTACAGAAATAGTTACGCCACTCAAATGAAACTATGTTTTTTGAATGCACTCTTTACACTCAGTAGAATGTTTTTGTTTGCAGTGACTTGTCATTTGAATGTTTTATTTTAGATGCAAATTACTAAAGTACTTGTGTTTCTCCAGTCTGTTTCATGGGCATGTACACAAACACACATGCTCACAAATTTCACATTTAATGTCATTATTTTTTAAGTTCTCTTAACTGAGGTCAAAGTAATCCTTCAAGACAGATTATGCTTTTGATACTTAAATGTCCTAACATTGAAGTGTCCTAACACTGAAGTTAAAGATTGTGTTGTACAAATACTAAGTTTGCAATGGGAATTTCAACTCACCCTTCATTTTATGAACATTTAGGGAGGAATCATTAGAATCACAATGAGCTAATTTTCTTTACTTCTAACACAGACTCATGCAGGAAAAGAGCAACACCAAGTTTGGTTTGGGGTTTTGTTTTATGGGTTTTTTTGTAATTTGACAAAAAAGGAACCAACTGTGGATACCATGATCACATTCCCAAGTCAGCAATATATTTATTGAAACTTCCTTGCTTTGTTTGAAGGAATAAGAATTGCCACAGAGAGTCACACAAGTGTCCGTTTAGCCCAAAATCCTGTCTCTGATAACCATCAGTGCCAAATGTGCAGAAGAGAGCAGGACACAACAAATATAATACTACTGTGATTTCAGCCCCTTCCTTTCCTTTTATGCTCTGCATTAAAAACCATTCACTGGCTTTTATAAATTCTCTGAGTATCATGCATTTCTTGTTATGAGAAATGGTAAACTTCCTCTCATCTGCCTATTCTATGGTATTTACATTTTTATAGACCCTCATCCCATCTTGTTTCTGCCTCTTCATCTCAGAGTTCTCCTTCATTTAGAGACTTCTCATATGGAAGCCATCCCATATGGCACAACATTGTCACTCATCTCTCCACCTCTTCTGAGACCATCCTTCTAACATGGAATGACCAGAACTGCAGAGTTCAACTGGCACACATTCACTGTGGGGTTAAAGAGTAGTACAATGAGGCTTTCAGTTCTCCGACCTGCTGCTTTCCAAAAATTCTGGTTTTCTGTTCCTCACTGATGACAGAGTTAATGATTGCAGAGAGCATCTGGATATATCAAAGCAGCATTTTCTCAAGGGGCTATTAATTAATTAATGCTCACATCACACACATACAGCATACTTGCTTCTGCTATACATGCGTGACCCTTTCATGCCCCTTGACATTCACTTGATTTTACTGACATTCTACACTAAACTATTTGATACCCAGACACCCTCTGCAGAGCAAGCATCAGTTTTAACCACCAAAGAATAATTTTGTGTCATCCACTGTTCTCATCACCTTACCATAGGTCTTTACTTATCCCAACACTGAAATACTCAGATGTCTGTGTTGAACGCCCCATAACAACTGTGTTGATTATGAAATGCTGTGGCCACAGGAACCAATAACCTTCTTCTGCCACTTAATGCCAATATTCTGAAACAGTGTAAGAGACACCAGCACATGATGAAGACCACTCAGCTGGAAAGTAGAACTGCAGAGAACACTGGGATCCTGTTAGATCACAAACTGATCATGAGCCACCAATGCTCCTTCATGATCAAAAAAAAAAAATGGCTACTGGTGTCCTGGGATGCATAAGGACTTGCCAGATTTGAATTTATTGGAGAGAGCCCAGCACATAGCCACAAACATGTTTAAGGGAGTGGAGCACCTCTCACTTGAGTAGAGAATGAGAGGATGAAAGAGCAGGAACCGCTCAGGCTAGAGAAGAGGTCTGAGGAGTGTGTGGGTGGATCTTATCAATGTGTGTAAATACCTGATGAGAGGGAATGAAGAACAAAGAGACAGACTTTTGCCAGCATTACCCACTCACAAGAGGCAATGAGCACAAATTGAAAATAAAACATAAGAAAATACTTTTTTTTTGTAGTAAGGGTGATCAAACAGTGGAACAAGATGTCCAAAGAAGTTGTGGAGTCTCCATTTGCAGAGATTTTCAAAATCTTGACCCTGTAAGGTTAGATGTGAAGAGTTTCTTTCCAACATAAATTATTCTGTGATAAGTTAGTACATAAAATACCACATAATATGTTTCATAAGTTCCTGCTCTTGGGACTATTTAAAAGAACTCATTGACATGCATGTATATTTCACTATTATAGACACTTTCACAGAAAGTTATTATTACTTGTTTGAAAAAAAAAAGAAGTTCCAGACTTTCCATAGCCAGAAATAGACTTACTTGCAATAAGTAAAGACAAAAATGCTGTTGCAATGTTACACGAAAACAATGTTTTTGCTGTCATGTTTCCCTGCAAAAATAAAAATAAAACTTTCAGTTAGTGGTTTCCAATATGAACTTCCACAATTTAATATAAACATTTGCATTACACGATTAATGCATTACACAATTAAAACAGGAATTACACAGAATAGAGGACACATGAAACAGAGGAATTGTCTTTGACTTGTTTTGAGCCTGTTACCTGCTTGTTTTACCTCACAGCTCCTAATTATTACACCAGAAGAAAAAAAAGTGTGAACATCTCCTATTTCAGCTTGCCAAGCAATTGGCTTTTTTACCTCTCTAGCACACTCCTTCCCACTTCTTGCTTTCCCAAGCTACAGTTGTAGATTTTCTAACTTTCTCTTAGATGGACTCTGATTTCATAATTCTGACATTTTTTTTTGCCACCCACTTCAGTACTGCATCCAGTTATGCTACAAGCGGTCTGAGATAGGAAGGATAGGACAGAACTTGCACACAGCCTTCAAAACGGAAGTGCGCTATAGACTTATAAAAAAAGACAATTACTGTTTTTTTCTGGATTTTTCCTAATGATTTCTAACCATATTTCTTTGATCTTTGAGTACTACTGAGTATTGATCTGATATTTCCATGGGGCTATGTAGTAAAATTTCAAGATCCCATCACTGACTGCTAAGAATCAGGCAAACTCAGTCAGCTGTCGAGCATATGATGTTAGGATTTTGGCCATATGTCTTCATTTTAAATTTTCTTTAGTCTTCTCTACAACAATTTTCTTCTGCTATTATTACCCAGTCATTTACTATTGTAACATCTTTGTGCCATTCTTTGTAATTTACACCTCCATGTTCTAGCCTGAATAGCTTTGCATTGTTGGCGAATTCTGCCACTGAAACAGAGTCCCTTTGTCTAGATCATCAAAATACATGCTGACCAGAAGAGGTGTTTGGGACTCTAGTAGTGATGTTTCTTCACCTAAAATCCAGGCATTTACCTTTTACATGCTTATTTATATATTTAAGAATGATTGTCAGGACTCTTTAGCAGTCCTCTGATCCCTAACATGTTTGGAGAAGGATCTCTTAGTTGCATACCTCTGGCAAGCTGTTCCTTAACCTGATCTGCTTTACTGTTTGTTTCTTTTCTGTTCAGCCTACCACAGTGTTTTACAGCACAGTGAGAGGACAAATGCAACTATTCCAACTGAAGTATGAGCAGGAGAACCCCATCCTGCCATGAGGACCACTGAGCTGATCACCATTTCCAACAAGAGTCGAAGATGACACTTGTGGCTGCTGTGTCTTATTTCACAGGCTGACTCAGAAGCGTGCCATGCCTTGAGTCATCCACACTGCTTCTTGCAGTGCCTGCTTCCCTTCTTCCTCTTCTCTTTCCTCCTCCCTCCTTGCAAATTTCCACTCATATTACCAGGCAGGTCTTTTCTTGCCTAGCTCTAAGATGTGATGAGCCCCTGAAAGAATCCTGGCTGCAGAAATACACAAAACATTAAAATCACAGAAGGTAGGTTATATGTGTTTGCACAAAAGCTACAACTTTTTTCCATTATTTGTGATGCACAGTAATTCTCAAAAATCTATAATTTTTAATTTTAAAAAAGGGGAAAATATTGTTATGGATAGAATTTAAAGATAAAACAGGACTGAACAGACTCCACTTATGAGCAGGTATTTTCTTTATGACTTCTCTGAATCACTGCTCTTTTACAAACTCCGTTCTCTTACAATATTACCTTGCCCTAGTATTCTGTCTCACAAGAGCTCTCTCAAGAAGCTTTTTGTCCCACCAGTAGATTCAGCAGATAGTAGTATACAGAAAATACAGTAGTATTTTACCATATCCTGAAAGAAAATTTTTCAGGATTCTGCTTTTCTATAATTTCAACATTCTTTCTATCTAAATTTATAATTTGTCCTTTTGTCAACATATGCAAATATATGTGCAGCCTTGTGTAAAACCATATACACTACTTTGAGGAGACTCCCTTGTCTCTTACTTTTCATGACAAAAAATTTCCATTTCTATGGAAGGTACACACAATAGAAAAATTAGACTGTTCTCTGTGCATGCATTCACATAAATAAGGATGAAAATAACATACATACAACTGCAGAACCAATTGCAAATGTTTTTCCTACCACATTCTGCTATGATAAACAGCTAAACTTCTCCCTTTTCCCAGCCATTCTGTCCACATCTTGAGCACTCAATCGACCTGTGGATCTTTATCATTCACAACAGACTTCAGCTCTAGTTATCTTTGCCCAGATTTTCCAAAACGGAAAATTTTTTCAGGTACGCAAAGCCATGTCCATAAAGTTTCACCCTGAAATGAAATATTTTTATCAATTGCAGTTTAAAAAAATTATTACAATCACC
>VXBI01001235.1:841466-920537 GCA_013397375.1 Toxostoma redivivum
GCGCCCTGGCTCAGGTACGCTATGCTGGTTAAAGGAAAGCTCCGAAAGACAAAGCGTTTGAGCAGCCACCCCAGCCCCTCGGTGCTGCGGGCTGGGCTCAGCCTCGGCCCCGGGAAATCCTCCAAGAAAAGATTGCGAGATCTGAGGTGACTTTGTTTGTTTTAAAGTAAGAACAGCTCCAAACCTCCCTAGTGAAGAAACCGTGTCACTGGAAGAGAAAGAGCC
Source organism: Toxostoma redivivum (assembly GCA_013397375.1). Lineage (NCBI taxonomy): Eukaryota > Metazoa > Chordata > Aves > Passeriformes > Mimidae > Toxostoma > Toxostoma redivivum. Next base: position 841,692 of record VXBI01001235.1, read on the forward strand.
CTTCAAGACTCCGTGGAGAATGTTGGCAGGAGCATCTCGGGGACATCAGTTGATTTGCTTATTCAGTAGGCTGTTTTTGCTGCTTTGTCTGACCTCCCCAGACTGTCACTGAGATACCTGGAAGTCTGAACATACGGGTTAGTCTCATTTAGCCCCTAAGTTTTTATCTACGAACTTAACAGCTACTAATTAGTCCTGCTGTTTTACAGAGATTACCTAATTTGTGGCTGTTCTGAGAACAGTATGTTCTCTGGTGATTCTTAGTTCTCTGTTTCACACCACAGCTAGAGCCAGAGTTTTATAAAGCAGAAGTTCCTCAAACTATTTTGTTTAGCACCAGATTAAATGTGGGCAGTTTTAATGCTGCACTGCCACTTACTTGTTGACTAACTACTAAAATAGGTATTAAGTTAGAGGAAAGCTCTTTCTTATGTTCCTCACAAAGCAGGCAGCAATCATGGACTATAGAACTATCAAAGTAGATGTTCTCATTATTGTTAAAAAGACGTCATAACATTTGCTAAGCAAATTACAAGTATTCTGCAAAAACTGTGGAGAATAATCCAGGCGTGTCCTGTTCCTTCCACCCCTTTTCATCCTGCTTCTGGTACTTCTTTCATTGTGTGTTCTGGTACTATTATATTTACCAAATGGAAACATGTTCAAACATCCTGCCCACTAGCTGCAGATAAGATGAAAGATTATGCCCTGCTGTGCCTGCATAAACCGTCTTCCTCAGCTCAAGGTATGTTGTGCTAGCTGGAGGCACATTGCAACACTTCCAGACGCAAAGCTGTTGGGAGGTACACAGAAAATTAATTCATGACTTGGCAAACACAGCAGGAGTTATGCAGTCAGCCTGTCTCTCTTTGGTCACCGCTTCTATCCATATTTAATTTTGGAAATGTTTCTCATTAACTCCTCGTATTAGTCAAACTATGCAAGATTATACAAGATTTTTAGTTTCTGTATTATTTTACACCACCCAAAAACATCTGACTGGAATCTGATTGAGGTCTCTACTATATTGCTCTAGAAGCACTGATTTTAAAAAAATAATAGCTTCATAAGAATTCTTTTTGAGGTACACATGCTAGAAGTTCTGCTGTATGCAGTTGTAATGGGGCTTTTTTTCCTATATTCATTGTAATACTACTAATAGTGAAAAATGTTTCTGGTAAAAAGGTTTCTGGTAAAACGCTTTGTTAAAATATCACCAAAATGAACAGGTAAAATCAGAACTATTCAATCATTTAACTATTCATTGAATGTGAACCAGAATTCAGGAAAAAAAAAAGTCTAGTAAAGCTGAAATGGCTGAATTTCATGAAATAGCAAAAATACACAAACCACAGCAGTCATAAGACAAAAATTGCAGGGAAGAGCAGAGGAGTGGGTTGTCTGAGGAAGGTGGACATTGACTTTAGTCTGCTTGAACATTTGGTATGGTCACTGGGGACATTTCAAAGCAGACCAGGAATTAGCAAGTCCACCAATGAAGGTGATGCTAAGCAAAAAACCCAAACATCCTCCAGATCAGATCTATGCAGAGGAATTTACTTTTTTTTTTTTTTTAATCTATGCAAACATTCAGATGTATTTTGCCTTATAAAGCTCTAAGATAGAATAAGCAGTCATAATTAGCACAAGGAGGGATCTATCCATCCAGAAGTGCCATCTTTGAAAATGGATTGCAGCATAGTGATGATCATGGTATACCTTTCTGCAGCTGAAGACAAGTTCAGATAAGGCTACTTCTTTACAAATTAAAAGACTGCACTTGAGGATAGCTTTTGGTATAGCATTTCTCCAAACTGTGTATGCTAAATAAGGTATCACTGAGAAGTCATTTTCCATCAGGTGGTGGCATCTGCTTTCTTTATTTGATAAACATTATATAGCCGATGAAGGGAGTGCAGTGCCTGTGATGAATAATTCAATCCTTTTGAGTTACACTTAGAAGAAAATCAGAGTGAGAGCATTCTCTTACGGAGGGATGGGACAGAAGTCGCCTGAGATGTCCAGTGGTTTTGTTCCAGCTTTCAAGATTACTTGTCTTTCTCAATTTACAGTATTGGCAACTTTCCTTTTTCACATATATCATCTCCTTGGCACATGTGGCTGCATTACTGTTTTTGTTTGGATCAAGAGAACACTTATGTCACAAAACAATCCTGGAGCCCATCAAACAGAATCCTTTCAGATTAGGCAAAACTTGAAGATAAATTCCAGCTAGCTGGGCAACATATCAACAGTGCCTGACAGCAGTTAGTCTGAAATTATGTCTTTTCAAACATGTCTCATGTGGTCACCAGGTCCTCCACACCAACTGACTTGAACTGCAAAAATCAGGGCAATACTTGCCCTGATTTTTTTAGAACAAGCACCAATGACAATCAAATGTAATTTTTAGGTTCTTTTAAGGCTATTATAGAATCCAGTAATCTCATGTTTTACTTGTGCCTGTTAAATCATCCCTTTTACATGAGAAGAGACTATAGTCATACCATGTCTCTAAGATAACCACAAGTGTATTTAGGGCAAAACTATGGTTTATAGCAACCATCATCTTTTTTGGGTTTGGCTGCTGTATGTAATCATCATATATCTTTCTCATCTGAAACTGAGCAGGGCAAATCAAAACTTAACAGAGTTTTAAAGCATTTCAAGTAATTTTTTACACCATTTCTACTTTAGGCTTTGTTGCAGAAGGTAACTGATGAAGACATTAAGATTATCATTGTATGTACAAATCTTTTAAAGCTACAAGAATAAAAAATATCAAGAAATTTAATTGCAGGTAATTGTTTAGATACAGTTAGAGCTGCATAAAACATGTATGTAATACATGATTTGAGAACAGAAAAATCTTCTATTGAGGAAGAAATATTCAAGAACACTATAATCTACAGGGTATGCAAAAATTGTGATTAAGAGAGGTTAAGCTAGGGCAGGAAAATTGGAAATTTAAAATACGAAAGTAATGTTGCAGTGTTTGGTTGCATCACATTAATCCATTGTTTTGTTTCAATATTATTCAATATAATATTATTGCCTTCATTGTGGTAACCAATCGTCATGGTGAGCAGAGAAAGTTGAGCTCCATTGCAAAGCCAGAGTTGCAGGGCTGACTGGGAAGCCAGCAAGCAAAAGAAGGAAGCAGATGCTTGAAAAGGGAGAAGCCAAGGTGTGGCAGTAGTTACTGCCATGGAGGGAACTTGCCAGGGGATTAGCTGTGGCTTTCATGTCAATGTTTTCATTAGTCCTAGCAGTACAAAAAATTGAAGTTTTCCTATATAATTTACTAATGGCACAATAGTTAGAAAAGGCTTGGCTCATACTGATTTTTACCCATTTACTCCTCCTGCACTCAGAAATTATTATTATACTATTATATTTTCTTTAATTTTAAACACAAAATTAACCATTTACCATCCAGAATAACAGACTAAGGAGAGTTGTGGTCAAGATTCCTATGATTCACCAGTATATTATATCTTCTAAATAAAAAAAAAAAAATAGAAAATGCTGCCTTAAATCAGGTTAACTGTTTCCAGTAGAGTTAGAGAAGTACGAAAGGCACCTGCAATGCACTGATGCAAGTCTTCATTAAAGACTCCATTGAGAAAGGTGCTCATAATCCATGGGATATTGATTGAAACTGGAGTTGTTGGAGATAATCTGAGGAGGTAAAAGGAGATAGCACAGATAATCTTATGTCTCTTCCAATGCTGGGAACCCAGAGCTGTGCAGCCTCAGCCAGACCTCTCATCAGCACATGCCACATCACGCAAATCCCATCTGTGGGGACATTTGCCAGAACTGAAGGCTTTAGGGTTTTACAAGGTGTCCTCAGGAGTAGAAAACTCTATTCATCATCTTTACTGTCACGAAAAAGGATGGTGTATGAAAACAGGCTGTTCCACTTCAAGTTAAGCCGAGACATTGGGTGGAGCCGTCACCAGTTGCCAAGTGTGAAGCTGCCTAAAGCTCCCCACACAGGTGAGCTGGCTCCACTTACACCTGCAGCACGGGGTACATCCAGCACAGCTCAGGCCTGAGGCCATTTGCATCAGCTCTCATATGGATCATTAACTTCTGCATGCCCACTGTGATAAATGTGATTCGTGCTAATTAAATTGTAACTATATTAACAAAATCGTATTTAGATCAATAGAAGACAATTGTTACAGAGTGAGGGGGTGAGATGAGTAAGACAGGACAAAGGACATCTTCCAGATGTTGGAAGTCGAACAAGCATGATGGGCGTGATAGTAGAAGGATGTAGGTCTGATAATTAGCATCTAGGAACAGAGAGTTTCAACCTTGAAATGGGCCAAAATGGGAAGATTCCAAGATGGCATGTAATTAGAATCTTGTTATAGAGAACATCTGCTCAGTTACAGAGTGCGCCTGCGCTACCTGCAGGTCACACCTCGGTCTGTGATGAAGACAACGAGCCTTCATTGGAAATGAGACCCTTACAAGGATGAGAGATCCCCTAACTCATCAGCAGAGCATGCGCCATACAACATAGTGACGTAGATTTTAGAAATAGAAAGGAGGAGGTTTTTTACAAGCTTCTTTAGCATATAGTGTATAAGTGGGATTGTTAGCCTTGATGCTTTGGTATGTGAGGAGGGATGAGTCCCTTCCCGTATTCCCGGTCAAGGGGAGGCCCTCTCTCCGGTCGGTTTTGCTTATGCTTTATACAAGCCTCAATTATACTAAAATTCTTAATGCCAAATTTTGTATATTCTCAAATATATGCACTTTGATTGTATTCATCTCCAATACTTTAATTGTATCTATTTATAATTGTTACTATTAAAAATTTGCTGCTACATTTAATCTTGTTGTTTGAAAAATTGGGAAAATAGAACAACATTCATTAACACCACACATCCCTGACAACACTCTTCAGAGTACTGGCCCACCTTCACATGAAATGTTGTGCTCTGTCCTGTTAATATGTTCACAAATTCCAAGAGATTTCACTGAACTATGGGTATACTAGGGGAAATAAGAAGCTTACATTTCAGGAAAACTTTAAGTTAATTTCGCTTGTCTAGGTTAAATTGAAGACAGACTACAACTTCTGCCTATACACAATACATCCAGTATATACCAATGAACAACTAACTCCTTTGTTAGGACAAAGAGAGGTAACACAGAGAGAACAACATTACTGGATACCTGACATAGGAATGAACTAGCCAAAGGGCAGAGGCAGCCCCTTCCTGCCATGGGTTTCCCAAGCTCAGGCCTTCTAGCTGCTATATATATATATATCTATATATCTATATCTATATCTATATCTATATCTATATCTATCTATATCATCTATANTATATATATATATAGATATCTACAGCCAATTTTTTGGTCACAGACAAGGGAAAAAAAAGCATTTATAATCAAATAAGTGTGACACTCACTGTTATAAAATTGTGCCCTGGAGGTTTGAGATGAAGTCCTCTAAAAACTGGAAGGCAGCATTTGGGTTTAGATGGTAAAAAGATTAAGTGGAAATAACCTCGTGGAGAATTTGGTTTGGTAATCTCCTGCAAGTCTTCACAATTACTTTGTTAAAATGTTCTTAGCAGCCTTAGGATTGCATACTGCACTTTATCTGTGCAATTGCACAAGCATAGCCCCTTTCTGTAGGCAGAGGACAGGGTTCAATGCCATGTAACAGCTAAAAACAGTTAAAAATTCTGGTGCAAAGAGCCCTACACCCAACTAACCACAAGAACTTTGAGCTAAGTGAGAAACGGTAAAGACATAATGGAAGTACTGCATCAATCACCGCAACTTTCAAGAAAATGTAAACCAGAGAAATGTAGGTCTTTAACTTCCTAAAAGGGCTTCTTTGAGCAATTCAGAGACAGTCAAATCTCCTACTTGCAGTGAGTTTTTATATTATTTAAAACTAGCCAAGAAATAACTCCAGCATCTTTGTAAGAACTTCACTGTAGGTCATTAAAACAAGTTTCTACCAGATGCCAACATGTACTAAATTTCCTCTTACAGAAATCTTCTTGCATGTTCCCCATCACACATGTCTCCTCTCTGGCATTTCCCCCTTAAGCTCCACTGTAGTTACCAAGTTAAATTTCAATAATATGATTTCTTAAAAACTAAGCTCATTTTCCTCCTGAACATGCAAATACAAAATTTTATCTGAGAAAAAAGCACTGGCCTAAAAATATCTACCAAAACAAGTGGGACAGCACTAGCCTAGAATTTTCATTAGCAGATAATTGTGACATTCTATTTTGCTGCTAATGAACAGGGGGGAAAAAATAATTAAAAAAAAAAAAGGGTAGGTCTGCAGATGAATTCTTGTTATTTGTGCCTGGTATAACTATTTTTTAAATATCATTCCATTTGTTTGGGCTGTTATGTTTGAATACAGCATTGAGTTTAAAAGTCCCTAAGAAATCTAACAAAATTATTATGCACAAGGGAAGAAAAGGAGGAAGCATTGTGAATAGAAATAGCTGAACAATATTATTTTATACTAAGATACACCTTTCTTGTGAAATACTACCTTAGTAGAAAAATATTCAAATTATTAACTTAATAAAAAAGGAAAAAAGAAGTCTTTTGACTGGTTAGTACCTCATCTGCTGATTAGTTTATCATCTCAATCCAGCCACCAACCTTCCATTATTTTCTTTTTAAGCCAGAAGCAAGCAAGCACCAACACTATCACTTTTCACTGTTTGAATAATTATCTATTCTTAGGACCAACATGGTACTGATATGGCTTCAAGACTTCTGTAACTCCCTGGTGCCTTTTTCAGTTGCATGTAAAAAATCCTACTGAAAACATTTCTGTAACATTAGGGAAGACTTTTACAAGCAGCTGATTTATGTTATTACTTATTTAATGTTTGTAGTCATAGCAGTGGTTTGTTGGAAAAAATCTGTAACACTGAAACTGTAACAATATTTTAATTCACACTGGTAGTCTAGGCAGAACAGATTGCTCAGGAAAGGAACAACATCGAAGGTTCCTGGGTGAATAAAGCAAGAGTTGAAAAGGGACTGAAAAATGAAGTAGCAGACTCTGACAGATTGGTTCTTTGTGGGATGTGAAACGAAGGCTGTCAACCTTAACTCAGTGTTAATCAAGGGTTTGCACTGGAACTTCTCATAATATTGCAGCCTCTCAAAGCACTGACAATTTGCATGCTGGGGCTCTGCTACAGAGCCCTTTCTGGCTGCAGACTGGGTTTTCTCCCGTGGAAAGCCAAAGAGGAGGTTTGAATTCACATGACATTGCAGGATACAGCTGTACCATGCAGCCAGGCTCAAGAGCACCACAAAGAACTAAAACATCCTGTAATACTGGAGTCACAGACAGCTCTCAAAAGTTTTATTTACACTTCTGCTCATCCCCAGAAGACTTACCTGCCTGAACTTGCTTTCCTTCTGCCCCTGAGGCAATGAAGGTGTGATGCAGTACTAGGAGGGCATCCAGACTGCCCATATTCACAGCTTTATGAAGCACCACGTACTGCAACCTGCCTGCTACTCACCACACTTGCCATCCAAGAACTGATAAGTGTTAATATAAGTTCTGGGATAGTGATTTTCACTTTCCACTCATAACCATCATCATTTGACTAGAAGAGTAGCTGGTGGCAAGAGCACTGTTGGATAATGTAAAGCTCAGTATGTCAGAGGACCCACAGTATAATCATGGAAACCAGATGGAGGTCTTGTGATTTGTGTTGCCATAACACTGGGGAGGAACATGAAATGAGGTGGAAGCAACAGGGTCTCATCCTTCTATCTTATACCCAGGAATATTTTGTACAAATCACATACACCTCCTATGGAGAAATATTCTGTACAATGTGACAACAAAGAACGTAAGGTTTGACTGCAGCCCCACTCACAGCACTTTGCAAAATAGTGGCTAATAAGGCATCAAATGTACCTCAATTTCTTATCTCGGGGGGAAATTATAACCTGACACAAAATTGCAGGGACAGGTTGATGGGTTTGTCCTCCTTGCCCTCCCCAGAAGGTAAGTCTTGTGTCCTCAGCCATGCTGAGTGTTGACCCAGGATATTGAGCTTGTGATTGCAATCATATTGTTAGTCTATATACAGCTTTTCTGCAGTTAATGCATTTATCACTGGCAATACAAAAGAGCCATAGATGTTGCAGCCAATAAATCCTGTTATTCATGAATCCAGCAGTCTCTTCTGAATGCTGCCAGACCTACAGTTCATAGACTCAGCATCGGGTCCACAATTACATGTTTGCAACAAGCACCAGCTAAAGAGCAGCTGGGTAATATCTGGGTTCCTGAGCTCTGAATTTGAAAGTGATTGTGCTTGTAAATAAAAAAACTATTAACAAAGTGTTAGTAATTCTATTACAACTTGATATTTTAGAAAGGATTACTATAATTGAAGTAAAACATTTTCTTGAGTATTTCAATGCAACATTCTTCATGAACACAGAGAATCATCACATCAAACCCCTTTGGATTTAGATAAAGAAATTACTGAAAAATCCATGGAATTGTATCACTTTTTTACATAAAAGACTGAAGACTAATAACTTTTATATAAATAACGTTTTCCCAAGCAAACATATGTGATTTTCATTAAGCAACTCCTTCCACCCTTTTTTTAGTCATATCAGTGTGAGAAACTGAAAACCTGAAAGTTAATGGCTCAAACATTGGCAGAAGAGAAAAGGAACATTACCATGTGAACTACATAAGGTGCAGTTTAAAAAAAAAAAAAAAAAGAGTAAAAAAAAGAGGGTTTTGCAGAGGCACGAGAGTGCTTTTCTGGGATCAACTTGCTTATCTTAAATATTTCTAAAAACAAGTTTGAGACAGCAGTGTCTCAAACTCAAAGTCAAAACAGACTTGCATCTGTCAGGGGAAGGGATTTGAAACCATAAGACCCCCCCTCACTCTCCTCCTGAAAAGTTCAAGAATAACAAAATGCACATGGGCAAGGACTGGTTTATAAATAGCAAAACAGAGAGGGGCAGGGTGTGAACCCATCATCCCTGTACTCACCATCTGCAGGAACCTGACCAGAGACAGTGCTGGAATTCTGGGTGCTGACTCAGATCTTTTTTTCTCTATTTCCCTATCTTTCCTTCCTCCTTTCTTCCTTTTCCTAAAAGTTTAATTTATTGTTGTCACGTTATCCAGAAAAGCTTCAAAACCCACTGTTGCCACGTGTTGTTCAGAAATGCTGAATGCTGCAGAAAACTGTCCAGCCTACCATAAAGCTTAAATCGTTGTTGCCTATACATAGAAGACTAATTGATTGCCTTTCCTTCACCACAATTTAGCCCAAGGATCTCCCAAACATCAGCTGTCTTAGAGTGGGTGGTCTAGGACTGCCCTCTAGGGACCCACAATCAGTCAGAACAAGATCCCCTCTCAATCTAAGAAACTCTTTGTCTTTAGGCAGATTAAATTTCTAAATGCAATTACAATTATTAAAACATAGACAATACAAATTACTTAATTCAAAATCTGTAACACTCCTGCAGAATGTAATTTTGCTGGTAACAATAACAATCCTTTTCACATTAAAACCTCTCTGAAAACCCCTTTTTTTCCTCCACTTTGTGTATCATAACTGCTGGTTTTGCCCACGAGGTGCTAAGAAGCCTGCTACAAGCCCTGCAGAGCTGCATCAGTCCATCAAGACAAGGTGCATGGGAAAGTTACTGAGGCTCAGTGATGTTCTTCAGATGCACTGAGCCACCTTTGCTTCTAGAGCCACTCTAGCCAAGAGAGCTATCACTTTATCACCTACATTGGTTTATAATAATTTAACAAAATAAATGACAAAAAATTAAGGTGTCCTTTTAAAATGCAATTTAGAAAGTGAAGGAGGGTGGAGAAAATAACCTAGCATATTTAAACAACCAAGAAGTACAAAAGCTGCATTTCCCCTGCTCCTGAGGAGCCACAGCAGAAGGCTGCTCAATATGGCACTGCTGAGGCACCATGCTGGTCCCAGAGAGCAATGCAGCAGCCTTGGGGCTGCTCTAGCTTCACCTTGCTACAAGAAGAGTACCAGAGAGAGCAGAGCCAAGCTCACAGCCTCTGTTTGCCCAGGCAGGGTGAGGTGGTTTGTGCTAGTGTTGTACCACAGCCAGATTGACTGGCAGCAGCCTGAATTACGATCTCTGATAGCAGTCTTGTTAAGTCACTGAGTCACAACTGCTGCTTGGCATTGTCCATTCTCATGTTGCCCTGGTGTTTCAGCCTTCTGATGGTGGCAGATTATTTTTACACTTTCTCACACTCTTTCTTCTAAACAATGATTGTTTTGCATTCCTCTTTGGAGGAAGAGAGCATTGATGGACTTGTGATGGAGCCAGTGGAGTCAATAGGTCTTACCATCACTGTCCAATCCATGCTCATTGTTGGAATTCTAGAAATAGACATGTAATGTAAATAAAGAGGTCTTCTTTCCTGCTCAACTTCTCTGGAGTCAGGTGTGAGTCTCTCTCTCTCTCTCTCTCTGTGTCATCAGCATGCTTTTGTGGAGAAATGAGGGCAAAATAAACAGCACTGCTGTATGAAAAAAATATGTAGTGCCTTTATTAAATTTTAAAATGGATTCTTCCTCAAAGTGCCTTTACATAGCATACATGAAAACTTTAGCATCATTTGTATAAACACATCAAAAGAAACAAATGCTTTTTTAAAAACACGATTTTGGCTCAGTAAAATAACCTTTCATTTCTAAAGGTAGGGATAACAAGTAGCAGTTCTCCTTTCAATCAGTTCCAGTCAGCAGAAGTAGTTAGGAGGATTGAGGTCGCTGAAACTCTGTTGGCTGGCCTGCATACTGTGAGCTGTCAAGGTAAAAGCACAAAGTCAGTGTTACACCCTAGTTCTCAGAGTACAAATACCATAATGCCAGTGTCTGGTCTTCACATTTGATACAGGGATCTTCTTAAAGAAGAGCTTTGTGACCAAATCATACAGCTTCTGTCCTATTTAATTCTCCTATCAATGTGAACTATAACAATTAGCCTTGTTCAGATGGTTTTCAGTAATTTCAGATGGATCTCAAGGCTCTTTGAGCCTACCAACAGACTGCCACTGAACACACACCATATTTAAAGGCAGACTGCATGAACAGCTAAATAAATGTGGCACTTCATGACTAAGACTGATCCTCCTCTGAAACTTCTCTTGTGACTAAAACACAGAATGAGAAAAGACTGTAGGCATCTGCATAGGTCTGTACATACATGACATTCATCAATAAAACATTTCAGTATTGTAACAGTTTGAATTAGTCTGACATTTCAAATGCACTTTTGCCCCTTCCTCTTGAAATGAAGATATTCCATTCTGGCCAAACACAAGCATAACTCACAAAGCTCAGAAGGCACCGTCTCTCAAAAGAACTGTTTCAAGTTTCCAGCACACACTGAGGAAACCAAAGTAATTTAGGTGGGAGAAGAACCTACTTCACTGTTTTTGTCACTTATCAGCCGGAACAGTTTTGTTTGGTTGAGTATTGGGGCATAAGAAAATTGTTTGAGCCATGAAAGAAGAAAAGCCAAGACTGGAGTGTGTAAAAGAATAGATGAATTCTGAAGGTTGTAAAACATGATTTTTTTCAGACACGCAAGTGGAGATACCAGAGGGAAATCTTCTGCTTAATACTGTATTAGCAACAGCCTTCAAGTATAGCTTGGAAATGATGAAGCAAGTTGCTTGTTTCAAGATAAAGGAGCTGCAAGAGAAAATACCGGTTGGAGTTTGAATGGGAGGAGAGCAAAAGGTGCTGCAAGGAAGAAGCTGATAGGACACAGAAATGCAGAGCTCCATGCAGCAGTCAATTCCTGAGGCTTCCCTATACAACGAGATCTCACAACCTAAAAGCATAACTTTCAAGAACAGACTGAAAGTACATGGGCAATTTGGCTCTCATCTCCTGTTTCTATAAAATTAATAGCTAAACATGCTATAAACATAGCATTAAAGAGGTCTGATGATTTTTTTTTAATGAATCAAATCAATTCCTTGCCCCAAAAAAAGAATTGATCACTGCAAACTACAGCACTGCCTAAAAGTCAAACATAACTTTAGAGTTAACACTTGGGGCATACAAAATACTATTAAAAAAGATTTTTAAATGAAAGAGAAAGAATTCAACATTTTATACAACTTCCTTTCCCTTTTGTTTAGAAAGCCGTAACTGCAGCCTCCAGCAGAGTCATCTCAGATTTCTTACATAGCAGAGGGAAAGGAGAAAAGCAAGCAGCTGCATAGGGTAACACAGGGCATCTCTCTCTCTCTCTGCCCCTTGAAATGGTCCTTAAGGTAAGGTGGATGAAGTCAATCATCCTGTACCCCCATGACAGACTCTGTGTCATTAGCCAATTGTTCCACTTCAGTAAATAAATAAATATATTAAGCCATTTAAAACTGGAAACAAAATGTTCTCTGGAGATCAGTTTTTTGACTCAATATAAAGGTATTTTTACAACACCTGTCACAACATGTGACAAGTGACTAAAAATGGCCTTGATCTTTCAAATGTAAAAACCGATCAGGGAAGAACATGTAAGCTTTGTCAGGTTCAACAGCACTTTTGGAGAGCTGGGATTGTCTCTTACCTTTTCTCCTGGACGATAACACACTGATGCAGTAACACAGGGGGATTTATCTTTCCGCAAACTGAACGAAGCAAATAATAAACTTGTAACAAAGAAAAGGTTTTAAAAAAACAAGAAACAAACATTTACTGGCACCAGCCATGCACATTACGTAATATCACAGCCATAATTAGTGTCATTCCCTTCATATTGAAACTTTACCTGCGGAAAAAAAAATTTCTTCATTGGTTTCAATTTTTTGTCCTTTCATTTTTAATACAAGGGAATTTCACAGAATCATTCTTTGAAAAGTACTTGCATACTTCCTACATGTGCAACTGATGATATTTTGAAGTATTCTGTTGATCCAGCCAGAAGTAAAAAAGATTCACTTCTGTAGATGAAGCTGTAGTACCTTTACTCCAGTAAATCGGGAGAGATTGCACAAAACAGATACATGTGGCCTTCAGTCAATCCATCACCAACTGTGTGAACTGAATCAGTCGTTAAGCGTCATTTCTCATTTGTTATTTAAGGCAAATTCAAGTCTTTTGGTAACAAATGCAATCCTGATGAAGAGCCACTTTTTCTGGATGGCATCTGGTAGCGCACTTTCTTCCAGAATCTGGTACTTGCTGAGTGGGACCTTTTTGAGACGTCTCCTTTCCATCGGACAGCCCCATGCTTTTGTTTAATATATCTGATGGATTCTGGCATGGTTGCATAATCTTGTATTTTTTCAAGTTCAATGAGAATTACTTTAATGCCATCTTGGATAAGAGCACTATGCATGGCTAGCTGCTTTTCAGACTCATCTTCCAGAATGCTGTAACAGGATGGCTCTGGCACTAAAACAATTATCACTCTCCTGCTTTGACGGATTTTTTCATCAGCAACACTGATCACAGCTGTAGAGAAAAAGGTTGTGCAAAATTAAAGTTGTACATTTCTGTTTTCTGTTACGAGTATTCTGCAGATGGTTCATTAACTGTTTGATATTTAAGCCAACACACTTTACATCAAAATAGGGAGAGGATATGAGCATGCAAGCAGTCACCTTGGGTTAGCCAACCATAGGGATCTGGCCAATGCAACACAATCTGACCCATCAGATTCTACGTCTATATTCTTTTTTTGCAGAAACAGAGAAGGGCTACCAACTATCAGCTTGCTAATGCCATTTTATTACCATCATAGGTACAAATGCAAAAAAACTCTAAGTTTCAGAACCACAGGACCTTTTTACCTTAAACAGTCTATTCTGATATGGCTCAACTGGTTTTGTTACATGTAAGTGGAAGAGAAAAAAGATTCCTCCCATCAATTGCATTCCAGTCAGTTAACTTACAAACAGTGAAATATGGTAAATACCACACAAAAGCCCCATGGCTAAACCCTGACAACGGACTATTGCATTTTTTTAAGCTGGAAAAATTAAGCAGCACTTTAGGTTCTACTTCTCAGGGAACCCTTCCTTCTCAAACCACTACCAAAATCCTTCAACTGTAAAAAGAAAAAAAAAAAAAAAGCTCATTTGATGATGAGAGGTATTTAGAATCCCATCTGACTGTCTGCCTGTTTCTCAGTTGCATTTGCAGGTCGAAAAGAAAATTCAAGTCAAATTTGTCTTCAGCTAACTTACCTTCTCCTGGTAAATCATCTCTCCCAAGTATGAAGAGGTTATATCCACACTGTCTTTCTAAGACCTCTGGCAGTATCTTCAGAGCAAAAATATCTGATGAATACAAGCAGCTTTCTCTGTTCTTTGGATACAGAACATAAGCATCATAGATCTTCTCATCCGAAACTAAGGAGTGAGCAATAGAACTTCCATGAAAATGAATTCTAAAGATACAAGAGCAAGCAAGCAAACAAACAAAATCTCTAAACTCTGGGGGGTTTTCCCTTACTTGAATCATTGTTTTAGGTCCTAATCCTGATATATTAGCTAAGCATGTATGATTATGCAAAGCCTGAAATATTTGTAGGATCAGGCCTTCTAGAATTCAGGATGCTGAATCTGAATAGGCAAAAGAAACCTGCAAAATTAAGTCGTAACTTTCTCTTTTGAACACTAAATAAAAAATGTCATCACTGAATTATTTGAAAAACAGTGGACCCAGTGCCATAAAATTCCAGTTGCCATATAACTCATAGGTGGTGTTGCAACCTGGAGTTTCAAACCACAGCAACCACTTAGACAACAAAAACAAAGTAAGTGTAAAATTTCAAGATCCAAATTGTTTTAGATATTTTGGATCAAACTTTTCAGAAAGACCTAATTTAAAAGACTTCCGAGAAAATCTAAGAGAATACCTCTAGAAGATACATGGCTAGAGAAACAGAAAGTATCTCCTCTCAGATGTTTGGAAATTATCCATACTTCAGCATACTTTCATAGACAACATCCCTATCAACATTTTTTTTTGAATGCCAGGAAAGCAAAATAATCATAAGTGTCTTTAAATAGAAAACAAAAGAAATTTATATTTTTCCTGTTTCATCTATGGAAAATAAAAAACACTTAACAATTCTAATGTATTACGGCTTTCTGTAACAACAGTAATTAAAAGTAATCTGAAAAACGGCTGTCAGAACAGTGTTCAAACCACTGGGGTGGGTCTTCAGGAAAAGCAATGACAGTTCTGGCTTCCTGGAAAGTTGCTGATTTTTTCCCCTTTAGATGCTTTTGTCATCTGAACTAATTCTAAACATCCTAAAAACAATTATTATCCTTTCAAAAACCCCAAGGAAGACCAATCATGATCCATGAGAGTAATAAGCTGCTTTGCAAGTAAAGGTGGAAGCTCAAAACAACATTCAGCACTGTTATGTAAACTTACTTTTTTTACCCAGGAAAGGATGGCAGGAGTCTCGATACCAAAGCACAATATCAATTTTGAAGATCTTGTAGATAAAGAGAGTAAAAAATACTAAAAATACCAAGGAAATTCCTCCTCCAATTAAGTATCCCTGAATGTTTTGAGCTGCAACAACATAGAATAAGAAAGAAAACAAATAAAGTACAACTATAGACTAGAACCAGGGAAGGAGAAGAATTGTTCAAAATTATTTTATCATTAAAATATTTTTTGTTTTAAAAGGAGTGAAAGAACAGGACAAACTTTTTAATATATGCTTTCTGCCATTACTGTTATCTGATAAGCCTACTTTTATCTTTCAGAGAAAAAACACAATATTGTAAATGAGGCTACTCTTCAGCTGAAGCACCAAAATAAAATATTGACATATAACCCAGCAGAGCAGTAGAGTGAGAATCTTGTACAATCAGTCAGAAAGCAAGGAAGTCAAAGGTGAGGAGGTGATTTCCCGACCTGCTAATCCTCCCAGACCAACTGGCTTTCCACTGTCTTTGCCCCTTCAATGACCTGTCAATGAACCTACTCATTTACTGTCCTTAAAACAAACACCCTCCACAAACTGCACTTTTTAGTCAATGCATTAAAGAACTTCTGAGGGTAAATCCTACCCTTAGGTAGGATAATCTTTCAGAAGAAATTATAGTCATGTAACAAGTTAGAGCTCATATCCACTTTCAGTTCTAAAATACTGAATGAGAGAAGACAAAGAAAAATCAAAAGTACTAACTTCTTTCATTTTGCTAAGAGTGTGACAAATAAATTCACAAAGAAAGGTACTGAGATGCACTGCTCATTTTGTATAAAAGTACATCACATAGCTTTAACTCTTAAGTAGGGCATTGTCAAGCTAAACTGAGAAGTAAGTCAATAATCACCATTTTATCAAGAAGAGATCTTTTACCTGGGTATTCCAATTTGATGTAGGCTGTAAATTGTTGAGAACCATATATGAAGTGGCAGAAGAATTTATGAGCATAGTCCTTTACTTCCACTTTTGAAATGTTAAATTTTGTTCCAGATACAGCAAGTCCATGAGGCAACCCCTCTCTGTCATTAACAAAAGGTAAAAGGGAAATATCTGTACATATCTGAGTATCTATGCTGAATATAAGACAGATTCATCTATCCACAAATACAAAAACATTAATTTTTTTTCTCTCTATAAACCTAAGAAGCTAGTGAAGCACAGTAAATATATCCTTGTAACTAAAATTTTCATGAACTAAAAATATACTTGGTCTTAGTTGTTTTAGGGTTTTTTGGGGTTAGGTTTGTTGGGTTTTTTCCCCAGAGCTGGACAGAGTGCACCATTAGTAGTTTTGCAGGTGACACAAAATTTAAAGAGATGTCTGTTACAACAGCCAGCATCCATAGGAATCTTGACAGGATGGACAAATGAAAAAAAAACACCTCATGAAGTTCAAAGCAAAATGTAAATCCTGCATATGAGGAGGAATAACCAGATTCCAGGCATCCTGGACTGCATTAGGAAATACACTGAAAGCAGGTTAAGGGAAAGGATCCTTCGCCTCTGCTCAGCACTGGTGAGATCACACCTGGAGTAGTGGGGGCAATTTTGGGCTGCCTAGTACAAGAGATGGATGAATTTGTCCAGTGATGTGACAGATAAGGAACTGGAGCATCCATCATACAGAGAGAGCAGGGACTGCTCAGCCTGGAGAAGAGAAGGCTCGGGGGCAGGGGATGGATCTCATCAATGTGTGCAAATACCTGATGGGAGGAAGGAGTCGAGAAGAGGGAGCCAGGCTCCTTTCAGTAGTGCCCACTGACTGGACAAGAGGCTATGAACACAAATTGAATCACTTTCCCATCTGAAATTCCACCTGAATGCTTTTTTACTTCAGAGTAGTCAAAGATTGGAACCTAAATGTCTTGCAACAAGAGTTGCTGCCTTGTGTTCTTGAGGATTAGCAGCTCTGTCTGTACTTAAAAAAGGACCATTTTCTCAAGTAAAAATAAGTTGGGTGACCTTTTATTTTGGAACAATCTATCCTTCCCATATTAATGACAGAGGATAGGCTTTAATGTACTAGTAAAAAAAAAAATATGTAAAAAAAAAAATGCATAACCAAGCATTACAAAATTGTATTTTGCAACAGCATTATAAAAATCTACACGATTCATTCATTTCATTTGTATCAGACACAGTATCTATAATAAAAAGTTATTCTTTTAAAACCAAGCAATAAGAATATACTGTTGGATACAGACTTCTAATCAGCCTTTCAATGACTAGTGGCATTTCACTAGTAGTCTACTTTATAGTGAATTCACTGTAAATTACAGCAGATTACTTCACCTACATATACACTACAAATTCAGTGTATAAGGATACTTACTCATAAAACTGTTCCCTGTAGGTTTTATCAAAGATATCAACATCCTCATCATTAACTTGCCAGAATGGAATCAAGCCATTTATGCCACTTGATACGTTACATTCCATAACTACATGAGAGCCTACAAAAAAATGAAAACACAACAACTGAAGGTCTTGTAATAGGAGCAGAATCAAGTGATGAGGGAACAGCTGGGAAAAGGAGGAATATAAAAGAAACCTCCTTACCTTATGAAAAGCAAAGTCCTTAAAACTCATCCATCTGTATTCCAAATTTGGGTGTCTACAATCCAGATACAAATTCCATTCTAAATGTAGGTGTCTAAATGTTCACATCTATATACATGCTAGGTGTCTAAGCTAGTAACAGAGTTCATTTCTGCTGAAGTCCACACACACTAAAGTAGATATCTTAACTGAATTACTCTCCAGACTCCACTGAAAGATCTCCAGGGCTCAGATCAGTTGCCTGTACACCTATGGTGACATCAGAGATGCTCTCCAGCATCCAAGGTATCTGTATGGAGTTGTCAGACAGGACTCCAGATCTTCAAGAACACCACACTGCTAGATAGCCAGACCACCCTAAACAGCACTCTCTGTGTAGGCAACTGAATTGAGCCCCTGTTGACACTGGCCTGAGTTAAGGACCTCTGATCATGTGCACATACCCATGTGCAGACAACTACATCTGGGAGCTGAATCCCATTCTTAGTGACCATGCATATCTTTACTCCAAATCAGGATCTTTTGGCCAACACTGTCCACTGGGATGGTTTCTGAATATTATCACACTTTATTTCCAGAGCAAGCTCACCTGTCACCAAGAGTCCAGATCTTACAGAACACCTCAGTATTAAGCAAGCCAATTTGCAAAATATATTTATTGCCAATGTACCTCAGCAAGCTCCATGTACAGGAAGGGAAGCAGTTTTCTTGGATTCCTTTCCTTCTGTATTTTACCCACGGAAGTTACGATTTGATAGGAGAAGGTGGGCTCTCTCAGCTGGCCTATGTAAAGATCTTAGTCTTTCATTTCCTAGAACCACATCAGATCTAGATGCTTCCATCAAGGGATGGTCTCTAACAAAAGTATGGAATAAACCTTTAGCTCACATGGAAAGCAGTTACTTGAACAAGAGTTTGCACAGAAATCAAAAGATGCTCCCCCATCTCTTCCCTCACATCGTTTCACCACAACAATTAATTTTTTAAAGTATGTGGTTTAGTGTATTGCCCAATTATTTAAAAAAAAAAAAAAATCCTCAAGTGTTCCACACCCTCCATGTCCACACATTCATGAATATACTGTTAAGTTTCTACACCACCTTCTCCTGCCACTTCTCATTCAAAAATCATACAGGTGTTTCCATACAGGTGTTCATCCAGCTGCTTAGATATTCTGTCCCACAGCCAGACATGTAGTAGGAGGATTTATTTTTTTCCCCCAGTACCCCACTGAAGGTACTGGACAGAAAACACTGAATATTTGAATGGCAATGTCATTTAAAACAAACAAAAATAAGTCTCATAGAATTCATTTTAAAAGTGTCCCCACATGTGCCCCTGTAATAGGGAATCATTTGTAGGTCTCAGTAGTCACAATAAACCCACTTTGTGGCTGGACTCTCCTTTTAGTCTCACCTGTGGCTATTACCCTAGTGTATGTAAGGCAGTCAAGGTCTGCTCATCCAAGGTGGTCCAAAGCATCCAACAATACACCAGCACAACTTTTAATTAATGCTATGTCCAAGCCATAACAACTGTGGACCAAATTCTACAATAAGGAATCTAAACAAGTTGTCCCATAACACAGTCTTAATGACTTAGGCTGAGAGCCACAGGCAGCCCCTGGACCAACAAATTGCTCAGAAAATACTACCAAGGATTGAAAAAACCCTAACACTGTCTTCAGTAAATCTGCAGATCAGACTCCTGAGTAGAGGCTGCCTCAGTAAGAACTTCTCTGAATTAAATGAGAAGTCATAACTATCAGTCAAAACTGAGGATGAGACTTACATGATACTTTAATTAGTGGTAGACACAGTACAGGGAAGTCCAACTGTAACATTACTTCATTTCTTCCATAGTTACAATTACAAAGCAAAAGGCAAGTTTTCACACAAAGATTAGGGTTATGTGAAGTGAAATAATTACTATGGAAAGTCTCCCTGTTTTAATCCAAGATCTAGTAAACTTCCTTAATTGTGAAAGAACCAAAAATTTTTCAGGCAGGTATTGTTTGTAATGAAGACAGAGAAGTTGCAATTACCAGGATAATAATACCAGCTCAGAGGCTGCTGAGCTATTCTAGACGATTTCAACAGAATTAAATAACCATCTGAAGACCACATAACTGTAAGCCTTTAAAATAATACTTTTTGTATCAGATCCTGAATATTCTCACTGTTTAAAACAAAGCTGCCTGAACTTTGGAGGAACATAATTTCTATTAAAGCTCAATCACAATTCTGGTCAAAATCTACCAATCCTCATCAGAACCTGGCAACTTCAGAGTATGTCATCTTTCACAACCTATTGAGGCAGAAAAGGAAAAGAAAAAGAAAAAAAAAGAAAAAGGAAAAGGAAAAAGAAAAAAGGAAAAAGAAAAAAAGAAAAAAGACCCACCAAAACCCCACAACACTCCCAAACATGAATACACAAAACCCACCAGTGTTTCAGTGCTGTCCAGTTTAATACCATATATTCAAAGTTAGAATTTGGGACAGACAAAAATGTCTCACATGATACAAAAAGAAACATGAAGCTTTAACAGATGAAAACAACACCTGTTACACACAATATTTACAAGCTCACTGACAGAAAAAGCAGCAGCAAAGTAGCTGTGTTATGTGTGATTCCATCAGGGTAACATAAAAATAATCCACAATGTTCTGGTCTGACCTCCCACGTGGTGTCAGAGTCCAAATGCAACCTTTGCTCAGAGTTTCTCTAATGATCTAATTCCTCAGAAGATTACAAAACTGTTTCCTGTACTAGGAAATTCTAGTAAATAGCCAATCACACTTCTCCAAAATCAGTTAATGCCCTTTTAAATCAAATATTTTGCTTGAAACTGCCTCCTTTGGTACAAAATTATTTTAAAAAATACAGTTCAAGCAGCTCCAATCTCATTCTTCTGGACTTTGTCAGTAGAACACAACTCTGTCCGATATGTGGTGCACCTTAAACACGTGTAACTTAGCTTAGGAAAAGACTGCAATACCATATACTTGTCCCAGAGAATTACAGAATAACTGAGGTTAAAAGAGAGGTCTTCAATCCAATTTCCTGCTCGAAGTATGGCCTGATTCTGAGGTCAGACCGGGATACTCAGAGATTTATTCAGTCAGGTTCTAAAACCTCTAAAGACAGACAGCACAACTTTTCTGGGCAGTCTGCTGCACTGCCCAACTGTTCTCCCTGTGAAGAAGTTTTTCTTTATACCCAGTATCTCTTACTTAAGAAACTTCCAAGATAAACAGTACCTGGGATATGCTCACTGTTTCACAAAAGATCAGTATTGAAAATCTCTCTTACCCTAAAACAAGGAATAAAATCCAGGCTGCAGAGAGGGAAGGGAGACAGGAAACATACAGGAAGAGCTACTGAACTGATCAGCTGCTAACTATCCTAACGTGCTAAGTGTACATAAACTGTATTTCCACAGCTCCATCATGACACAAACACCAAGAAGTGGTAAAAAGGACAGATGGCAATAATAGAAAATAAATAATTAAATAAATAATTAAATACCAAGTAAATAGATGTATCCTCCACAACACTGCTAGTCAAGAGACTCCAATCTTAGGCACAGTTACTTCCCCCTACAAATTACTTGTGGGAATAACGTTCTATTATCTATCCTCTGTGTTCCAGATATTCTCAATCCACATGCTTATCTCCCAGTCTTGCTGAAGACTGTGGAACTGTTCACATATTACTTCACAAGGACCAGGAGTTTATTTGTTTCACTTAAAGATAATGATCTCTTAAATAGTCACTACTTACCAAGTTCTACTTCAATTGTATTGTTCCTCGGATAAATAAATTCTGGTTGCATCTGCAGTGGCTTTTCTAACCGAAACAAAGAAAAATAAAACCTTCAGGCAGGAAAAGATCCACAACTTAGTTCAACTAACAATAGTTTTGGTTTTAAAGTGAGTTTGATTTTATCATCTGGTATTATTCTAGTGCCACAATTACTACAAGTTTCAAATTTACAACCGAAATGTCTCATAAAATATTTGTTCTACTCTCTCCAAGTTATTCTATTTTAGCTCCCAAGTTAACAAAGAAAAAATTACCTTTAAAATGCTTTAAAAAAAAAAAAATCTCAAATTTACTGGTAGCAGGTAGGAAAGTAACACAAAACCAGAAAACAAAGACAAAACCAAAAAACACAGTGAACTTTTTCAGAGACGGCTAAGGAAGAGAAAAAGGTTTGTATCAATGACCACATAGATAAGGTGAATATTTTTTAAAGCAAAAACTTAAACAAACACGTACTTAAACTGGACTGGAATTGTACCATTCTGTACAATGTATAGATTCATTGCCAACAACCCACTGTTCTTATATTACCTATATATATAGTCAGAATTTTGGTTTAACCTAAAAAGATGGACTTGCTGTTTCCAGCCAACTATTCTGATAGAACTGATAGGACCATTATCATGTTACTAGTCAGGTCACCAGCAACACTGCCCACAAAGACATAATCACAATGGTAAGAGCAATTAATTACACTACTGGCAGAGTGAGACAGCAGAAAAGCACAACCAAGTGCCAATATAAGCCAATCCTTTCCAAAGGAAGATTTATTAACCTATATTATTTATACAGCTTGTCACATCTCCTTTCCCATCAACAGAGAAGTAAGTTCACTAACAGGGCTTCAAGCAAGTCACTTGCTGTGATAGTCTCAGAAAAAAAGCTTCTATTTATAAGTTTATTTACTTTAATGGTGCACTATTTGTTTTGGCAAAAGCAATACCTCATTCCAGGAACCACTGCTTTCTTCTAATTCTCATTCCTAACCCTGCACTACTCATTTCCCCATGGCAATTCTTCCTCAAAAGCAATGCTCAAGGTAGCAACACGCCTCATTGCCTTTCAATTTTATGTTCAGGAATAAATTAAAGAAAAATTACAACTCTAATTTCACAGAGCTGAAAAGTAACACGCCAAATATCTTATGCCTGCATACAAATGTTTAAAGCAGAGTCAAAAAGAGAATAACCTCATGCACTCACCTTTAACCTCTAGACTTATGGTTCTTGAAACATTATATTGTTTTCCCATATACGTGTATACCATACGGCACGTGTAGTTTCCTCTGTCTTGCACAGTGACATTACGAATCAAGACAGCATTTTCACCCTCTGCCAAAAGAAGTCGCTTGTCTTCAAGAAATCCAGGTTTACACTCCTAAACACACCAAAGGTACTGTGACTTAAAGAGAACTGAAACAATCTGACAAATCAGTAATGCACTCTACTGATGATTAAAATATTTGGTAAAAACTGATTTCTTTGAAAGCCATGATGTGGATTCTTCAAGCATCACTACAGTCTAACAAAGTCTGATGACATCTTGCTCCATTTGCATTTTTATTTAAAAAATCACTACAGCCAACCCTTTATATCTTCAAACACTGTGCTTTAGTTCACAGCCTTCATTAATAGCTTGACACTTTTCTATCTATGGTAGAAGTTATTACACATCCACCAGAGTTTATAAGAATACATATCTGCACCTCTACTTCTCTGTGATGAAAGAGCTGCTCTAGTAGTACCTGGTGCTGTTTGGGTGTCCCCATGTTTGTGGCAATGCAAATTTAAGGAAAAAAGCTTCCTTTTCTTCCTTGACCTACAAGCAGTGGAGAATCTCTTCACCTCAAAAGATGTATAGGTGCTGCACCGAGGTTATTTACCATGTACAAGCCCATGTAGCTGCTTTAATACTAGCATCAGAATTAGGAGTTAAACTGTTTAGAATTTTACCTTAACACAGATAAAACACATGTTTTCAAGCTTGCACAGTCTACAGAGCATTTTCACAGAACAAAAGCAAGCAGCATAACACCACAGCATGGTCAACAATGCCTAATATTCTGAGAAACTTAAATAATTATGCAGAGCCTTCTATTTTCAGAAATATACAAGTTTTAAAAATAATTATCGACATAAAAAAAATCAAAGGATAAACCAGAATTTCACATGTCTTATTCACACTCACACTTTACTCAAACTGTAGAGAAAATAAACCTTCCCTTCCAAAAGCTGTTTTTCAGTTACTTCATATGGCATGTTAAGTAACAGATTTTGTATCTTGTATATATGAAATACACATGCTCAGTACCTTATACCAATGTACTTCAAGCTGATTATTTTCTTCATCTTTAAATTGTTCTAGATCAGGGCATATAATCTTTCCAGTATTTGTGTTCATCACTTTTTGTTCAAACTTCATTTTTCCATTAAAACACAAACCATTATCGTTCTTAAAAACTGTTAGGTTTATAGTTTTTTTGTTAGAGTAGTTCAGGCTCCTGTAATTAGAACAGCAAATGAGTCAGGTCATTAACAGTAAGGTTCATTATTTCCAGCAAGTCAGGGAGAAGGACTTCAGCATCTCCACCAGCCTTGCCTCTGTAACACTCCTGCTATAATTCCTTACTTTGTAAACACCATCCTCAGTCTCTCAGTCCCTGTTCCAGGTGAAGAGAAGGGAATAAGCTCTGAGTTTGTGTTGTGAGCAGAAATCCCACATGAGAGGGGATGTCAGAACTTCTCAGAGCTGCAGTTAAGGCTTAAGTGTCTGATGTACAAAATGTTGCTTACAGTCAATACGACTGAACCTTAGCAAGTTTTTTGTTCTGCTTGTATTATGTAAGCCAAGGATGTGACGTGCTCACAGGAACACATCTCATACCTCGAGTAACAAAAACCATAGTAGGAAAGGCTAAATTAAAATTATGCAGCTGGGTAGCTTTGAAAGGATTACACGTCTTCTGACTTCCAGTTTTGGTTTCATGGTAAACTCCAGTGAGGGAATGTGCCTGTGACACTGGAAGTTTTTGCTGACCATTGTTACTACATTCACCACCCAAACCCCTCCAAGATAACTGGTGTACCCAGTGC
This sequence comes from Toxostoma redivivum, assembly GCA_013397375.1. Taxonomy (NCBI): domain Eukaryota; kingdom Metazoa; phylum Chordata; class Aves; order Passeriformes; family Mimidae; genus Toxostoma; species Toxostoma redivivum. The sequence goes on from VXBI01001235.1 coordinate 866,696, forward strand.
ACATCCGTACACATAACTACACACTACTAAAACAAATTTAGGGCCACCTGAAAAGCCCATATTGGCTGTTCTCAGTGTGCTGTGGCAACACCATGAGGAAAGGAACATTTTATGTATGTCTCCCCAAACTTAACTTTCTGTTCAGCACATTGTAAATTTCAATCATTGCAAAAAAGGTTTAGCAACCTAAGTAGTGAAGTCCAGTGCACTAATCTTAGCTATTGATCTAGCAAGAGCTTTAAAGTACTATAAAAGCTAGATAGAGGTTCTTTTCAAAGAATCAACTCCTTTCTAGTTCTCTGTGCACAGATCATTTGAGTAATACTACAGACATTATTTTCAGTCTCTAAAGCTGTCTAGCACAGTGCTTTGCTCTTTTAATGTATGCTCATTTTTGATCAGTAACACAGGGTAATATTTTAAAATTAATCATAAAATCTTTTTTCAGCCTTTTAACTTGTAGATTTCTAGTAAGACTTCCAGAAAGTTACTAAGTTCTCCAGAAAGTCTGTGTGGTGATTTTGCTCCTCTTAGAGCCTTCTTACATTTAGCCTTGTCCTACAAAGAAACCAGTGTTCTTCTGTTATGTCAATATCAAATAGCAATTTTGGAATTGCCGCAACAGGAAAAGCCAAAGAAGTTAAGGCATTTTCCTGTGACCTTACACTTCATCCAAAACAAACAAAGCAAACAACCACCCCCGCAGACCAATTTTAGTATGGTCATGCTTTAAGATAAAGAGAGCCTTCTGTTTGAAACCACCTTTGCAGTACTAAATATGTGGAAGAGCAGAGAAACATAGGCATCATGCAGAAACAAAAAGCATGGTCAAAACAGTGCTTTCAACTGACCTAAGCATTCTAGCTAAAATAAGTTTTGTATACTCAAGTTCCACAAATTAATTATCACACTTGCAAGAACTAGCAATCCACCTGTTTCCTTCCTTCCTTACCTTACATTGCATTCATAAAGTCCAGAATCTTCCAGCATTGCAGGAATAAACCAAAGCAAGCCCTCTCGCTGGTGGATCCTGGCATCTCTCTCTGTGATCACTGGCGTAGCACTGCCATTTTTATACCATGTCAAATTATAATCAGAGTGAAGCACTGGCAATGTAATTATTGGGCAAGTAATAGCTGTAGGCTCTCCAACAAGCACAAAGTAATCACAAATAACACACCCTTCTGTAAAAAAAAAAAAAAGAAAAAAAAAGAAACAAATTATCAATGCTTTTTATTTGTATACTTTTAAGAAGTATTAATACCCACTCCAAGTTACACAGAATTAGAAAAACTTTCTGTTACAATTTATCATTAAGATATCACAAGTCTATTATTTTTTGTTTGTTACCATCTTCTGGTTGAGAACATGAACACATATTTTACAAGCTTAAGGCCCAACTTCTCTCTGTTAAGGTAGCCAGCAACAAGCACATGCAAGACAAACAACCTCATTGCAAACCAGAGCATATGAAGTCCCATGGGATTCATCAGGCAACTCCAAGCTTCCCAACTTACCTGTCATGTCCTTGTTATTCAAACATGCTGCATGTACCATGTAACCATTCTGCTACATATACTTCTGCAGAATTGCCAGATTCTTAAAGTAAATACTATCTATGTAAAGCACAGTGCAAACAGCAACAATGCAGAGTTCCTGATAGTATTCTGCTACTATGACTGGGGGGGCCAAAAACAAATCAGGGGAAAAAAAATTGGAGAAAAAAAGTATTTAGATTAAGAAATCTTGACTATAATGTATTATTTCCTTCCTACATTTGCACCTTTAACCAAAGGCTCATTATTCAGAACATCACAGAAAAGGCCAACGTAAACATAGTTTTTATAATTATGCCTGTGTAACAGGTTGACAGGACACAATCATGCAGCCTAGCAATCATTTCTTTCAACATCAGCCAAAAAAAAAAATCAGAGAAAAAAAACATATATTGCAAAAAAGTTATCAAGAGCCCAAATATGCAAACAAAAACTTATAGGAAAATATGACTGTAGCACAAACAGAGCTGACCATTTGGCTATAAAGCAAATTGTAAAACTTTCAAGCTTTTGCATACATTTGTCCACAGAAGCTGTGGATGCCCCTGGAAGTGTTCAAGGCCAGGCTGAATGGGACTTTGAGCAATCTGGTCTAGTGAAAGGTATCCCAGATCATGGCAGGGGGTTTGGACTGGTGACCGATGATCTTTAAGGACCCTTCCAATGCAAACCATTCTGCGATTTTATGTTCAACACTGAATTTTTATGAAACAGCAAAACATCTGGTTGAACTGATTTTACAAGTCTTACTGAATGGCTGTACAAATATGAAGTTAACATACTCCATTTCAAAATAAATAAAATCTTCACTAATCTTTCTAGTATCACTACCTTCCCATTTAAAGACTTCCAAATAGGTCTCTATATAGCTCAACGTAATTCAGAGACATTAATATTGGACTGCTTATGCCAAGAGCAGCAAGACAAGCATAATTAACTTATGTAGTTCTAAACTCTACTAAAATACTACACCTACCATTAAAATATTATTAATTTAATTGTAAAGTAAACTCAGGACTAGATATACAGAATGACTCATAAAGAAAGCACTCTCTAGCTAACCTTAAGTCAAGGAAACCAATCATTTTGGGATTTCTTCATAAGAAACATGGAGAGGCTAAACCAAGTCTCAGAGACCTAAATTTAAGTGCCTAGATTTTAAAAAAATTATCTCCATTTCTCCATGGCATCCCTAGTGCAATTTGAATCCGGCAGAGGCATTCAGCTATCATCAATATGCTAAAGCAAACAAACCTCAAACTCACTACTTGTTCACAGCAACCTTCCTACTAAATACACACAACTCATCTCTTTCAGATTTTCTTTTTTAAAATGGTAAGTTCAACGAAGTATTTAACCTACCAGCACTGACGAGAGGTATCATGACAATGAGATGACCAATGAGCAAAAATATAGATGTCATATTTTGCTGCAAACCAGAAGTTTTTTCCATTGGTGTAGTAAGACTGGTCAAGCTACACTGCCCTCTGCATTTCTCCTTAAGGGAAAAAAAAAATCAGAAGAAGCATTAGTCATCTTGGGGAGGGAAAACATGGATTTGGTAATTTAGCCCCTGTCACTGAAGATTTCAACCTCAGCAAGTCTTGGCTTTCACAAACAGATGCTCAGTTTTCAGCTTTTGACTAGAACTTTTCCTGGAACCAGAACTATCCTAATGGAATAACTCTTGCATAAGTGTAATATTCTTTTACCAGCATAGCTAAACAAACAAACAAAAAAATACCAAACAAACAATCCCACAACCCTAAAGCACAGACAAATTATGCTAGCATAGTGATTTAAGCTATACTGCACATTTTAAAAACCAAGCTTGATTAAGCTACTCTTCTTTCCAAATGCTTACAAGAGACACAATCACAGGGATGTACAAGGTTTCCTTCTTTGAATGGTTCTTACACAGCTGAAGCATCTGTTAAGAGCAGTAACTTGCAGTTCTTTGCAGAAGGGCAAGCACACTGTAACTCTAGTGTCACCTGCCACTTAAAATTGGCATCTGAAGTCAAATGTCTGTGCAAACCACAGCTAATATGAATTGCTGCGGTCAGACACAAAAAAAGAAGTGTCCAACAATTTTAGTTTCAAGTCACACCTCAGGTTTTTTTTTTCAGTTTTCTCCAACAAAGACATGACTGAACACACACCCACCACCCTCATGGCCCACAAGTGGCTTCTATGAAACTCTAAACCTTAACCAAGTCCTGCTTCCCTCTCAGGTGCACCAGCATTCTTTTGGTAAGCTGTCATCAGAGATCTCCCCAAGCTTTCTACTGTCAAACAGCTGGCAAACAATTAAATCCTTCCCCTTCTGACAGCTCACTGTAGGCTAAGATCTGCATTCAGCGGCCTTGTCTTTCCTCATCTTTTGATTATTTTGCATGCTGCTGCCACTCACTCTAAAGCAATCTGGTTTCACATGTAGCAGCCCATTGCAAAACATTTATTGCACATGTCCTAGTTAATATTTGCCTTCTACTCAGCTACAGATGGCAGGAAAAAGATAAGTTATTCCACGAAAAAGTAAGCTGTGACTTACTTTTATACCCAATGTAATTCACTTCAGTTGTAAATAAGCCATAGCAGTTCCTTCTTTTGAAGCATTTCATGTGCAGAAGTGCTGGGGTATTTGGGAGGTCACACAGTGCAGAGCTCAATAATTTAATATAACAGTCTCCAGGTAAATAGTTCTTTTGGACAGTTTATCTGATGAAACCCTCATATCACAGTCCTTATTTAGTTGCCTTATATGCACTTTTCCTGTAACTGGGCAATGAGCAGGTCATCATTTTTAGAGCTTCAGTTTACCTGTAAAAAGCAGAGAAAAGGAAAAAAAGATTTTACAAAACATATCATTTGTACAGCAGCATAAAAATACAAAACTAAATTTTCTATAGACATCCTAAACATAAAAGCAAGAGCATCCCCGTGTACATTAGAGGGATGACTTAACAACAAAACTTGCAGTAGAGACTGACCAAGAATTCTAGCAAATATTTTGGGGAAAAGAAGTTTCTGTCAAAAACAACACAGTGTTACACGAGTCAAGCAACTTTACAAGACAGGTTCAAGGACTAAAAGGAAACAAATACTTAAATTTAGGGCAAGATAAGAATTAGCATTATAATAAGGGTATTCTGTCATTAACACAATGACCACAAACTTTAGTCCTTATGTCTCCTTTCCAGACAATCTTGCAAGCTGCAGAACTAAAGAAAAGTTGTATCTTTAAGACAAACCCATTATCCAGGACATTCTGGTGAAGCTACATCAAAATGCAGTCAAAGAGTATTAACAAAGAAGCCTGTAAGAATTAGGTCTTTGCTAGCTCAATTCCAGTTCAACTTTGAAACAGTACGAACTGCTCTAAATCTGAACTTGAAGAAAGTGTACTTCTTTAAGTTCAGGTAACTGCCACAACTTTTACCAAAGAACAGAAGGAAGGAAACAAAAACAGTATCTGTAGCTGTACATAACTGGCCACCACTGGCTGACTCTACAACAGTGAAGTGCTACCTATTCATTGTTCCACATCAAACTGGAGACAAGAGAATCCAAAACACAGAGAAAAGAGCAGCCTTATCAATATTCAAATAAATTGAAAATGGTACCTTCTTTCAGTAGCACGTGGAAGGAGTCCATGTTTGAATACTTTTCTAGGTCATTTTAACTCCTCAAACCTATCAATATGAAGTAATAAGAACTTTAATGTGGCACATTTTTTATTTAAATCCAAATTAAGTTATTAAGTTTCCAGTATCATTCTCAAGGTACTGTTAGGAGGCATTTAAAAGAACCTGAATAGCTCGTGTAGACAAAATTATGTTTTTCAAAAATAGTGATGTAAAATATTTTTAAAAATCTTAATCTCAGGAGGAGAGAGGAAATCAGTAATACACACAAAAAAAAGTAATAGCTGTTTCTCATTTCTCATAAAATATGTGAATTAAAATATCTGAATTAAGGATTCTGCATTCTAAAACTTCTGTGCAAGACTTTTTAGCCTGTTTTTAAGTATCTAAATATGTCCAAATGGTCCAAGTCAAATAAGTACACGGTGCTGAATTTCTGAAGAAGAAAAACAAAACACATTCAGCAGCTTGCTTGAGTCCGTGAAGAAAACACTACAAACCTAAGAGCTGCTGCTAGAAGCACACCAGAGCCTTGATTCAGCTCGGTAACTTTTAATGGATCTCTCCTACCAAGCCGTGGCTCTCCAGGCTGCTGCCAAGCATCATCAAGGCTGTGACCGGCACAGGTCTGGGACTGTCAGAGCAGCAAACACTCCTTCCTGGGTTTGATACAAGCATCTCTTTCATCCAAAATCTTGCTCTTGTCACACAAGCAGTTAATAAAGAGCCCCTGCCTGACCATCGTTATGCAATAAATAAATAGAGAAATAGTTTCTGTAGTGTTTTACCAAGTCAAGAAGATTTACGCCAAGCATTATCCCGCTTCCTGTTACAAGTACTTCAAAAAATGTGGCAGCGTTAGCACTTCCACAGCCTTTATTTGTCCATCGTACTTCCTACCTGAGCTTGTACAACGCGACACACAACGAGGAAGCAGACAGAAACGCAAAATAAAAAATTACTTCCACTGAAGCTATTTGGGGCCATAAAAGCTGAGAAACCAGCAGCCACAAAGATTGGGAGAGTGCACTAACACACCCCGCAGGAACATACACGGACTCAAAACACTGTTGAAAGTAACAAACCCAGGTGTTGGTTGGGAGCTGGTTTTCTGGAAGCCGGCAGCACTGCAGCCTCAGCTGGCCAGGGCACCCCGACCGCCCTGTGGGGGCCGGCCCCGCTCCTCACGCAGCCAAGGAAGGCAAACGGGCCCCGGCGCGGCACGGGGGGAAGGACGAGCCAGCCGCCTCCACCTGCACCCCTCAGCCCAGCCTCCTCCCCTCTGCTCCCCGTCACGCAAGCGGCACTGGAAGCCGAGCCCAGCCCAAGGACTGAGTGAAGTACAGCACCCACCGCCCGTCTTCACCGCCCTTCCTCACCTCCCTGCGCTCCCGCCGGCTGCCCCGGCCCACTCCACGTAGCGGGCCGAGCGGGCAGCACTCCCCGCCTCGCCCAGGAGCCACGGCCACCGTCCCCGGACTGCCCCGGACCGCCCCCGGGCCGCCCCCGGGCCGCCCCAGGCCCGGCCCGGGACTGCTCGGCGAACCGGGTGCAGCGCGGTGAATGGCAGCGGGGAGCTGGCCAGCCCCGCCGAGCCCCGAGGGCGTGCAGCACCTGGCACAGGGCGAGCTGGTCCTCACGGTGGCCTCATGTATGACCTCCTGCGAGGGCATCTCCCCGCAGCTTAGCTAAGCCGGTTTTCTCGGGCATCAGCACTTCCTTTGGCCGTCACGCTTGGGCTTAGTTCCCCTTCGGGCTGTGATCCCCTGGGCTGGCGAGCTGACTTCAGTGCAGCTTTCCCTCGGGCTGCCCTCGGGGTTCATGGCGAGCCTTGGCCGGACTGACCTTGGAAAGAAAGCATGAGAGCCCTGTGACCAGCTCAGCGCCTGGCTTTGCTGTGGGGCAGAACTGATGCCCATTTGGAAAAGGAGACATTTAATGCATTCAAAGAAGCAGATTGTACCAGTGCACCCCAGTGCATGCAGGGCATGCCAGGCTTAACCATGCCTGCTCTGGGGAGACTGTCACACAAGAGAAATCAGTCCCTGGCAATCCATCACCGCACTCATGAAGTGAGTCCAGGGACTCTCACGTTGTCTGGTATCCACCGGAACAGGCAATGTGAGTGTCTGCTGCCACCATTCCTGTTCCATCACCTGAAGTTGCTCACGCTGTCTTTTTAGAGCAGAGCTCTGTTTGCTCTCCACAATGTAAGTTGGACTTAGAAGTAGATGATCTTTGAGATTCCTTCCAAGCCAAACCATTGTTCGATTCTATGACTCTAAGTGTTTACTTTTTTTTCTGGTTTGATCCCTTCCACTGTGCCAGGATATCATTTTTTTTTGTTCAAACAATAGTTTCTTCCTTCAGGTTTGTGTAGAAACTCTATACAGTTCTCACTGTTCAGTCTAGTGGTAAAGCTAAACTTACTCAAACAGAAATTGAATTTTCCAGGATGAAGTTTCCCTGGAATTATTTCCTTGTCCCTAGTTTTCAGAACCTTTTCCCCCTGTGCTTGCCTTCAACACCTTCATTTTGGTTCCCATAAGCTTACTTTTATTCACTCTTCAAAGACATGTCTGTAGGCTATTCAGTGATTGCTTATCCCCATACCTGCTTTTCTTCAAGATCTATATTTGTTAACTTTACTTACATTCTGGTTGAAGTAAACGTATACTTTAATAGGAATAAGAAAAATGTAAGAAGAAGCTTCAGCTTGAGATTCGAACCATTTCCAAATGATTGTGAAAGGACTGTCAATTTAAGGGCTTGAAAAAATGTGGGAAGGCATGTTTTACCTTCTTAAATGGTACATGAGAGATCCAGACTCACAGAACCATTACTCTTTTCCAGGTGGGAGGCTTGGACTTTTTTGTAGTAGAAGGGTTAATTTTCTACCCTCTTTGTTTCAACATTAATTAGAGGAAAGAAAAGATTTTCATACTGACTTCTTCCATGTTTTCAATATCAGGATGAAGAGCTGGCTTAAGCAATGAATCTCTCAGGGAGGAAAGCTGTGAAATATTTACCAGCTTGTCTGATAACATAAATGGGGGAGAAAGCCCTTTATGAGCTAAAGAAGTAAACATCTGTTCCTGTTATTGTGGGTTTGTAAGCCTTTGCAAACTCTATTTTAGCTGCGCAAAATACTTTTTAATCTGCTTTTGCCTTCACTGCTTTTGAGTCAAGTTAGGTGTTAAGGTAACTGGCTCTATTGGGGAAACTTCGTAGGCCATAGAAATTTGAAACCGAAGATTTTTCTAAGTGTTTATCTGCTCAATATGTTTCTTCACAATATCTAACTAAAGGATAACAGCAATGTTTCAAATTAAGCTGCACAAAGTTTGAAAGTTGGTGACCCGGGGCAGTCAGAGAAAGAAGAGTCTTCCGGTAGCCAGCAATGATCAGGAAAGTTCTCCACGATGTAGCAAGAGAATAGGGAACATGCCAGAAACCCATCAGTCTCAAGGAAGTGTAACAACTTATATAATGGGTGTCTAGAGTATTTGATAAATACTAGATAAAATGGTTATTTGTAGAATGTGGCACACATCACTATATCCATATTCATGTGTCATGACCACACTTTTAAAGTAACTCCCCAAAGTACTCTCTGACACTCATTTTGGAGAAACTAATCACTATGAACTGAAAGTACACTTCTGAAAGAACACACGCAACAATCAGTACTGCCAAAATTGTGATTCAGGAGCAAAGCATGCATTTTTTGCAGAGCAGGAGATCTTTCCTAGACTTTTTTAAGAATTATGTGAATGAATCAATCATGAAACATAGGAAATATTCCAGTCAGAAAGCAGAAATTTTGCAGATTTCTGCTCTTCTTCCACTGTAGAGCTGTCTTCATTAATAGTTTTACAACCCAACCTGTTACCTCAATTGCTCCATCAGCTGTCTGACTGTACTGTTATATGTGTATACATCCACATATAATTGGGAAAAAATGAGTCATTGTGTCCAACTGAGGTCCTCTGAGGTTTCAGACCTCTGGACCAGTGCCTGTGCTTCTATCAAGACTTCATTGCTGAGAAATCAGTCAGCACCAAGAGGCCAGACAGAGGTTTGTGTCCTTCAGTATTCAGGGGAAACTGGCCAGGGTGAACTTCAGAACAACACAGTAAGATGTTCCAGTTGGCCCTAAAAAGTGCAGCTCCTCTCCCAACACATCAATCACTGATATTGTAAGCAGTGACTGTGTCACAGGAGTTAATTCAAAGACTGTTTGGTAATTCCACCAAAGTTCTCCATGGGGCTCTTTTGACTTATAGTTTAATATAGGTTAATGTGGAAAGCAAGCAAGAAACACAAATTTATGTCAGAAAGACTATTTATACTTAGTTACATTTTGCTATAACTTGCTGTATCACCAAAAGCTACAAATCACTGGAAATACAAACCAGTTCTGAATCTCCTACAGTCTGAACACGCCTACTTTAGCACAACAACAGAAGGTGTGGCCACCAAGATCCTCATTCTGGAAAATCATAAATCTGGGGGTCGTTGATTTTCTTGTTATCCAAGTTCAAAGTCCAAATCAAAACTGGCTTACTAAATCTCATCCATTAATTCCCTCTTGTAAAAAGCTCTCTCTTCTTAGAGAGGACAAGGTAGCAACAGAAGCATAAGAAGAGATACTCATAACAGTAATTTTAGTATTACTCCTGCAAAGGCATGTCAGACCTTATTTTGGACACATGGCAGTAACCTAAAACCGATTGTCATGTATTGAGATTTGTTCGATCACACTGTTTGGCATTTCCACACAAAAGAGGGAGATATTTGATCAGGTGCATCCATCTACACTTGGAGCAGATTTATACTGGATAGAGCAACAGATCTCTAATTGACATTTTAAGTAAGTGAAAAGAATGAATATACCAGTTCTCTCAAGAGACAACTTTTACAATTAGAATCTGGTTTAAAATAAAAAATCAAGGTTTAATTTTTTTCTTTTTTAAGAAAGCTAGAAAATCTACCACCAGTAGAAAATCTACCACCAGTTCTACATCATAATCACTTCTTCACATGTTTGCAAGTGCAACTGCTGCTTAAGTAGTTGCAGAAGAGGTCTTGACAATTATGTATGTGACTGTCACTGCCGCACTTTACCAGGAATGCATGCTAGGAGCACCTTTCTCCTCTTGGGCCACCCAAGCTCACTGTGGATTTCTTTGCAGAATGCTTCTTTCCTATCCTTTCTGTGACTCTTTTCAATGCCTCCTGACAACAATTGTGGAGAACTTTTCCTTTTTGCCTTCAGCACACAGAAGTTCTATAGCTTTGTTCATTTCCTGTGACTGTGACTAAACAGGCCCAAAGCTTTACCACATTACTGCTTCAGTAAACCAGCTATCCTTGTATTACTGACATTACCTGGATAGTTCTGGTTTGAACCAAAGCAGTTCACAAGACAGATCTGGAATGGTTTCAAGATTCTTAAAACTTGCTTGAGGTGGAGACAGTTTGTTGGCACTAACAAAACTCATCAGAGGCAAAGTAAGTAACGCCTTCACTAGCCAGTAGTTGAGTCATTGAAATGAAAATCAGGTTTCACAACTTCATATCTCTGCCCAACACTCATCCACCTCAAGATCTTATCCTGTTTTGTGGGTTAGAGTTCTTGGAGTCAGCAGAAGTGCAACTAAAAAGGCTGTAATTAATTTGCAGTGATGTCTGTAAGATGAATGCAGTGGTTTATCCCTCATATATAAGTATGTATATACATATATATGTATACGCACACACACATAGTGAGTTTAAAATATCCTCATCTGTTACAACCAAGTCTGTCTGCTATTATCATGGAGCAGCTCTCTAATTCTGCTTTTGCAATTCACTTATTACTTTGTACAAAGTGTGCTCAGAAATTACTTTTAAATATTGTACAGTAAGGGCTGCTGTACAGAAAAGAAACCTGGAACTGTGAGCAAAGGACTTCAAGATTTCGCCTTCTCACTCAGCCAGAAAGGTACAGTATACAATAAACTCTGGACAAACTGTAAAATGGCTGCATGTTTCTCATCAGCTTACCCAGTGTCTTGCTAGAATAACACTAAAATTCATAGAATGGTTTGGATTGGAAGGGATCTTAAAGATCATGTAGTTCCAACATCAATGCCGTGGCCATGGACACTTTCCTTTAGACCAGGCTCCCCATAGTTCCATCCAGCCTGGCCTTGAACCCTTCAGAGGATGGGACATCCTCAGCTTCCGGGGCAACAGTAAAGAATTTTTCCTAATATCTAATCTAAACCTGCTTTCTTTCAGTTTGAATCCATTCCCCCTTGTCCTGTCATTACATGAAAAAATAAGTGAACTGGAGTAACAAAATGGCCCAAGGAAAGCCATACAAGATTGTTCATGTTTAAATTGTTAGATGAGCACAAAAAGGATATCCACAATTACAGCATACCCTGAAATATGGTAGCTGAAACAGAAAGAATCTTTAAAAGCAGTAGCTTGCGGTGGATTGAGCTTTGAAAAATAATAGGAATTTTATCTCAGCAGACACTAGGGCGTGTTCGTGATTTCACCCTAAATTAGAAGGAAGGGTTAGTTGCCTTAGAAGCATGTAGAAATTACTGTACTGCTGCTTTCTTCTACCACTGTAAAGTCTCAGAACTGTATGAGACAAAGGAAACCAAATTCAGAGCTACTTTTGCCTGAGCTTTCACATTCTTTTCAGCTAAAAGGCAAGAAAAACAAAGTAGCAGTTGTTTGCAAGGTAATGCTTGTGATAAAATAATTATCTGTAGCAATTGATTTCCCATGACTGGAGCATGAACCCTTTGCCTCTGGACAGTAATCTGCTGTCTTTCTAAGGCTGAACATGAACCACTGTGCTAAGTGCTACTTCAAATGTTTCCAGAGACTGGGCATAATCCTTTGATTAATATTTTTTAAGAAGTCAATTTTTTTTGTCTGCTGGATATGTGTTTCGAGGTCTTGTGCTGGCATTGCCACTGTGCTCTTGCAGATGCCTTGTTTTTGCTAAAGTGTTGTAACAGATAAACAGCACGGCCATTGTTAGTAATTTTTAATTAATTAGTCATCAGAAGCTTTGTGCACAAGCTAGATAGGGTTATGATGCTAAACTAATTGCAAGGAAGTCTTAGGAAAAGCCTAAGTATTTTGGAGTGCTGAAAACAGCTGGAACTACAACATGCTCATTCACTCAATAGTAAGTTATGCTTCCTAGTTTTTTGTTTATTAATAACACCTAACTACTGTTCTTTAGTATATGATCTTTAGTGCCCCTTCCAACTGAAACCATTCAATGATTCTCTGACTATATGTTGTAAAGTCTAAAATACATTACTTGGCACAGCAATTTGTCTTTGTGACCATTGTGTACCAAACCTACCATAAACCTAGGCTGCAAAAATAGGAGCCATGGGCAAACAGGAAGGACAATAGAAAGAGTCTGATCAGAAATAAGAAGTAGAAATTGGTTTGCAGTTATCTAATTAGCAATACACATGGAAGATGAGTAAAATCAAATAACTTTAAACGGAAAACTGCTATGGCTGTGTCATGACATAGCTTTTTCTCAGTGCAACTATATTTGGTCTAATTAAGATTGATCAGCCTTAAAAAATGGAAATATTTAAAGCCTATGAAGCAGATTTTAATTCCATTCCTGCATATAAACCAAAAAACCTTACCTGTGACATCCCTGTAATTCATTGTAGGACGCTGATCAGAAACAATTTGTTTTCCCAGTAGGCTTTTAGTGATCAGCAGCATTCACAACACATAATACTGCCCAGATGGTTTTGCTTCTTTCCTTTTCCTTACATGTCCTTCAAACACGAACATTTGGTCAAACTTCGTAAGAGTAATTTGCAATTCTCTCATCTTACCCAAAGGAGACCAACTCCTTTCAGCACAACAGCTTCTCCTAAATCCTAATCTTGTCCTATAGCCCTCAGCAGGAATTAAAAGTGTCCAGCTTTCCTTCTGTCAAGAGTACCCCCTGCCACACTCTTGTCCTAAGATCTTCCTTCTTCCAATTCCCCAGCTGCACATGTCACATTCCTCCTTATCATGTTCCTTTCAGGGCTAGGTCTTCAGACTTTTCAGCTCCCAGGTCTCTCAGACTTTCACAAAGACTTAAGCACTTAGAGTTCATCTCATCAGACAATTCATCTGGGCCAGCAAGAATTGTGGGGAGCAGATCTCTGTCTGCTTCAAAATCATCTCTGCCATAGAAATATATGTGTACTCTGGATCCATATGCTGGGGAAGATGGATCCAGTCCTCAGACCTTCCTGAACAGCCTACAGCATCTCTAATAAAGCCTGTGGTTTTATTTTAATCATTTATTTTATAATAATTCCTTTTATTGGGTGATGTTACAGAAGAGAAGGAAAACAATTTCCCTTGTGTGTTGCATTATGTTTTGAGACAGTAATTTCTTGTAGCTTCCAGAAGAACTTGTGAGAGCTTTTTTGTTGTCCTAGAAAACTTTCCATTGCCTGAAGAGCTGGCAATTCTCTTCAGCCAAAGGAAAGCAAACAGTAATGTTTGAAATACAGAAGCAGTTCATGAGCTGGTTTTCTGTGAGTGCAACCTTTAAAAATGAGTTGGCAAATGCTAACCGTGGTGTTACGCAATCCCAGCTCTCACTAACATTATGTTTTCCCTTTTCTCCCTTGGAGACACTCACTGTGTGTGTTTTCATTGCTATAAAACACAACTGAACCACGGCTATAAATTGGCTTTTGAAGATAAGAGGGGGGCAAGAAAAAGAAAAAAAAATTAAAGAACAGTCAAACAAACTCCAATACTGTTATTTTCAAGAGCCACAGGAGCTTTTCTGCTCACTTTCATTAAAATTTCTTCATTTTTCCTGTTGGCAGTAACTCAAGGACTATCTTGCTATGGGAGTAGAGGAAAGAACCTAGAGTGTATGCTTTTGTCCAGCTAGTCATGTTTTTTCCCATGAACCTTGCTTAATTGTGTTAGCAACTGACTTGTGATATGAAAGTTATGGTTAAATACTGGTGCTCTGTTTATCGGGTTATTTGGCATGGATCATATTTTGCTTGGATTTTGGTAAGCAAAGCTAGGTCTCCACTCACAGTAAATACAGCTGCAGATGGCATAGTAAGCTGCTACATTCCAAAATACATGAAGTTCATTTTGAGATTCTTTGTATTCAAATGTTTTTCTTCTCTGGATTTCCATGTACTCTTTTTATCCTCCATCTTTTCTCTAGATTCGGTGTGAGCACCTACAGAGACAGGCACTGCAGCAATTCCTGCCTATGGGGGTTACCTGACTCATGGCTGTGTAAAGATGGTGACTGTGGCATTCTCAGGATTTGGAAGTACACAAGGACACAGTGGTCAGGGCTTCTGTGAATTTTTTTGTTACAAATTACAACAAAACTTTTACTAATAGTAGTAAAAGCAAATATAAATATATGCTAGAAGTTACTAAAAAATTACTATGAAAACAAGTATAAATATATTGCGAGAGTAAAGCAAATATATATATATTAGAAGCTATTTCAGAATTCCAATGAGTGAAACAAGTACATACAAAATTTTAACTGGGTGCATGCCTATAAGTATATTATGCAAGCTGCTACCAGCATGACAGTCACCAAAACACTCAGAAGAGTGGGTATAATTGATAATGGAGAAGTTTTACTTCAAAGATCATCCATGTGCATCCCCAGCAAGGGGTTGGTCTGTGTGGGAAATCACCTGCAGAGTAAGTCTTGCAGAGAAGTTCATTTTGGGTAGGCAGCAAGTTACTTAATGCCATAAAGGTATAAAAAGTATCTGTGTGTAGGACATCAGTTCCTACAGCAGTTGTTACTGACTCCTGTTTTCATGGAAGGTCAGTTTCTTTGTCCTGCACCCATCAGGGATTATTTGTTCTGCTGACCGCTCCCCATCAAGGAAGTTTGGAATGAGTTTGTCAGGGATGTCTTGGAGCTCTCACTAAGGAGATACTTTTCTTTGTTGGTATGTTTGCTGTATTGTCTTTGTGGGGGCTGCACTCAGGTGCCTCAATGGTCAGAACTTCCATTCTGCTGTGCAGTGAAGTGGAGGAGAGAGAGGAGTACACAAAGGCAAAAGGTGCAAGGTGTGGAGTGTGAAGGATCCCCCACTTTCACGCAACAAAAAGTACTTTGGTTCAGGCACCACCAACAGATGGGCCTGGCTGAAATCAGCCTTGCTTTGCAAGCCAGAAGAACTGTGCAGGGCCATGTCTTCTCAAAGACTAAGGAGTCTAGGCCATGTCTTATCAGGAATTAACAGTATCAGCCTGAGCTGGTAAAAAAACTAACCAGTGTAATGTTTAATGCTGGTGAACTTTGAGGGTTAAGATTAAACTTAAGAACATATTTTGTATTCAAGTATTTTCTTCACCTCTTCCTGGTGTATCAAGTTACTTCATGGCCCAAGTTAAGTACCAGGCTCTAATATTGTACAAGTTTTAGAAACAAAAGTGAACATACCTCCCATATGCATCCTGCATTCAAATATTTCATAGTGAAAACAGGTGAAAATCATTTAAATTATTTGACTTGTCTCCACAGCAGCTGAAGCCTTCCTTCTAGTGATAAGGCAAAATAGAGGGTGATAGTATAGGAAGGTTGAAATCTTCCTGCCTCCCAGCATCCTACCAAAGAAACAGCTTCCTCTGAACCACTCAGACCTTTCTGCTGCAAAGTGTAGAGCTTAAATTAGTACTGTAGAAAGCAACAGAAATTCAAGTACTAGACTCCCTTAATTATACACCTTTCTGATTCTAGTGTCTCTGTCTTTTTAAATGAGCTTAACCATTATATGTATTACTTATAACCATTTTATAATATTGCATACCAGTCATGTCTTATCACATTATGCAAAGCAGGGCACAAACATCTGTGATGTACACTTTTGCCCTAAAGGGCACAGAATACATGTAAAATTAAAGGATATTGCCAAGAGATTTCTATGGGAGGACAACCTTGGTAATAACAATACCAAGGGAGACCACAAGGGAGACCATAGCAGTGTGTTCCAAATCCCCTGTTCTGTGGTAAACCTTCTTATACTTTGATAATTTTAATTTTATAGGAAGTATTACTGTCTCAGCCTTTATCTTAGACCTTCAAAGCTTATCAGATCAGCTAGGCATATAAAGAAGAGAGAAAGTTGAGCAGGACCTACATGGACAGAGACAGCCTTCTCAAAAATTTGTTATTATGCTGAGTGAATGGCAAGAAGACAGTTTGTATTAGTAGGAAGAAAGGAGGATGAGTCAGATTTCTGAGGCCACATCTAAATGCAAAATTAAGAAAAGTAAAGTGAAATATTATTACAACGTATGGTGCAGCTTGCTTGCATGTAGAGAAAGGTTTCTTCATTGCTTCCTGCAAAAGAGCAATCAAGAGTTTTGAGAACATGTTTGTGACAAACATGTGAACTGGATTCCTTATTCAAATCCATCATTCAATGTTCATCATGCTGCTGTGGCGAGGGGGTGGAGCAGCATGAACAGCAGCCACAGCTTTGACTCAGAAGTTAACCACTGTTTTACAAGTGTAGCTGGAGAGAGATAAACATGTCACTCTTTCCATTTTTGTTCATTTCAATGGAACTCTCTGGATTTGGGGGCCAGGGTGTTATTATTTGTCTACATGAAGTATCAAAAAGTTGTTAAATAATCAGGAGGAGCAAGTGGGAGCAAATATTGTTAGAGGAGTTCTGACCTTATTTACAGGATTCAAAGCAATCAAAAGGAGATCATCACTGATGTGGATTTTTGGGGGGCTTCTTGTCTATCCTTTTGCAAAGAAAGCTTGTGACAATAACCCCATAACTTCCAGTCAACTAGCTGCTTTCTTTCGTGCCATATAATTTCTATATTTTACTGTTTTTTATTAAATTCATTTTTGCCAATTCTATTAAATCAACTTTTGCCAATTTTGCTTTTTGCAGTACTCAGTAATGAATTCAGACCCACCTTGTTCACCACTGCTCACAGCAGCCTTGACATTTGTCCTGCTCAAAGTAAGCACACTGAAAGGGCAAAGGTTGATGCCTGTGAGATTGAGCAATATATAATCAGATGTGCTGGTCACATCAAAGATTCCTCCTTTGGTACTAAAACTGGTACTAAATCACTGTCTGAGAGGCTGTTAGCTTGACCAGAGTATGATGTAAGAGGAGACAGAAACTGGACCAGGGTCTAGCATTTAACACTTGTAGTGTTACTTAGGTCACTTGTAGTTTGAGCTGATGGTAGTGTAAACTATCAAACTGGTAATATAAGCCTCTCATCAGAGCTAAGCATGAAGTTTGAAAGTGATTTAAAATAGACAAACAGCTATGCTTTTTCATTGTTTTTAAAAATTTCAACTTACTGTAATGACCAGTTCTGTTCACACATCCAGAGTGGCCTCTCCAGGTCAAAGAGTGGCCAATCTTTGCAGAGCTGGGAAGATGATACTGTGCAAGGAAGCATCTCTTCCATCCTTGAAGCAAACATGAGCAACAGTTCGGAGCTCTGAATGCTCCCAGCTTCCTTATGCCTGCCTTATGCCAGCAGGTGATGAGTAAACTTCACATCCTCCTGATTGCAATTTCCTGAGCTTCAGCCTGAAGTGGGGGAAGAGGAGTCAGACCACAGCACATTGTTGGGGTCTTTTTCTTAAACAAGGACACACCCAGGGTGGAATTTCACATTTCAGGCAAACTGGAAACACCAATTTTCATTCACATATTCAACTATAAGTGCTCTCTTTATTTCCCCAGCCTTCGTCTGTGCGCTGTTGTTGCTGTGCTGCTCAGAAGCATTGCAGGGAACAGTTGCAGGATGATGGCATACTTGGGTGGAAGAACAAATAAGGCAAAGGATAGAAAGGACTGCAAGGGAAAGAACAGAGCTAAAGGAAAGAAACCAAATCTGTGCTTTAGATAAGCTGTCTCCAACATAGCTTTTATTGTAGAATAGACTTTATCTCCATTTACAGAAAGTTAAGTACACAGATTCAACAACTTACAAAACTTGTGTTTTCCCTTGTTCTTTTACTTAGCAGAAGCTTCTCAAAGCTTTTTTTGCTCTGTTCAAGAGCAGCTTTTCAATGACATTTTTCAGTTTGCAGAAAACATTATAAATCTGATATACTTTTGTGCTGACCAGGTGAGGTTGTTTATCGACATTCAAATGCATCTGGCAGGGAAGGGAAGGAGCATGATTAGCAGGCTGTGTCCCAGTCAGAGGAGGTCTTCTGGTTTCCAGAAGATTCTGTGCCTGGTACTTTCCTCCCTGGACCTCCCCATGACATTTGCTATCCATCCCAGCTGTTAACCTCAGAGATCCAATCATTAGGAAAGCCACAGTAGAGAAGGGAAAAGAAAGAGTGTAAGCAAGGCAGAGTTGTATGGTGGCATTGATAGACTGCTGTGAAGGAGATACTCTTTAGGGAAGCTTTCAGAGGATTATACAAAGGCAATCATGTCTGTCACATCAAATACAGGACACAGTAGCAATCAGTGCAGCAATAAGGCAGTTTAGACTGCAACTGGAATGTTTCTCAAAAGGTGCCAACACACTGTGCTTGGTCCTCTGTGGTTTGCCAGATTCCTGCTCTCCCTATAACACTCACTAAAGGAAGAACTGTCATGGTCATAAACAATAAAAGTATCATCAGCCCTTGCAGATGTTGCAAATTTGATTTTTGTTAAAGAAACTCTTTATCCATTTTTTTTCACTTCAACATTTTCAGATATTAGATAGTATTTGTCAATTTGAGTCAAACAGGATGCTAATTTCCTGATTGTCTACAATAGATAGTTAGTTCACAGCTATGCTCAGCTCTGGGCCCACATATGCAATATGAATGTGACCCATGTGTGTACTGGCAGCTGGGACCTATGGGCAGATGCTGCTTTTCATTCCTAGTCATATTTCTTGAGCATCCCCCATTCTGAAGAGATGGGAGCCACTTGTAGTCCATGAATTTCATGTATCTCATCCTTGCTTGGCTTTTCATAATTTTTATTGTTTAGTTGATAATAAGTTTCTTGATGCTAAGATATATGAGATAGGTAAGTTTTACTGGCAGACTTATAGTAATGCTCTTTTTTTTTGTCAGGGTTCTCAGCAGCAATAAAGAGAAAAAGATGCATTCAGCACATTAGTCCACAATTTCTTTATTGAGTTGTAAGTGCCAGTTCTACAATCAGAATTGTGTAGATTATTTTTATCTGTATGCATTATGTTACATCTATCTACATGACATTTATCTGACCTTTGTTTGCCTACTTTCTCAGTCTTGGAAGATGGAGTTTCTTATCATAGTCTCTGTTTTCTTTGAGTTCTAACCCCAATCATAGTCTTCTTTCATGTGCAGTCTCATTCTCTCCTACTCCAAAGCAGGTGTCTCTAGTCTGCCTGTTTCTGGATGCTCCCACAGTACAGCTGTCCATGAGCTCCTTTCTCCCCACTATCATTCCAAATATATTCAGTCACCTCCTCCTTCAAACAATACCTTCACCACACCCTCCCTGTATTCTCACCAGTTCACAGTTTCCTCTTCTCTATTTCCTACACACATTTATTTGTCTCCCAATCTCTGTAAACCCATCTCCCGTCAAATTCTCCCCATGTTGTTTCTCTCTTCCTACTAAAGTGGCTAATACCAGTCTCCCATCTAGACAGCTTTCACCTGCTTCAAAAATTTATTCTCTTTATCAGGTTCTCTTTCTTATCCATATTTTTGTTTTTTTTGGGTTTTTTGTTATTGTTGTTGTTGTTGCTGTTTGGTTTGGGTTTGTTTTTTTTTTTATTCCTTCAAACTGCTCAGCAGAATATGAACCACTTGCTCCTAATCCAACTTTAATGGGAGTTGGTTCTCTTCTCAGTCTTAGGCTCCATATTCAGTTTGCCCCAGTTCTACTGTGCAGGCACACCCCTCAACCTCTTCTTTGAGATTCACTGTGTACTTCTTTCTTTCACTCCTTTCTCTCTGGCCCAGGTGTAAGCCTCAGTGCACAGGGAGATTAATTCCTGCTGCCCACTTTCCAGCTGTGGGATTAGCACCAACCTCTGAGGAGAGACGATGTTTGCTTCTCTGAGTAGTAGTTTTCAGCTTGATTATTGTGGAGTAAATACAAGATGTCTGCTCTTCTTCTTAAACTGGAGAGTCCTTCTGCTCTGCAGACTTGTTCTGTCTCTCAGCACTGAGTCACAAAGCAATGGAGCATGTTCAGTAAGGCTGGAATCTTCAGAACTGTAGGTTGCTAAACCTCAAGACTGTCTTGAACACCACATTGGGCAATTTTCCATTTTGTATAAAAGCAGCAATTTGACATTTAACATTTGACATCATCTCACTGTATTTCTCAAATACATTTCATAATTGAGCTAACAACACTGAATATCTTTTCTGAATGTTTTTTAGTTTCAAAGTTCCTAATTTCTCATAATGATGAAATCAAGATTAAACAAATCAGAGAAGAAGAATGGGAAGGCAAACCTGAGGTAAAAAAAGAAGAGGGGAAAAGAAGTATTTTGAACTTTAAATAATTAAGGATATGAGTGGAGAAATTGCCACATGTGCATAGCTTTATCAGAGAAGCAGTATAAAATAGAGAAATAAGAAAGAATTGATAGAAACAAAAAATTGTTTAAAGAAGTTACAGGAAAAGGTATCATCATAAGAAAAAACCCAAAGCATTCAAAATTTCATAAAAAACAGCCGAACATATGAAAGATGAAAAAATTGAATTTTATTTTATGATTATAAAAATAAAAGAGCAGTAAAGTGGTAAAAAACAGAAGAGAAGGAAAGTGATTACTGCAAAAGGAGTATTGATGCTTCTGAAGTGTTTTAAAGTATTGCCATAAAGCTGCAACTTTCTGAGAAGCCACCAAAAGACATGCTTGAAGAGGAAGTGAGGCATGTGCCTTCGTGGTTAGCTGACCCAATTAGTGATGGAAATTGTCCTGATTTAGTAAGCAGGATATATGCCTTTATAAATCACCTTCTTAAATATAATCAGAAGTTTACCCATTTTAACAAAAGAGCTGTGATTCTTTGATGTTTGATTATACTTTCTGTTGAAGACAGCTTGTTGGGGCATTTTTCTTACAGATCAGATTCATTGTTCATTTTGAGTAGGTCATTATTGAATAAACAGCTGAGCCATCTTCAAATACAAATGGTTTCTTACCTTATTTTACAAAAAAATTCTATGAATTATGGCATCATTTAGTCTGAACGTGGGAGGACAGCAAAGGTCTGCTCAAAAGGATTCAAAAGTTCTTCCTTTGTTCAACAGTGAGGTTCCATAATTAAAACATAAACTAGGCAGACATTTTAATCTAGAATTTCTTTCCAAAATTACATAAAATCACATTAGACAATAGTTTTTGGCAATGAAATGAGATTATTTTTGTATAACATAAAATGCAGCTGTTCAAAAGGGGGGATTTTCTCCAGGCCATATTAGGCACTATTTAAATCATGCTGTGACATTTTCAGTATTCAACTAGTTTTGGCTAAACCTTGAAACTTGTGCCTGAAATAATTGTCATCATCCCAACCCTTATACATCCTTTTCCTTCCCCACCTAATCCTTTTCCTTTCTCTTCCATGCCTTGCAGTTTATAAACCCATTAATAACTTCAAAATATTTATAAATCCATTAGAAGTTGGAAACTGTCATTTTCACTGTATGAGTGTATTAAATTATGTGCAGCTAAGGTTGTTTTGACATTTCTGGAGATAGTGTTGGCTTTACCTCCTCACATTTCTCTCCCCCATTTCCAGGCAATTGGAAAAATATATAACAATGAAGGGATGTGCTGAAGGTTCCTGTTTTATCTTCTGTGTGTGGCTGGGAAGACGAGAAGAGGCTGCCAAACCATCTTCCTCCATTGTCAAGTTCTGCATATTTTTAGATTAAAACAATAACATTCAACTTGAGAGCAATTATCTAGCTGCCTAAAAATTGCCAGAGTGCCTAAATATTTCCCTAATATCCTTTACAGGATACATCCTTTGCATCCTTTGCAGGTAATTTTTTAGTTCTCTTACAGCTTCAGAATTGGAAAAGTGACTCAGTGCTCCTTGTCTTCTCACACTATGCATCTCTGCACTAATGTAGGGGCCTTAGAGGTGTTCCCAGGTTGCCAAGTGAGTGGCACTCCCAAGCTGATGCTTCTTCCCAGTGTGCATCAGCTCACTCTTCCCTATAACCTCCTTTAGCCCTGTGCGGGAAACAGGGGCTTCCTGAGAAATTCCACCTCTGACTGGGGAGAATATTTGCACCTCCTAGCAGCTATACGTATGCACACCTTAAAAGCTGAGCAAAAATCTCTGCTGTGCCATGATAGCCCAATCCTGACAGAACTGACAATACCTAGACTGGCTAGGGGTGGAATGTATTGGGTTTACATGGCCTGGTTTTTGATAGTTGGGGGGTCACAGAGGTGGCTTCTGTGAGAAGCTGCTGGGAGCTTCCACCATGTCCAGCAGAGCCAGTCCCTGGCACAGATAGACGTGCTGCTGGCCAAGGCTGGGCCAATTATAAATGGTGGCAATGCCTCTGTGGTAGCATATTTAAGAAAAAATCAAAACAAACATTGTGATGCCATTTTAATTGGGACTAGAGAAGAATGGAGTGAGAACATATGAGGAGAACAACCCTGCAGACACCAAGGTCAGTGGAGAAAGAGAGGGAGGAGGTGCTCCAGGTGCCAGAGTTGGATTCCTTTGCAGGCAATGGTGAGACCATGGTGAAGCAGCTGTGTCCTGCAGCCCATGAGGATCCACAGAGGATGCAGAGATCCATCCACAGCCCATGGGGATCCGTGGGGGATGCAGAGATCCACCTACAGCCCCTGGGGATCCATGGGGATGCAAAGACCCATCCACAGCCCATGGGGGAGGTGCCCACGTAGGTGCAGGTGGATGCTGGAGGATGCTGTCATCCAGTGGGAGATTCAGTGGGGTCCTTGCTCCCAGGCTGGAGCAGCCTGACCTTGGAGGACTGCACCCCATGGAGGAATGACCATAACACAAGCAGTTTGCAGAGGACTGTTGCCCATAGGATGGACTCACATTGCAGCAGTTTGTAGAGAACTATTACTCATGAGATGGAGCCACATCTGAGAAGTTCATGGAGAACTGTCTCCTGTGGGTGGGACCCCATGGTGCAGCAGGGGAGCAACTCCTCTCCCTGAGCAGCAGAAGCCTCAGGTGATGAAATGACCTTAATGCCCATTCACTGTCTCCTTGTGCTGCTAGGGTAGGAGGTAGAGCTGGAAGGAGGGAGCAGGAGGGAAAGGTGTTTTTAAGGGCTTTTTTCACTTCTCATTATCCTGCTCTGGTGTTTTTTTGTAATAAATTTACTTCATATCTTTTAAGTTGAGCCTATTTTTCTGTGATGGTATTTGATAAGCAATCTTTCCCAGTCCTTATCTCAATCCATGAACCTTTAGTTAAATTTTAAGCACTTTTTTAAAAATATCTGTTCCATTTTCCTGGTTTTGGCTGGGATAGAGTTAATCTTCTTCCCAGTAGCTAGTACAGTGCTGTGGTTTGATTCAGTGTGAGAACATCATTGATAACCCCCTAATGTCTCAGTTGTTGCTGAGCTTACCCTGAGTCAAGGACTCTTCAGTGTCTCCTGCTCCACCAGCGAGCAGGTGCACCAAAAACTGGGGGGAGCCATGGCCAGGACAGCTACTCAAACTGGACAAAGGGATTTCCCTTCCACAGAACATCATTTCCAGTACATAAACTGGGGGAAGTTGACTGGGAGGGGCTGACAGCTGCTTAGGGGTGGGCTGGACATTGGTCAGCAAGTGATGAGCAATTGTATTGTGCATCACTTCTGCATCTTGGGGTTTATTCCTCTCACCTTTTCAGTACTATTATTTTTATCATCATCATTAAAAGTATTAGATTTATATTGTTATTAATATAGCAGTAATAGTAATAGTAGTAGTAGCAGTATATTTCTCCTTTTCAGCACTGCTATCTTCATCATTATCATCATCTTATCATCATCTTTTTTTTTTTTTTTAATTATTAAACTGTTGTTATCTCAACCCACAAGTTTTTCTTATTTCCAGTTCTTCTCAACATCCCACTGGGGGCAGAGTAGAGGAGCAAGCAATTGGCTGTGTGGCACTCAATTGCTGACAGGGGTTAAACCACAACAGTCATTTATTCCATTTCCTGTGACATCATCTTTCAACTTATTTAGGAGTTTTTTTGCTATATGTTAAAAATAACATGATGACTAGACTCCCTTTGAATGCACAGGGGAGAGAGGGAGAGAGCATGGGCAAGCAGGCAGCATTCTGACATTCCGTTATCTCAAAGGGTAATCTCAAGTAGTGGAAGTACAAAGCATGCAGTCACTTCTAGATTTGCAGGGCTTGCATCTTCATCCCCAGTTCTGTGAATCCACATGAGCAGAAGAACTCACAAAACTCTATTGAAACTCCACTGAAAATTAACAGAGATTTCCATGGGGCACTTCACTTTTCAATTTGCAACATTCCATATAATTTCTTTTCTGTCATATCCTAAGTGCACTTAGTGCTTCATCTGATCTGTTCTGATTTTTTCCAAACATTCATGGTTTTCCTTCTGAAAACATCATTCAGCAAAAAGAAGCCCTTGCTGCTCTGGTTTGCCATGGATTTCCTAGAGCCTGCACATGTGGGTTTTGCCCACAGAAACCCCTACTGAAGAACCACACAGTAAAATACATTCCCAGTTCATATGGTGAGGAGAGCTTGGTCCTTAGGAAGTCCATAAGAGCTCTCATCCATTCAGATTGCTGTTCCATCAGGATGTACCTACAAGGTTCTGTTAACAACCCATGCTCTCCAATCCATGCCTGCTGAACGTCCCTGAGGTCAGAATGTCTCTGATCCCTGCCAGCTGGAAGCCCTACTGAAAAGAGCACTCTGGAACTCAACCTCGTCCCTTTTTGTAGCTGTTGTATTTTACTCGCATATGGGAAGACTACTTTCTGCTGTCCCACAGTTCTTCATCGGAAGAGAGAGCTGGAGCAGAAAGTTGGGACCCTTAGCAGAGCTTTGCAGGATAATGATGACTTTCAGTTCTATGTTATGCACCACACCCTCTGTAGAAACTGTCACATAAGCAACAAGGCATAGAATAAGTGGAGCTCAAACTATCCAGAAATAATCACAAAAGCTCTGCAAGTAACAAGGTAGAGACAATGCCTGTGTGGAAAGGACAGGCACTAGCCTTAGAAAGAATTTATGTCTACAGGACACTGTACAGATTTTCTTAGACAAAGATATAGTAAGTATCCCTTCTCTATCTCCCTGCCAGTGTCAGCTCCATGAAAACAGAAAATAGTTACTCAGGTCAACACTGCTGCCTGAAGCCATCCATTCCTGCAATCACTACCCTCTCAGTCACTTGCAGGAAACATCTATAGCTCTTGGAATGTCAGATCCTACTGGGTAAAGCAAGACTGCTCTGCCTTTTCTTTGTTTTACAGCCAATTGCTGGTGACTCCAGCAACAGTTTCAGTGCTGCAGGCATTCTACTTTCCTGCTTTTTGCTAAATAAAATATTGCTACATGACCACTTGTGCGTTTATTTCTGTTGTTCCACAACACAGCATTGTATAGCAGTCTCACTCCACAGCTTTGCAAAAGATGCATTTGTGTTTTGAAACAATTTTCTGTGAGCCAGCTGGGTAAAAATAATGACCAGAAGTGATGAGCCAATAGCTCTGCTTTTCTGCAAACTGTTCAAACACAGCAACCATGCAACTGAAGCTTGTTAAGAAGTTATATAGCAGATATGCAGCATATAATTAAACTAAAAACTGGAATGCACAGCCACAATTAATCTGCAGTTCAAGAATAAATCTCATAAAGTACCAAATAAAACTCACAAAAAGAGGATTTGGAGCTGTGAGTAAAAACAGTTTCCTACGCAAAGTGCTCTGTGGTGAGGAAATAAGACTTAATTTGCAAAACAAGAAGTGCATCAAAGATATCTGAGTCCATCATCAACCTCTCCTCGAGATAGAGACAACCCACAGGATACTGAACTTTGGTTAACCAAGTAGGTCAAAAAAACAGCACAAGTGGGAGATTTTACAGAATATTTTGAGTTTCAAGAGGTAAAGAAATCTTATGTCCCTTCAAACTGAAATGGGAAATGGAAATGGTAACCCTATGAGGTGGCTCAGACACTACCATCATTCTGTGCTATTTCCAAGGGGATGGGATGCTTTTCCTCCTGCAAATAGCTTTTGTAATGCATCATTCTATAAGGTAATATATAATGTAATCGTATTACAGAAACGAGACCACATAAGCCACAGGAAAAAAAAAGTTTTGTTGAAACAGAAATCATTTCATGTAATATGGCAACTGAGAGCACATTATAGCCCTAAGCATTTGAAGTTTTCTGAGCAATGTGGGCTGACTCTTTTGGGGAAAACCACAATTTCTGAGAATTATTTTAAACTTACCTTCTAACAATGTTTGTCTTCCCCCTGCTTACCATTATAATTTTGCATTGGTTTTATGAGGACACCCATAGCTCAACTTGCCTCTAGTGCTGAGGTCTCAGTACCCTAGAACTAGCTCCAGCTACAGGCCTCAGCCATGCTAACAACCTCTTTGGGGAGGCATCTCAGTACATGGTAAGGATCCCTCATCCCTTGTCTTTTCTATGCAAAATAAAATAAAACTCACTTTGAGGGCTGAAGTGATATTCTTCCATTATTCAAATTCACGGTATAAATATGTAGAAATTCAGAATTAAAGGACATGACACAGCACAAGCCTCCTTTGAGTCTAAAGGCTAAAAATGTTAGTTAAGAGTTCAAGTTGTTGGCCAAACTGATTATTATACTGTATGAAGTAGTTCAAACTTTCACCCTTAGACTGAATAACTTGATGGAGACTGAGCACCAGGATAAAAAGTTTTAATTGCTTGTGAGATTGAACTCATGTTGGCAATATCAGGGGTTTGTTCTGTGCATTTTAATGACACAAGGTTATGACTGCAAAGTTATGCTACATTGACAATTTAAGCATAGCAAGGAATATATAATAAAAGGAAAACAGAGAGTAAATCTGAGCTAACAGAAGGTGACCTATGTGTAAGCTATGCAGATCTGCAGGTCTGGACTATTTGGTGCACAACTTGGGATTTAAAATGGTACAGTTAATGTTAGATTTTTTCAATTACATGGTCTGTGCAACACTCATGAGCCTATCCAGCATCTCTGAAAAACCATAACTCTCCTGCATCCTTTACTCATTAGGGTGCTGCTTCTAATTTTAGAAAGATGAGTTGAGTCATGTCATTTGGTTTTCACTGGCCGGATGTAAAAAAACCCCATTAACATCTTCCATGTGTTTGGAGCAACAATCTAAGCAAAGGACATGGTCAGCAACTGTCATTACTCAGAGGACAGTTTTACTCCAGAAGAATTCATGGGTATATCTGGTATAATTCTCACTGGTTTTGTATTTATCAGTTTTTCATACCTCAGTATAGTGAACAAGTGTTAATCTGCCTTTCCCCATTCACAGGTAACAAAATTCATTTAATCCAATTAGCTGTGTATTCCTGTTATAATGCCTTCAGTGATGAGAAATCACTGGAGAATATAAATTCAACTGTATATCTATATTTATACTTTGCAGATCTCCTCCTAAATTTGTGATGTGGAAGAGAACTCTATTGTCTTCCAACAGCTCTGGTTTAACTCCTAGCCAAGATCCAGAGGACATCCTGTCACCTTAAAAACATTCACAAAAATGTCAAATGTCTGACTAACATTACCTAATCCAAAGATTTGTTTTGCCACAAGCAGAGCAGGATCCACATCTTTGTTTCTTTCTTGCATGAAAGGAGTAACTTCTAGCAAATAATACTGATCTGTGGCAGGTCCTTTTAAATAAATTAATGACCAAATTCATGACAAAAGTCCTTTCATTAAAACATCCTGTGCACAAACTTGTGCAATCCAGATATTGAAGCACATGGACAGCATGATGTCCCACTTTTGTGGCTCCTAAAAAATATTTCTGTGTTTGGGGAGGAGCCAAAAAAAAGAAGAGAAAGCACTGTCTGGATGATATTCCCTTCATTATGCTTCATCATTTATTACTTGTATTACTTATTTCCTTCAGGAAGTCCGAACAGGAAACTAAGTAAGCAGCGTCCCTAAGGAGCCCAAGAAGGTGTCAGAACATAAGAATTTTTTTATGTTTTGATGACCAGGAAGCAGCATATTGTTTGTCGATACCCCATTCTCCTATTTTTTCACTAAATAACTGAGTTAGAGCCTGGTTTAGGCACAGACTTCTGTCATTAATAACTAACATTCATTTGAGCTTGAAACCTTTTAATATCCACCTCCACTGCACTGCCTTCCCACTTTTCTTTTTGTTAATATGTACAAATAGGGCATTATCTGATCTCATGCTGATTCTATATCGGTTCATATTAAAAATAATGCTTATTTTTTTCCAGAAACCACTGGGAAAAAAAATGTGTTCCCTACATTTGCTCTGCATGGTAACTAATGTGTTCATAAAATAAAGGCATTTAAAATTTGCCACTTGTTAGAGGCAATGTGGCAGAAGAACAGACCAAAGGCCAAATTTAGAGGCCATACAACCCTTGACACAGCCTCTTGTTCTCTCACTATAGCCAGCTGCAGGTACTTGTAAAAACAGCAGTTGAACAAGGCTAATGAGGGTTTTGTCTGTGTTTGTTATACTCCCCCATTTTCCAGTAATAACATTTCAGGCATCCCGTCAGCAAAAGGTCATGTCAGTATTCAGAAGTTACTAACTAACTTTCCCTGCATAGCTCTCTCTAGTCTCTATTTGAACCTATTATCTTTCTTGCCTTCACATCCCATGGAAATGACTTGCACATTAATCATTCAACACTAGCCACACACTATGATTAAAAAGGAACAGTGCTGCTTTTTCTTAGTCTGCCATTCAGTAATAGCTGGGCAGCCTTCATTCTGATTATGTGAGAAAGCATGAACACCTCTTTTCTTGTTCACTTTCTCCATCATTATTTGTGACTCAGAGGATCCTCTTTGCGTGTCCGAGCTGAAGAGCCTTTTGGCAAAGCCATCCCACACCACCAATCATCTGTGACACTCTCCTCTGTGCTGTATTTTGTTAGTAGTTGGAGTACTAGGATTGTGTGCTCTTTCCAAGGCACTGGTGTTCTTGCTTTGGTGCAGCCACTTATTCTATGTACTTAAACCTACACTGAGTCTGGACCCTTTTAGTGCCATTCTCCAGTCCTTTCCTAACAATACCAGAGAGCCCATCTGACTGACTGCTGCTCATCACTGAGCTGTTGCTTTCAGAGGACTAGTCACAGTGATATCCATGAGAGAACATAGCTAATGAAGAGCCAGCTGTTTGGACAGTGATTACTGTCTTTAGAAGTACAGCTAATACTGGTTTTCCACAGGATTTCTACTTTTCAACACTAAACTTAAACCTCTCATTTTCTCAGAAAGTTCTGGGAGAAGACTTAATAAGATCCTTTCACAGCCCTTATGGTATGTTTTAATGTATTCGAGTAGCCTAAGTAATTCTGAAGTACATGCAAAGTCTGTCACACTGCTTTTTGAGAAAAACAAACTTTAAGTACCAGCACAGAGGTCAGTAGGATCCCTCTGAGATCTCTCCTAGTAGGTCAGCAGCATCAGTGACCTAAATCTGCATAAGGCAGTATGAAATACCATCATTTTTTACTTAATAGCACTCAAAAAAAATTCAAGACTGAAGTACCCTATCAACAGTGAGTGAGAAAGCAGATACTGCTCTCTTCTCTCCTTTGTAGATTGGGAAGGAGAAGGAGAAGGAGAAGGAGAAGGAGAAGGAGAAGGAGAAGGAGAAGGAGAAAGAGAAGGAGAAGGAGAAGGAGAAGGAGAAGGAGAAGGAGAAGGAGAAGGAGAAGGAGAAGGAGAAGGGAAAGAATAAGGAGGAGAGGGAAGGAGGAGAAGAGAAGATCAGTGCTTTCTCATGTGAATTGCATTTGTCCTGCAGCTGACTCATATAAACGAGCCAGGTTTGATGATGCAAAAAGCTCCAATTTCTCACACTGTGCCACTCTGAAGTTGTCCCTGCTCTGTGCCAGTGATGATCAAGATGAAAGAAGAGGCCAAATGAGTTGTGAAAATATTGTTCTTTCTTCTTGTCTTATCAGTACAGACAGAGAGGAAATCCAAAAAGATCTGTGGCAAGCCACATGCTCCAAAAGTATCTTGATTTGGATATGAATGGGAAGTGCAACTACCAGAGTATTATCTAAATTAGGTCAAAAAGTCTGCAGAATCTCACTCCAAAATCTAAAGGATTTATGTGGAAACAAAAAAATACTTTTGGTGAAGAGATCAAAGCAATTGATATTTCTTTTCTTAGCACATTGGTTTGAAGGACAAATCTTTCTAAGTTTTTCACCAGAAACCTAAATAACATCCTTGTTCCTGAAGAAAAGCCACAATTGCAAGGGTGAGAAAGATTCAATCTTATACTTCACTTGCTTTGGGATAAAGAATTCAGCCTGGCTCTCTCATGCCCCAGAAAAAAATAAGATTCTTCATGGAAATTAATTTGGCCAAAATTAATTAATTTTTATGATAAGTTTAGGTTTTAATAAATCAGTATTTTCCTGTAATAACAATCAAGAAAAGTCTGTCCTCAGTGAAGGAAAACTTTCTATCTTGTTTTATGAGGTTATCTGATTAAGTAAATTCCTATTTCTTTCTTATTTTTAAAGCATTTGCGGTCAGAACAACTTTAATTTGAGCCCAACTATACCAACTTACTCATTGCACAACACACATAGCCAAAAAGTATCCTAACTTATTAAGCACTGAGATCAGATGCTTCTGTCTTTTGCAGAGCATGTTAAAACCAAAATGCCTCTCTCTGTTTTCATAATTTATTTCATTTGACAGTGACATACAAAGGAGAAAACCACTTATTCCAATATTATTTGGATTACTGGGACTTTAAGCGAGCCACAAGAAAACCAAAGCTCTGACTGGCAGTACATACGCCCATGTTATGGCAAGGAAAGCCTACCTGGAGAAGTAATCACCTGTCCTCAAGGAAGAAAGCTTTTATTCTCTTTGTTAGCTTCAGTTTTCATGTAGTAGGAACTCAACAGTTAAACATTTCAAGGGTTGGTAAGGAAAAGTGGGAAGCTGCCAAGCCCACATTTATAGGAGTATAAGTCAAGTGAAATCTTGCTTTTCTGCAATCATATTGTCACATATCTCGCTCATACTCAAAATGTGCCAACAGTGCAATTCTCACTGTGCATGCAGGATAGGAGCTTTGACGTTAGTGGAATCACTGCCCTTAATCTGAGTGAGAAGAGGATTGTACTCCATAGTATGCCTCAGCTATCACTCATCTCTAAATATGCTCCATTCAGGTTCATTGCAGCATCTGCTCCTGTGTCATGCCAGTGACTGGGAGCAAGCTGTGCTCTCTGGTAGCCAACTGTGTGTGTTAATTATTGAAACAAACCTTTAAATCCTGACTATGCAAGAACTGCATCAGCACACTGTTTCCAGCATGAGTCCTATTTGTTCTGAGCCCTTTATGCAAGAGTTTTGGGCAAACTGATTTACTGGAAAAGGCATCTGTGAGACTCCCTTATCTCTCTCAGAAACAGTAATTTAAAGAGCTGGCACATGTCACAACCAAATTCTCTTAAGGAAAATCTCCCACCCTGTCCCTTGAAGTGTTACTTGCTTGTTTACTTCACTTTTGAAAGCCAGGCTCATTGCACAGCTTCTCTTTGTACAGGAAAGTGTTATGTATCCCAGTGAAGCATGCATGTCCTTCATGCAGCTTCTTCTGCTTACAGACCTGATCTGCTTCTGACAAAACTTATTGGAAATGATTGGTTACTTACAGGGTGATGTGGATGAAAAACTGGGAAAAAATAGATTTTTAAATAAGTTTGACGAGTCATAAAGGCAAATCAGTTTCTCTTTTGCTTCATATTCTGTGAAGTACAGAAAACAGCGCTGATCCTGCTTGGGATACTAATATAGCAGAAATAATGAGTAACTGCCAGACTATACTGCTTGACTGCAATTACTAATGTATTATATTTTGTGCAAACTGCAGACCACAATAACAATCCACAACTGCCTTTGGGAATCTCAGTTTCAGCTGGAAACGTGCACAGTTTATACTGAAAATGTTTTCCCTTGTTTTCAGGAAGCTACAGCTCTCACTCATACAGAATGTTTTTCCTGACCTAACTCTTATAAGGCCCTTTAACTTTTGGGATCATGTTATTCACTGAGCTCACATACCCATGGAGCCCTTAATCTGAAGAGGAGCGACATTGAAGTTAGAACAGTATTAAGAAAAAGAAAATTCTAAGGGCTAATCAAACAAATACAGGTGCTGCCAACCTGTCTGCCTTTTCTCCATACATTGCTTCTTTCCAGAATCCCAGCTTTGGGCGTAAGTTTCTAAACTTTCAGAATCACAGAGTGTCTCAAGTTGCCTGGAAACCATAAGGATCACTGAGTACAACTCCTTGCTCCTTCCAGGACTGTCTAAACCTAAATCATAGAACTAAGCATATGGACACTAAATTCTGTTTTGCTTTTGGACAGGGCTGGTTTTGTTCTGCCTGCCCAACCACATCTAGCACAGTTTGCTCTCACAGGTACTTGATTAGGGTAGTACTAACTGAAGCTGTCAAGGTGGTATGTTCCTGTCTCAGCACCTTCAAAAATCATGCAGCTTCTTCAAAGCAGCATCTCAAGAGCCTTCTGAACTGTGCTGGGAAGCGATATGTGCTTGAATGAGAGGCACATTTTGGTCACCAGCAGCTGGCAGACTAGGTATGAACTGAAAGGACAGCTGTGTATAATTAGAAATACAGGCAAGCTGTGCAAAATTAAGAAAGAGCCAATTAATCTCCAGCCTGAACACTTAGTTTTCAGTCAAATTATTACTGAACAATCTCTCTGAGTGATATCTTATGTCACAGTTCTATTTTTTGAAGAGAAAATAGTTTTGATGAAAACTCTAGGATCTTCCCCAGCACACTCCACTGCCATCTGCATTGCTGAATTAAAAGCTGCTCTGCACTCTCAGACCTTGTTTTTTCCCGTGGCTGCTGCTAAGGACAGCATCACAACACAGTTGCCAGTAACCGCAAATTTCACACAGCCTTTGACTAATCCTTACAGGAATTTCAGCCCAATGTAACACAATATGGATGATTGCCAGCTTTGGCTGGGTGCCAAGCCACATACGCTTAGCTGGAACATTTATGGTATCTTCAGCAAGGATGTGCATGTAAAATGTGTGCAGAATGGGAGTGCGTTTTACTCTTCCTGG
Source organism: Toxostoma redivivum (assembly GCA_013397375.1). Lineage (NCBI taxonomy): Eukaryota > Metazoa > Chordata > Aves > Passeriformes > Mimidae > Toxostoma > Toxostoma redivivum. Next base: position 900,306 of record VXBI01001235.1, read on the forward strand.
AGGGTCCATATCCTGGCAGCCTTGCAGAGGCTTTTTGCAGCCTCCCAGTCCAACGGGCTAGTTGCCACATGCAGGCAGGAGCTCATGGTTTGTACCATCTGCAGCTTTCAAAACCCAGGCCAACCTCCATCACTTGACCCTCTTGGAAGCGTGGAGGCAAGGTGAGGAAAAGATCTTCCTTATCATATTATAATTGTTTTTATCCCTAGAATATAACTTGACTTGCTTTCAGCTGATCTTCAACTTTGGCATGTAAAAATCCCATAAACCAACTAAATGTGGGAAAAAAATGTGAGGGGAATAATTTTGTAAAAGAAAGTTGCTTTACAATTAACTTTATTAGGCAACAATCTCACTAGCAATGATATTTTTTTATGGTGAATAACCATTAGAAAGCTGCACGTTGGCTATGACCTTGTAGTTCTGAACTATAAATTTCAGATATACTTTTTGGAAGCCATTTTTATTTCCTTTGTAATTTCTTCCAAGGTGTATCAGTGTTTTACAGTATCTGCTACTGAAAATGCAAATGTGCTTATTTGAGACTGGTTACAGAATTACCAGAGGACAATCAGAACCCTAATTCAATAGAAAATCCTTGAGCAACTTTCACAGGCTTCATGATCAATATGAGCGTCAATGTGAATAACCCAACCTGTTTGTTAACTTACTGCTGACGTCCAAATTCCTGCAGCCAGAATAGCTGTTTGTAAATCACACAGAAATCAAACAGTGAAGTAAGGAAACTGCAGTTTCCCTGGTTAAAACAAATAACATAGGTCAGAAGCTTAGAAAGAAAGAAAATGCAATGCTGAATAAAGGTCCTTAAGTTCTTTTGAAAATGCAAAATCACAAAGTTAGTTATAGAGCTATATTGTTATTTGATCTGTGAATCTGAACTAAAATTGAACTGTTTTTTTATGCAAAATGTGTATTTGTGTCCACAGACTTAGAAAGGCAGCATGGGAAGAGGTGTTAAGGGGAATTTTGAATCCTGCTATTCATAAATGTCACTGAAGGCTTCCAGAGAAAACTTCTCAGATTTTATGACATACTGAGCTCAAATATTCAACAATGAAGCTCAGCCTTAGAGAATCAGAAGCAGACCTGGTATTTCTGTCAAGAGGTTAAACTACATCTCTCCATCAACAGAAACAGAGGGAAAAATAGGACTACTGGAAGGGACTCGGCTCTCACTTGCAGATTGAGTCTGGCTTTTTGCTCACCTAAATTTTTCTGATTAAGGAATGTTTCCAGCCTGCTCCAAGAAAAGGTCTGATGGATTATTGAGGGGAAAAAACAAACAAAATTTTCTTTGCTTCAGTGCACACAAAGAAAAGGTTGACTCTGAAGTAGTCCATAAAACTCTGATATAGCACTTTGAATTACAGAGAGAAGCCTGACCTGACACATTAAACTGACGCATGTGTACATTTCTGCTTGCATGAAGAGGAAGTGACTCCATAAACCCTTGCTAGGACCCTGAAGGTAAAAGCTGGGATGCAGCTTAAAAGGATGTCACAAGGACATCTAATCTGTGTTTTTGTCATGAAGTACAGGTGGTAGATCTGTAATATTCAGATGGATATTTAACATACTCAGAGAGATTTCTTAGTCCCCTTGTCATGGTTTAAATACCACCAGGCAACTCAGTCCCACACAGCCACTCACTTACTTCCCCAGTTCCCTTGGGATGCAGGAGAAAATTGGAAGAGTGGGCTGAGATAAAGACAGTTAAACAGGTAAAGCATGCTAGCAAAGTAGAACAAGAAATTAATTCCCCACTTCCACTGGCAGAGACGTGTCCAGCAATCTGCAGGAAAACTAGGCTACTTCACAGGTAATGGTGACTTGGGAAGACAAATGCAATCACTCCAAATATGTCCACCACTTCCTTCTTCTTTCACCAGCTTTTATATGTGGGGTGTGATGTCATATGATATGGGACATCTTTCTGGTCAGAAGGGCTCAGCTATCCTGGTTGTGTTCCCTCCTAGCTCCTTGTGTATCTCCAGTCTCCCCCTTCTTGGGTTGTGATGAGAGGCAGAAAAGGCCTTGATACTGTGTAAGCAATAGCTAAAAGATCCCTGTATACACAGCACTGTTGTGCTCACAAATCCAAAGCACAGCCCCATACTAGCTACTATGAAGAAAATTAACTCCATCTCAAAACAGCCAAAACAGCACACAACCTCCCCCTCATCATAGTCTACTTCTGCCCTTAAACTAGAAAAACTTGCTGTAGAGTTTCCCTAATACAGTACATAAGCATTTCTGTTCCCATCCAAAACTGAAGACATTACTCCTTGTCTTAATCCAGTCAACATGAAAAATGACTGTTTGCTATCTTCTTGCCATTTTGGAAGTCTGCTATCATTTAAGCAATATTCCCTTTGTCTTTTCTTATATAAAAAGACTCAGTTGTTTCAATTTGTTCCAAATAAATAATATTTTCCAAAAATCTTCTTCCTGGATATCTATTCTGGATTGTCTCCAATTTATGTGCATCTTTCTCAAAATGTGATTTTGAAACTCAAAGAATTTTCAGTGCCAGATAAGGTCTTCCCAATAAGGATACAGTTGAATAAGTACTTCTCATGCTATATGAACAAGAACCGTATTACTATATGCAATGCAAATTGTCTTTCTTGCAACTGCTTTGCATTATTTACTAATTCCATTTCTGGGTGATTTTGTTTTCCATATGCCTGGCAGAGCTGCTATTGCCTAATCATATCCCTAATTGACACAATTTTTTTTCCCTGGTATTTTCTTTCTTGGATTTATAGTCACATACCATCACCCCAACATACCAAACCCACTTTGACCTTTGCGGTGTGTTTCCAGTGCTTCCACCCTTTCCTACTACAATTTGAAGCATAAATTCATTAATCTATTCCTCAGTCCATCATGTATATTGTTAATCTAAATTACTGGATTTGGTAAAGTCAAGCCATTTACAGGAATTAAATCTGCAACTTTGCCTTGAAATATCCCTCATTTCACAGAAATCCAGTGTTGACTCCTCCATGAGCAGTATTTGCTGTCTGAGCATCAGCCTTTACATTCCCATAATCTCTATGATGTTTTCCAAGCTTACTTATGGCATTCCTCAAAACTCTTACTAAAGCTGAGATAACAAATTACTGTCACCTCTTTAAGCTGTTATCCTGCAAAAGAGGAAACAGAACTGAAAAGGCATGTTTTCCTCTTGGCAAATGCACCTTGTTTTTAATCAGCTTTTTGTCTCCTACTTGTGTTCTTGTTCCTTAGATACTCTTTGAAATGCCTTCTAAAGATATCCTCCTACCTCTCTGCCTTAATTTGATTCAGCACTTCCTTCCTTTATTTGGAACACTATTGTTTTTTAGTCTCCTGTAACTCACATTACAATGTGACTTCTGTCTGAATTTAATTTCAAAGAGATATAATTACTGTCACTTATCTATTAATTTCCTCTGCCTCTGCAATAAGAAGTTGCCACTAACACATTCCCAGAACTTGCTGAATCATCTGTGTCCTCCTCTGTTTCTTTCCCAACAGATATTTGAATAGTTCTGGTCTCCAGTTCTGGCAAATCCTTAACTCTGTCTTGGCCATGAGACTGATTATATGTCATATTTTATTTTTTACCTGAAAGTATCACAGTAGTCTGTCTTCCATCCTTTTCTGGTCTTCAGAAGATTCATATACAATCAAACTGTGCAGCCAAATACCTCTCATGTCCCTTTTTTATCCTCTTCCATACCCTTCTTAATCAGCATGCTAATATAATATGATATTAACTGGCCAAATTGCAATAAAATATCTCACACTATACTGTGAAAAAAATAACATAAAGTATTATAAGAAACTTCAGAATATTTGTTGTGGGTTTATAGCATACATATATATATATAATAAATTCAGAGGAAATATATTTTATTTGAAGTAAAGAAACATCAAATCTCTGTTTTAAAGAGGATACTACTACTGACTTTTTTAAATGTGCGTCTTAAAAAAATTTTCTCATATGGAACATATTTATCTCTCTGACACAACCTGTGAGCAGGAAATTAGCCAACACAAAGTATTTCTCACATTTCTTCCATTTTCTCTAATGGTGTTAGTACATATCAGGAATGATGTGAGTAAATCTGTACACAAGTTGCATGAGACTGGAAAAATCTTTGATCCAAAAGAATGCAATTAGCCTACTACCCATTTGCAAGGAAATCTGAGGCTTTGCATGGAATGAAAAGGAATATGGAAAAGCCAGCAGCTGCTGTCAGAACTGCCATAACCATCAGTCTCAGTTCAAAGGAAGTTCTTAAGGAAAGCGAGGACCAACAATTTGCATAAGGTGCTCTCTAAAGGAATTGTACAAGTGGATCAACAGCCATGGCTATAAATACATAGGTCTCTGAATTCATAAAACACAAAACACTAGCACAGACAGAGCTAGGCCCAACTAGTTTGTTTCTTCATCTGAAGGACTGCGATGGAGACCTAAGAAGGGCTAACCCTTCTTCATCCTTCCCAAATCCTCCCACTTTCAGGCAGGCAGAGCCGCAATGCACTCCAGGAAATAGACAAGAACAAGCCAGGGGAAATGGAGACAGGCAAGGCTAGAGAGCTGCACTCCCTGCTTGCTGGGATGAACCTGTCTCCTACAGCAGCCACATCAGAAGCAGCAAACCGTGCCAGTCACTGGAGCAGACATTCCCACCCTATTCTTTTCCCTGGCTGTTTCAGGCAAGAGCAGCCTGGCACTTTTTTGGGACAGAACTTCAGCTTTCTCACTCTAAAATAACACCTTAGATCTGGTCTTTCCCTTTCCCAGGGGACCTCTGGCTGTGTCAAAGCTCAGATTTTCAGGCTGCCCTCAGTACCAAATGTGTCTCTGTAGAAGTCAGTAGACAATTGGCACAGGTCTAAGAGCACATCATTCTGTAGCACGTGCTTCTGTTCATGTATCAGCATCCAACTGGAGATACTTAGTAAATTTTCAAGCCATATTGAATTAGACCTGGAGGATTAGAAATGCTGGAATTTAGGAGGTGGAGTTACTGTTGTTGTGTTGGATCTATAGACCAAGGTGCAGGATGTGCAGAATTTAGACATGCTGCAAGATCAGGGAGACAATGTTCACATTTAAAGAAAAATATGGTGTTCCAGTCTGTAGGTCTGCTTGGCCTAGTTCAAGTCAGAATGGAGAAGGGCAGATGATCTCTTTTTTGAGAGGTGCATGAGAAAATATATTTCAAAGTAAAACACAATCTCTCTGTATGTGCAGAGACATGCTGTATGTGCTGTGTGGAAGAATGCAAGTTAAGATGCAAAGTGCTTAATAGTTTCTGAAAAAAAAAACAGCTCAAGAACCCAATGGCCTTCAGCATTAGCTTGTCTTTCCAGAAAAGGTGTAGGCTTGTTCTCAGACATGGAAGGAAAAGTACTTCTCTATGGGAACCAAGGAGCTAATTTCCAGTTTAAGCAGTCATCAGCTGGCAGATGTTTGTGGAAAAGCTTTCCTTCACAACCAGAGCCAGAAAAGCAGTACAGAGATATGGAGTAAGAACATATGACACAACTTCACTTTTTATCTTCTCTTAGCCAAATTGCAAAAGACAGTGTGCCCGAAAATAGGAAGGAAAGATGCAAAAAATATCAGGGTGGAAGCTGAGACTGGATGCAGTCAGAAGTGGACCAAGGCAAGTGGCCAAAGGGTCAGGATTGGTGGGAGCAGTAGTTACTCAAGAGGCAAACAGTAGAAATAACATCATAATCCCTAGTTTTGAATGGCAGTATTTTTCTGTGTCCACTCACAACAAACATGTCTTATACTGCAGTACTATTTTTCTGACTGACATCATCCATCCCTTTGACTTTAAATACAAGATACTTTATCTTTTTTTCCTCCTTGGAGAGCACAGGATGCCCCAAACCATGGAAAATAATCAGGCCTGCACCATACAGGAAGGGGAGGATTCCTTTCTTATCCACTGTAAAAGCTGAAAGCTAGTAAGGTATGAAGCAGGGTTTAGAGTAAAAGAGAAGGATTTTTTTTAAGGACGGGAACGTTTCCTTTGAGAATAAGATTTCATCCTTAGCTCTGCCACAAAGCTCCTGTGGAACGATAAGAAGTCACTTAAACCACATGTGAGTGGTTAGTCCATCCTTTGATAACCAGCTGGATCATTAAATTATTTATTACAAATGTTGCAGCAAAGAATCTTTGAATTTACTGGTCAAACAAGATGAGCTGAGTTATTAATGGTTGTTAATGTCCCTGATAAACCCTGAAGATAAGCAATAGTTTAGAATACCTTAAGAAAGCTTTCTTAAAGGATTTTTCTTTCTTCTTCAGTAGTATTAATCAGAGTCATCCTGTTGACAAAAAAAAACTCAAAACACATAAAAAATTTCATAAATTTCATCTAGGTTTCATCAAAATTAGGAGAACTCTTGAACAGTTCTGGTTTCTTTCCTTCTATCCAGCTTGTGTGTGTATTTCACTGTGAGGTATAGAAGCACAGAGCCCATAGAGCAAACATAGCTTTGAAAAACAGCATTTGAGACCCTGCCTTTAAACTATGGAGAGCCACAAGTTCCAGGCAGTGGGTACAGGAGACCCGAGTTTTTGTGGTGTTCTGAAATGCTCTCTGGGGCTTGTGAGAGAGCAACAAATAGCTCAAGTTCATTATAATTTTATTTTAAAAGAATGTGTTAAGCTGTTTAATAATAAGTTGCAAAATTCTATAATAATTCAGAGTGATGCATATGCCCCTCAGGCTAATGGCATGCCAAGCTAAAACATCCAAGCTTTTCTGCTGAGTTTAGTCTAATTTTGCTACGTTCATGGATAAAGATGTAGGCAAAGTCAACAGCTTTTGAATGCAAGAGGTCAATGGGTGAGCAAAAAAGCACAAGCAGTAAAAATTAATTGTACTAACTTTAAAACTTCCCCTTTCTTCAAACAAAACATGCACACATTAACTAGTTGTCCTAAAAGGGCAAGCTCAGACCAAGTGAAAAAAACTGCAGCCATGTTAGTCACTACTTACCAACCTACCATGTGTCATTAGGAGTCTGGAATTTATTTTCATTATCTAAATTTAACTGTCTTACATGAATCCATAGTCATCACTCTTACAGTTTTTTAATGACATGAGAAATGCAGGAGAGTGAAAATATCTGATTATCAACATCTGCATTTAAAAACAATCCATTACAAATGCCTTGACTCACAGTATTTTATTGTAATACACTTATAATACTTGTTGAACTGTGATCTCATACATTAGAACTTTACTCAGCTCATATGGAAGGGCTGAATGAGAGCATAAGACCACAAGCATCTATGTGCTGGTGACATATTTCTGTTGGTCTCAAAAAATAATAATTACATGTCTGGTTTTAAGTTAAATATATAGCATGGAGTCAGAGGCTCCCACCTCATGAGCTAATCTGAACTAGTCCAGCTCCAAGGAAAACATCTCAGGAGCTAAACTCGAAGCAACTGCACCTAAGCACTCACACAGGAAGAACAACCAGGTCTGGAGCACTTGGTCAGCTGGACATCACCTGGGACTTTAGTGGCCAAAGAAAATAGCCTGAAATTGAGTACAGTGCCACGGAGGTAAAGATGTGCCACTGGTATAACTGAGACAGGGTTTGGAGGGCCGGCAGCGTGCCCTGAGGAAGAAAGGAAGCAGGACTATTGCTCACAGGTCAGCTGCACTGAGACTCGCCTCTTTCCTCTCCCTCCCAGCCCACCACCCTGAGGAGGTTCATTGTACAGTTGGCCCTCTTGCATCTACTTCGCTCAAATATATGCTACAAACATAATAAATGAAAGAGAGATGGAAAAAAGGAAATGCTGAAACTGAACCTAGAGAAATCTAGGAACAAGGATATTCTCTGAAGATTAACTTCTGCTTGTGCAAACAAGCTGTGGCATGCTCAGACCACCTCAAAGTATTGTGTCATAATTTGTTTTCAGTAATAACAAGATTTAAGTAATGATCCACTTTTAAAAGTCATTGTAAAAGGAGGATTTAATTCGTTTTCTTAAGCAAAAAGAAAGAGAATTAAAGCAAATGGTAAATATCGCAAGAACTAAATATAAAAGACAAAGTTGGTGACTGGCATATAGAGTCTCAGACTGCCTCTGCACAATCAGTGTGTCCCACACTGGGTAGACAATGAAAAACTTGAGTTTCTGATTTAAGAGAGATTAAGGGATTGCATTTGGGTAAATCAATATTCTGCTTTTATAATGAAGGTTTTAAAAAAACATCGTGCAGGAAAAGGCAAAAATCCTGAAATGTAATCCCATAAACTCTAAAATACTTCTGACAAGCCTCCAGCAGTCATGGTTCACCAGCTGATTTCTATGTTCTAAAGCACTCTTCCAGGGATGGAAGTTAGATGCCACTGCCACGTATCATTACTGCACTCTTTGCTCCTTGGCTATGGTGACCTGACAGTCACAGCAGAGACGTCACTCCTGCTGCTTGCTTGCAGTCTATGAGATCTGCTGGCCTGAGACAGGAAGCTCCTGGAACCCTCGCTGGGGTGACATTGCTCCATCTTTGTTCCCAATGCATGGCCAAAAGTGAATACCACAGAAGCAGCCATTAAACAGTAAAATAAAATAAACAAACAGCGACATTTAAAAGAATGAGTGGAAAACAACAAAGGAGCATTTAAGGACTTCCTTCTCCTCCTCTTGACATGACAGAGGCACTTGGGTCGTATGAAGAGCAAATTATCTCTTACAACAGTTTTGTTTAGAGACTGGATCACTCCACCATTAAAGCCAACACACATTAAGGGCTATTTTCCAGGGGCAACTGGCATCTCCTGGCAGATTTTAAAAGACTAGAACTTTGGACATATCTACAAAGACATATCCAGCAATTGTGTTTAGTGTTTAATTCTTTTGATCTTCCAGCCCTTATAAGCTAGTAAGGTCTGTAAATAAGAGCAAGGCAGATTTAACTGAGGAAATAATAATAACACAGTAATTAAACTCTTAGATGGCATTTTTTATCTTCAGCTGTCCAGCCTTTTCCAATGAAGGTAAAGAACACAAAGCCAGAGGACATGATTCAGCCTTGCAAGAAGACCTCCTGCTGTCACACACATCAAATCCTATTCATAGCTCTACCCAGTTCTAGGTTTGAAGTAATTTTCCTATCATTACTCCTGCTGACATGCTCTTTCAGGACCTCACTGCTGCAGTGATTGGAGGCATCTTAATTTTGGTTATGCATTTCTTATTCCATTCTTATTATGTAGTCTCCTTCATTAGTGGAAATAATTACACGCCCTTACTTTTTTACTCTCCCTTTGGCTGAACTTATGGGCAGTTATCATGGCCTGTCATTGCCTTTCCAGACAGAAGATAAGTTCGTATTGCTTATTCTCACAAGTTCTTCATTCCCCCATATCTTCCACCCATGTTTATGTTCTCCTATACAATCCATGTTTCCTAAATGGCATCACTCAGTGTGGTAGTAGTAATGATCATCATCAACAAGACAGTAGTCATCAGCAGCAGCAGCAGCATCTTCTTATATATTCTTTCCTATTAAAAACAATCAGTCATAGAGTTCTGCCACTCTCTACCATGCTTCCTCCTGCATTTTACTGGCTTAGATTCATCTGAAAAACTACCTATCAACTGTGATCAAAGGCAGGGTACTTGTTTCTTCCGTGAGCTGATAGGTCTTCACAAAAAGGAGACCTGCAAGAAAACTGGAGAGGGACAGATTTCAAGACCGTGTAGAGAGAGGACAAGAGAGAATAGCTTTAACCAGAAAGAGTGAAGGGTTAGATTAGATAATAGAAAGAAATTTGTCATTATGAGGGTTGTGAAGCACTCTAACAGGTTGCCCAGAGAAGCTGTGGGTGCCCCATCCCTGAAAGTGTTCAAAGCCAGGTTGGATAGGATTCCCACTTGAAATGTTCAAGTGGAAAGGGTCCCTGTCCATGGCACACAGATTGGAACTAGATGATCTTTGAGGTCCCTTCCAACCTAAATCATTCTATGATTTAATGATAAGAAAGAGGCCCAAGTCTCCAACATTCACAGCCTAGAAGAGTAACGATGATGAGACCAAAGAAATCACCATGTCTTGCCAACACTCTCCTCTGGAGTGCTCTCAAACCACCTGAAAGATTAGCCATGGTAAGGCCCAGTCAAAGCAAAAAGAGTAGTAACATACTGAGGGTACATGTAATCACACCCTTTAATTACTTTGTTCAGCAGTGCCTCCAGCTCGAAAGCCACAAGTCACTTGAGAGTCTTTTTTGCAAGTAAACAAACAGCATCAACTACTTCCAGTCACAGCCTGGCCTCCTTAGCGCTTATGACGAAGCACATTTGGCAGCCAAGCCAAGCAAACATTATGAATCATTCATCCCACAGATGCTTAGCAGATGGATAAATGAAACCTTTATAACCAAGGCAGAACAGGACCTCTACAGCTTTAAATGGATAGTACCGTTCAAACCTCAGGAAACACTGGCAATGCCTCGTTATCCACAAAGGAATCAGGATGTGCATTTCTATGAAATTTATGTACATATAAGTGAAGTTCCTGGGGCATGACTCAAAATATGACAAACTAGTAAAATCCATGAGAAAGAGAGGACCTTCACTTCTTATCAGGACTGAGATTCTGACCTTTGCAACATGTTACAAAGGACTTTGCTGTTTACATCTGAAGTCATTGTCAGGTTCTGGGACAATTTAGACTGGGACAAAAACCTAAAATGGGTAGAATGGACACAAAAGAACCAAACTACACTCTTCAGTTAAAGATTCAGAAATTGATGAATTTCTCAAGCTCTAACAGGTGAGCTTGGTTCTACATGACTTTTCAGAAGTGTCTTCATTATTATTATTAGTGCCTAGCTGAAGAATTTCAGGATGATAATATGCACTTGTGAAAACTGACTGGAGATGTATTTCAGCTGATTTATTAAGAACTTTACATTGTGTATATGTATACTGTGTATACATATACATTATATGTATACGTATACGTATACGTATACGTATACGTATACGTATACGTATACGTATACGTATACGTATACGTATATGTATATGTATATGTATATGTATATGTATATGAGTGGATTTTTTACCAAGGATATGAGTTTGTCCCCTGGAAGCAAGCTAGTTTTATGATATTTCCTTTCCTATATAACGGGGTTTTTACAATTTTCTGCTGTAGCCCAGCAGAGACAGGAAGGAGCAGGCAGACACTTGTCTGCCATGGGAACTGAGCTGGCTGAGAGCTGTGGAAAGGGTGACAGGTCCCAGCTCACCTGCAGTCACACAGTAGACTTCCTCCTGGTCCCAGAAGGGCTCTCTGTACTTCAGTCATGCACACAGGACAGCTCTTTCTTTTCTTCCTGTAATAGCTGTGACACTTCATGACCACACAATCTGTGAAGCCACAAATGTTTTTCCAAGGCACCAGCTAGATATTTTCGGCCTCCATCTTATGTTGGATGCTACAACATATACCTTTGGGCCTGCCTCCCAGATTCTTACCATATTTTCATTTAGTGTGAGCCTGTGCTTGCTCTGTACAGAGCTGCCAGCATTAAAGTCATTTCCCAAGAAAGCCCAGAAGCTTCAACTAAATGACAAGGTGTCTCTGGGCTTTAGACTGTTTCTTTTTGTAACCTCTCTGATAACCTGAAATCCAGTGATCCACAACTAGTCATTCCTGTATCCATGAATCCATGCAGAATGGATTAATCTTGCTTTATCTTAAACTGGTGGAAAAAGACAGACACTTCTGAGATGCAATTGATTGCATTTATTTTAAGCACCAGAAAGAAGTCTTTCTCCACTGAGTAGAGAGGAAACATCAGTGGCTATCTTGGATTACCTCTATTCCTTTAGGCTGTTGGAATGCTGGATGAGAGGTACCCCACCCTAGGCTATCTTTAGCAGCAGCAAGGTTATGAGTGGACAGGGAGTTCTAAGCTCAAAAACATAAGAACTATTTTTCACTTTGTTTTGCCCTGCTGGACCTGTTGCTTTACAGACTTGAGGCAGAATAATCGTAAACATTTTAATTAGCTGTTCATACCTAAAACACTATTCCTGGCAGTGATATTTCAACAAGGAGGTCCTTGTCCTTCTGCATGCACGCCTTCCCTCCCCAGCTACTAGAATAAAAAAAATGTAACTTTCTTTTCTTGATCAGCCAAGATCAACTCTATGTGCAGGTCAGCCCTTGTTTTCACTTGCTCCCACATTTATTTAAGGGTTTTTGTTTGGGAACCAGCAGATCAAATTATTCGGTGCTCTTCACATCACATTTAGGGTTGGTTTCGGTGCTACTCTGGTCAAGCATTAGTTATGCTGCCTATTTAGATGGATAAATGACATCAAGATCACATACACTGAAACCTACCAAATAGTTGTTAACTCAATTCGTGTTTCCTGAAAACAACTTCTGCATGAGAAGCCTCTGTTCTAGATGCTAACTCATGCCAACACCATGGTACACGTCTTTTCCCCTCTGTAGGTGTGCCTCTGAAGCTGTTGCAGATAAACAAGCTCTCTGGAAAATGCTGTAAACCCACACAGTCCCAGAAACAAGGTGACCTTGTCCTCTTTACATCCGTAATTTTTCTGAAGAGAAACATTGTGGTGCAGAGCCCTGAATCCTTTAATGAAATGTTCCCTAATGCTGTACTTCTTTTCAGGTCTGGGAAAGAGCTTCCATCCTCAAAGAACCATCTCATATCTCACATCTTTCTTCCCACTCAACTCACACACCAGCATTTTGGTTTGGGTTTTATTTGTTTTCCATTTTTTCACATAACATTTTCAAAACATAAATAAACCATGTTGCCCTTGTGTATAATGATATAAATCAGTGTAAATCATTTACATTATGTAGATCACTTGTTCCAATCTATCTGTAAACTATTTACACTGTGTAGTTCACCTGAAGACATCTACTTATGAGGAAAGCCTTCAGAATATTATTATACTAGTAGTCAGAGAAGGAAGTATCACTTCATAAAAGATATGCCTTTGTTTCTTTACTTTCCTATTGTACTCAAGATGCCACTGAGTATGTAACAGCAATTCTCTAAATACCTAATTATTATCTTACATTCATATTTTTTTCTCCTTCTCTGGCTCTGGAGAAGGATCTGAGGTATTTAACTTTCTTATGGCACCAGTACTCTGTATACCAAAATTTCTGTTTATTTTCCAGTACTTAGTCAAATCCAACCCTGCACCTACAGCCAGGTATGTCATCACATCACTTTTGGAGGATACAGATGGAAAGGAAGAACAAATCACATTTTTAAACATTACATTTATTGACAAACCTAATGTGCTCTCTAGGTACAGACTAGCAATTGCTTGAAAATAATGAGCATTCCTGATGCTCCTAAAACATTTTCAATGTTCCCTCCAACACAGGTCAATTCATCTATAACTTTCTCCCTTCAAATAATAGATATCCAAGTGGACTGACTGTTCTCTACACTTGCATCCACCTTTTTCCCATCTGCCCATAAAATACTTGCAGTCCTTATCATCTTTAAGATTCTACACTTGGAAACAGTGAGTCCTGTGGTGTTCTCTGCATGTCTTTGACCTAAACTGCGTCAGAACTCTAATCCCTGTGCCTGTATCTTCACAACAAACATTTAGAGGGAGCCTTTGCTTTAAATCTCATTACATATGAATGTTCTTGCTAATAGAGTGAAGATTTCTTAACTCAAACCACATCCTACTCTTTAAAATCCTTCCAGACATTTATTGGGCCAAACTCAGAGCCAACTAGAAGCAGTGGTGGAAAGGCATAAGGTCATGATCTCTCCCAGGTGGATGTGAGCCATTCACTTCTCCAGTATGTTACAATTTGGTTTTTGGAGCCAAGGCTTTTCCTGACTTTTTTTTTCCTACAGAATTTGAAAATCCTCTGGGATGATTTACGTGAACACAAAGCATTATCTTTGGTGCCTGTGAGAGGTGTCAGTTATGGATCTGTACTAATCTAGGCCTTAATGCAGGTTCTCTTCCATCCTATACAGATGAAGATAATACACATTATAGATCATGTAATGATTTCTCAGCTCTCATGAGTGGTGAATCTCTCTGAAGAGAAGAGAGGAAGTGACCAAATAATTTTACTCATTCTGACTCTCAAAGTGCAACATGGTCATTGATTGTTTATTGCTCGCTTACGATTTATGTCAAGACTAGAATCCAGCTAGGTTAACATAACAGGCAGTGTTTTGCATCCTGTGTAACCAAGTTGCATACTGCAATTTAAAGGACACAATCTGAAGCTACACCAGACTGGTCACAAAAGGGCTGGAGGCACAAAAGTGTGAGACTATTCATTATTTCTGGCAATCTGTCCAATCACTTCCAGGAATAAAACTTTTTATTAGTCAAATTACTCTCAAAATACCTAAACATCCCTCCAGTTCTTTCCTTGGCAAAGATAACAACATGTTACAGCTGTCTATAAATCTCTAGCTACAACATATTGGTAGATAAAACAGAACTGAATTCTTCTGTGTACAGTTATCTGTTATACAGATGGAGTTATCTCTGGGGGCAGTATATTCTGAGACAGTCTATTTAAGCAAATTGTAATCCAAATGGTGAACAAAATTAGTTTTTCTGGGGAGAAGTTCGTAGATAGACAGTTGCCATGACAACTGCATTTGGCTCTGGAAAAGGGAAAACAAATGGCTGTTTTTAGACTGAAGTAAAATAAATTTAGTCTGGTTGCATAGAAAAATTGGTTTTCCACTCTAGTTTCAAGTAGTCCTTCTGTAGCAAGCTTCCTTAGCTTCCTTTTTTAGATTTTAGGGGGTTTCTTTTCCTTTTTTTGAAAAAACAGTACATCTATTGAAATTACAAAGGGTGAGCGCACCTCCCTTTCCCTGCCCTTCCCATATCCAGAGCACGATTTTGTGTTCCAAAATTCTGCAGACTGCACCCTAGCTGCAAAATAATAGAACCATATTTCCTGCATCTAAGCAGCATAAAAATGCAAACTTATATTCTTAACTTCATCAGATCATAGAAGACTAGGAAAAGTAGGAAAGAGCTGTTATTACCAGTCTGCTGGGAATTCAGTATATTGGGACTGAAATGCTCTCTGTGTCTGATGTGAAAGATAGCCAGGGTGATTTTTTGCTCTTTTGGCAGTTGGAGAACCAAGTGGATTTTAAACCTTTGGTACTGAATATCCTTTATCAGCTCTCCGATTCCAGCACTTGTGCATGCATATCCCTCCCACGATCACACAGGCCAGCGCAACAGGTATCATCGCAATGTACCAGGACAGACCAACAGCTGGAAAAGTAAACAAATTAAATATTAAAAAAACTGAAAAAAAACCCAACAAACTCTCAGGAACATAGTCCTCTAAGCTCAAGTGGGAAGAGGAGAAATGACAATAAAAAGGATGCCTGCAAGTTATCCTTCCAGCAGGGCTTATCAGCTCTGAAAGGAAGACACCTATTGATTGAGCATTCTGGGAAATGTGTTCATGAAGACAGGAGGAAGGACTGGAAAACAACAGAGAGTGAGAATTTAAACTTCAACCTTTTGCATACACCGAGCTTTCTGAACCCCTGATTAGAGCAGCTGTGTGCTTTCTATCTTGGTTTGTTAAAAGCAGAGACATTCCAAGCAGGAAATCCAAGCACTGCATGGAGCAGGAATACTTAAAAATTAGTCCACCCTCAAGTTGTGTGAATAATTTTTTCCTACAGAGCAGCTAATAAATTAGTAACAATCAACCCAAGACTCAGAACTTCTTCCCAAATCCAGCTAATTTCCAACACTAGTGTTTGTCCAGACCATTCTGGATTATTCCAATGTATATTGCCTCATCTGTAGTTATTCCTGTGTAGCTAATGGAAGACAAGGGCAGCACATGATCCAGCAAAATGAGTACAAATTCCTCATCATAGGGTGCTGGAGTGAGTCATAACTGATAATGAAGTCTGAAAGTGTTCATGTACCTTTCTAAGACAGCGTGAGCAAGCTTTGGTGATTCACCAACGTCATGCAAAGAAACAATTAGCATTGCTTCACATCATTCATACAGCTGGCTCTTGGCCAGTGGTTTATCACACTGCTACTTTAATTGCACTGAGTTTAGGTCTTCTCTTCCCATGACTAGGAGCCAAAATAACAACACCCATCATAATTTACAGTTCTTGTTATTTTGGCAGCAGTCTGTGCATGAGAAAAAGGAGCACTCTAATAATTTATTCTGTTACTGTCTCCTTTTTTCCCTACTTGTTGAGGAACTGGAGATTTGGCCCTGCTGCAAAGAGAGTTTGCCAGTAGTCTAACTGGAACACTTATTTCACAAAGTATAATTGGAATCCTATCCAATAAACAAATATACCGGCACAGAGGGATCCTTATCCCTGCATAAAATGTCAGTAAATGACCTACAGAAGGTGCATTTTGTGAACAGACTGTATCAAAGACTACAGGTGAAAGAGGCAATCAGATTTTCCCCAGGCAGTAACTCATCCCAACACTAGCTCTTACAGTATAAAAAGATCAGATGGTAATTTAGCATTAGAATAATAATAAAAAATACAAAAAATAAGCAGTAAAAATAACTACCTTCCTTCTTGACCCTTGTTGGCAGTACTTGGTATCCATATCTGTTCTGGGCCAGACAGGTAAAGTCTGTATAAAAGTCCACTTCTTCAACAGAATCAAAAATCAGTGGTACTTCAACAAAGTTTTCACCATTTTCTACAATTTCTCTGGAAGAATAAGGAAGTTTTAATGTTAAATATTTTAATAAAGTGTTTTTTCTCTATTTGAGATGTTCATTCTAACAGCACATTGCAAGATATTGGTTATTGGATATTGGATATTCGTTCATTTCTGAACCAGCCCTTCAGCACTCAAGGATGCCTGTTGTCTTCCACTCAGCTGTGCTAACTACTTGAGTCTCAGTGGGAAGTACCTATCCTGCACTTTTTGGAGTGTAGAGGAAAAAAAAATACCTGGATTTGTCTTGCAAAAATAAAGAAAAGGCAGGCGGGAAAGGCAAGTGGAATTCTGTGTATCTTTGAGCTCACTTCACAGCATTGTTCAAGGACCTAATTCCTTCTCTCTGACCATCTGAGGTTAATTTTTACGACCAGCTGGAAGAAGACATATGGGAACATAGCCATGCAAATGTTCTCTGAGAAAGCTGAACCACTATTCCTGTCTATCACATACTCAAAACCAATAGCTCAATACAAGAAACTGTCCAAAAAGTTTCCAGCTAATTTCAACATGATTATTTTAGGAGTCACACCATTTCAAAGTGGTTTTTAGCTGGAGTCAAACATTGTCCCTTGATATCTTTTAGTCATTACCAGAGCAATTGTCCAGCTGCTCTAATGATCTGATCACGAGCCTGCATTGCTTGGCAGCAATGGAATTCCCTGGGTGCTCCTCTTGGAAGCTCTGTGCCAGAGATTTCTGCAGGGAATTTGTTTTCCCAGTGGCATTTGAGCTGTTTTGTCATGCTGGCATAATGAGGACTTCCAGCAGAACTGGAGTGTATCACACATGTGGGTCCTGCAGGAACCTCAGTTGTCACTGTCATTGTCCTTGTGCAATTGCATGATAATATATAACAGCAATAATGATAGTGATAGGCATTACCAAAGTCGTTTTTCAAGTCCAAGTAGGAAAGTGCTGCTCTATTCTAAAGCCAGCAGAGACTATAGCTGCCACACATTTTGTGGCTCCTGGCCACAGGTTCAATGCATTTTCACTTATCCATATAAACAAAGTAATACATCAATTTTCCCAACTATGCTGTGGGGAATGGGAAAACACCTAAAGGCTTGGGCATACAGAGAGTTCCTATGTTACCTCTGGCTGCAGTATGGCCAGGCTGTTATCTGGCACTGGTGGCCACAAATTGCCAAAACCATCTCACATCCATAACGGTTAAACATTCTTGTCCATCAAAATACAGATGTCCCATCCCCAAATTCTGTTGGAAACTGCCTCTAGCCCATGCTAAACCCTAATCAATTGCCAGAAACCCTTTGAGAAGGTTCTAGCTGGTGTGTGACCACTTTAGCAAGTAATAGCTGAGGAAATGGCCTCCCAGAGCTAAGGAGCCTTCTGGGCTCTGTCCACCAGTACAGGCAGAGCCACCAGGCAAGGGCAATGATCTTTTTGGACACTCTGAGCTTCATGAAACAAGAAACAAAACAAGCTGACTTGGTCCTCAATGATGCGCTTTGAGTCAAAAAGTTTAGCTCACATTTACAAAAACACTAGAGATGTGCCTGGATGTAGTGAGTTACACTCACTACAGATAACACATCAGGTAACACATCACAGGTACAGAAAGCAGGTATCTTTCCCTTTCCTAGTGGGAAAAGCCTTGAGGTATGCAGCTATGATGCAGCTGAAAGAAAGCTCCTCAGGACTAGGAGACTCAATGAATCAGGGCAAGAGAATGTGGAACATCCTGTTTTTCACTCCCACCAGCATTCCCTTCAGTGCTACCCTGTTCTAACACTCAGCGGGTGTCTGTGCGAGTCAGTTTAACTCACTACTGTGGAAAAGAACAAGCTTGGGGGGAAAACCAATGTTATTTAGGAAAAAAAAAGCATCAAACCACTAGATAATTCTCTTTTGTCTTAGTGTATTCAGAGAACCTCATGAATGTCAGGGAGAGAATGTTGCCACTTTGCTGGTGTGGGGTAAGGAGACAGATAAGAGAAGCACTGGGAAGGATCAAGTCTCCTTGCTTTCAACTGCAGTCAGCCCTTAAAACAGTTCAGTTACTCATAAAAGCGTGCTTAAAGTTTGTCTCAAAGTTAGCTCATTTGCAAAATACCATGTAACAAAAAACAGGGATAAAGAATATATTTTACTGACTGGGTTGGGCTTGGGGTTTTTTGCTTGCCTGCTCTTTTTTTTCCTCATCTCTCACCTTCACTTCAGATTTGTCCATTTCCCATTTCATTACCTGTCATTCAGCTGCACCAAGAGCCTCTGTAGCACTGCAGTTTAGAACAATAAGCACAAGGAAGCACTTTCAGACTTACAGTCGTTCCCCCTCCGTAACTCTGCTTTGTTTATAAACCACGTCAACACTGGTGTCATTTGCTAGCCATTCCACATCAGTTTGGAAATGGCTGCTCAGCCCAATGAACACTTTGCATGGGAGAGTCATCTTGGAGCCTGTCAAAAAAAGAAAGATTGAAAAACAATTTGGATACATATGAAGAACTACTCTTTCTTTTGGTGAAAACCAACAACTCCAGTGGGAGATCCCATACACCTCCAAGAAATACAACTTTCAAAACTGAAGTTAGTCTCCAGATTGCTTTTGATCCCCTACTCCTTGGCAGCAAGATCCTTGAGTGAGGCAGTCCGTCCTGCTAACCAAATATTTCCCTATTGCAACACTTACCAACTCTTGCACTAAACACATTCCCTAGAGGCAAGGCTGTGTCCGTCCCTGTGGCCTTGCCCATTCTGACCTACTGCAACCCAAAGGGCACTGTGTGATTTACCCCTCTGGAGCAAATGCATTAACCAGCAGCACAGAGATGCTGTGCATGAGGACATGCAGCTGAAGGTGGGACCTCCAGAGATAAAGTGATTTTGCAAAATTTCTGAAACTTTTTAATTGCTGTAAGTACTGTAACTCAGAGATAAGGAGAATCCAGACTGATGTGTATCTATATTCTATGGAAGTATATGTATATACCCAGAAGACAGCAGGAGGCTGTAGACATTAAAAAGCAAAGAATACTCCAGCATTGATCCTCAAGTAATGTAACTGAGATCAAAAACCTACTACAATTTATGCCAACAAATTACACCATTCGAGGACCTGCTCTAGTTTTTCTATTCCAGACGCTTCCAAATATGCTGGGCCTTACCAAGAGCAGCTGATGTTGTCTTTTGGGCTGGATACACAATTATCGGGGTAATTCTCTTCTCTTGTTCTTGGCAGAAAAAGAGAACAAAGTCAGTGCTAAGACATAAGAAAATGTGAGCATGGCCCCAGAACCAGAAACATGCCACTTCACCCAACACCTGTCGTGTCCCAGAAAAGGATTTGATTGCTAAACCCTGTGTCAAGCAGAGATCCTGCGGTTCCAAGCCGCGGCTGTGGGTACGGGCAGGATCGCGCTCCCGCCCGAGCCTCAGGGACGGCGTGAGGAATGTGCGGCACG